>NW_019167849.1:15827329-16427329 GCF_002303985.1 Durio zibethinus | reverse complement strand
AACTCCTGCAAGACCCTAAATTCATCCTATTAGCCTGAAAAGTGATTCACGAGAGCAATGGACTACTCGAGAAAAACTTGTATCTGATCCAATCCTCATGACTTATACGGAGTTATACTAAAAGCTTTATAATAGCCACCTAATTACCTCCAAGCCATGTGGACCCACTTAAATCACCTCATCTTAAGTGGTATGATCCTACAGTTCATTATGACTACCACTATAAAATTGTTGGCCATTGCACTAAAAATTACGCTACTCTAAAGCATGAGGTGCAACGGTTAATCAAGGATGGAATGAGCTTTAACTTCTAGCACTGTTTGTGCCAAGTATTTACAGGCCATTATTTCCAAGATAACAGAGAGAAAATCTGAATTAGCAAAGCTTGAGCAATTGATTACGGAAACTACTTGATGAAGTAACTTGGGATATTGATGATGTTGCTGGATGTTTTGAGTACTATACGTACCTTGCTGAAGGTTTAGAGCAAAGCAAAAGATTATGCTATAATACTGAAGCCTTTCGGGTTAGTACCTATCACCTGTTTGAAGCTGGCTAACGTATGTAGGAAGGTTGGTTTTTCTCCAGATGTCTTGAATATTCTGACTGGATTAGGCCTGAAAGTTACGATTCCTTTGGCATATCATCCCAATGTTGACAAGATTGCCTTTACCAGAAGCAATACAACAGTGAGCATGATAATGGAAGCAACCACTCAAATGGTCAAGCCTGTATCTTTAGAACTCGACAGGAAAAGCCCAATCATTTTGTTTGAGGATCAAGAATATAAAAAGTCACAATGAATCAATGGGGCGAGATAAAAATCCTTCACCTAGTTGCCCAGAGGCATGATTTAAAAGAAGATGTTAAAACTGGTTGAATGCCACTTGTCATTCTAAGAGTTCTTTTAAAGTAATGTTAGGATTTCTTTTCTACAATATGATTTCACTTGTTATCATCTTAATAAGGGTAAGTTAATGCATTTCATTACATTTTTTCTTTCACTCGACCATTATTTCATGCCCTGTTACTTTTCATAACTTTACATTCCCATTTTTAAATTTCAGATGATGAATATTTAGACAATGATAATAATAATTCTAGGATTTAATTTTGAAAACTCATCCATATTAATATGAGGAGATGATTTGAGCAAAAAGTAAGCTGTTATCAGAGGTGAAATAGATATGTCTTGAAGATGTGTAATCTTTTATACAAGTTCATGAGCTTTGTTCAATAGATGATATTCAAGAAAGGTATTCACAATTGAGATGAAAAATGGCCATCTTTCTTTTACCATTCGAAAAACCATTTATTGCTACCCCTTTGAGCCTATCATGATTTTTTTTTGAAAAAATCCAACCAAGGATCACCCTCTACACTGGAGGGTAATTTTTGAAAAAAAAAAACACAAAAGGTCTCAAAGATGGAAAGAAAAAAAAAGTAAAAGAAAAATAAATGCCACACATGATTTGGGGCAAGTAATGAAAATTTTTTATGTGAAAAAAAATAGTGAAACGATGTAGGGGCGAAATGCCAAGCTGCATCAAATGATCTTTCGATCTTGAACCTTTTTAATATATGTTTTGAGCCTATTATATCCATTTCTTTTATGACCTCTCACCTTGACCTACATTACAATCTTGAAAAGCCCATTTGGATCAAGTGTGAATGCTTAACTTGAATGATCGTATGTTGAATGAAGGTATGCTTATGATGAAACAATGGAATCATGCTATATTGCTCTAAAGTTGGATGTATGAAAGATATCAACAATGGATGAAAAATGAGCAAAAAAAAAAGAAGATGATGAAAAAAAAAAGAAAAAAAAGAAAAAAAAAGAAAGAAAGAAGGAAAAAAATGAGAAAATGAAAAAAAGAGATTTAAATTGAAAACCTGAAAGGGTGATTTTGATAGAAAAGAAAAAGATCCAGGTCAAATGACTCACATGAATGAAAGATCAAAGACATCTAAAGATCCCTCAAAACTGGGGTAAAGTTCGCTAAGCTCAAGATGACTTCAACAGTAAATGGAATGAGTTTTTGAAAAAGAATCCTAGATTAATGTTAAAAATTCTTTGAATATTCATCATTTGGACATACCATCCATCCCAATGACATGTATCCAATTTATTTCCTTTCCCATTTGTTTTGTACCAAAATAGATCTTCATTGATTATCTTTACCATAATTCACCTTGTGTTCTCTTATTGTTTCACCCCTAGAATGAAAATGCTTGATTGCATTATATTTGTCAAGATTTGAAATGATAATGAATGAATGAATATGTGTTTAAAAGAATATTGCATTCATTTGAAAAAAAATCTAAGATGATGATGGTAACAAAATGAAGAAATGGTAGAACCTAAAAGAGATGATTTGAAAAGATATATGATGTGATCAAATGAAGAATATAATGGGACAAATCTTGAAAAGTGGTATAACCAAGTGATGAGTACAAGGATGAATTGGTCGATATGACTTGCAAGTTATGATTGAATGATAAGAACAATCAGTGGACAAAGTTTGTTTTGGAATGGTTAATGCTGAGACACCTATGAGTAAAGACCTAGTGATGGTGGATGAAACTTGTTTTGAAATTTGTTAGTGCTGAGAAATTCATTGAATGATGGTCAAGTGATGATTGATTGATGAAGCTTATTCCAAAGTATGAAGAAACTGAACAAGGAAGACATGTGGAATGGTGAAGTTTTGAGAGCCATATCACCATAATTATTTAGAATTTTATTGCATAGACATTTGCATTACATGCATCATGGTGGCATCGTCGCTTGAATAGTACATGCACATGATTTGATGAATTAAACTTTATTTAGACATGCATGGCACTATGAGAATATAGGTTGCCACATTTGCATCATTAAGAAAGCATTTGCATCTTTGGTCATAACATTCATTCATGCAAAATTTTGAGTCACTTGAAAAAAAAATGGTGAATATTTTGATGGAAATCTTTGAGAACTCAAATGAGAATCTCTGAGTTTCAAAATTAGAATCTTTGAAGAGTGAAACCCTAAAGTTCATCAAATGTGAATCTTCGAACAAATGAAAAGTTTTAAACTTTTGGATGTGAATCTCCAAAGTACAAAGCTTCAACTTTTTAGATATGAATCTCTAGATTTTTTTAAATGAGAACCTTTGAACTTAGATGTGAAACTCTAAGTTTTATTACTGAGCCTTTGAACTCAAATGAGAAGCTTTGAATTTTTGGATGTGAATCCTAAGCTTGCCAAATACGAATCTTTAAAAAGCCTTGAACTTTTGGACGTGAGCCTTCAAAATTCCAATGAGGATCTTTGATGCGAGTCTTACAAGTTGCAAATGCAAATCTTGAGATCTTGCAAATTTGAACAAAACTGAAATCTTGAGAATCAAATTTCAGTAAATTCTTACAAAGTTGGAAGGTTCTTACGAATCTGAACCTATGAATGTTGAACTCAAATTGTGAATCTTTGAAATCCCATTACAAAATTTCTTCAATCACGATCTATAACTCCTTTGGACATGATTGTCAAGGAGCCATTTATTTTTCAAAGTTTCGTTGCCTCTGTTTAGAGGAGCAGTTTACTTTTCAAAGTCGTAGTGCCTCTGTTTAGAGGAGCAATTTACTTTTCAAAGTCGTGGTGCCTCTGTTTAGAGGAGCAATTTACTTTCCCAAAGTCGTTGTGCCTCTGTTTAGAGGAGCAATTTAATTTCCAAAGTCGTGGTGCCTCTGTTTAGAGGAGCAATTTACTTTTCCAAAGTCGTGGTGCCTCTGTTTAGAGGAGCAATTTACTTTTCAAAAAGTCGTGGTGCCTCTATTTAGAGGAGCAATTTATTTTTCCAAAGTCGTTGAGCCTCTGATTAGAGGAGCCATTTATGTTTCTCAAAGTCGTTGAGCCTCTGTTTAGAGGAGCTTTGATCAAAAACAAAAAAAAACAAAAAAAATAAAAAAAAAACAAAAAAAACAAAAAGTAAAAAGGTCGAGTTGAGTCTTGATTAGATGTCTACGTCTTTGCGTAATTTCTATTTCACAGAAAGTGTGTAAAGAGGGGCAGCTGTAGACACCTAATTTGGTCCAAGCCCAGATCAATTGGGCCTGGTCCAAATAGGTAAGTCTATGTTCTTTTTTTTTTCTTCTTTATTTTTTTTTCATTTTATTTTTAATTTTATTTATTTTTATTCTATTTCCATTTTATTATTATTATTATTATTTTATATTTTCTTTTATTTTTATCTTAGCTATTTACTTATTTATTAATATGTATATATATCTTTATTATTATTTTTTTTCTTGTTAATATTTCTGTATATCAGATTATGTATTATGTAATTTTAATTTATCTATTAATTTTCTTCATTTATCTGATTTATTTTCATTTGATTTTTTTCATTTATTTTTTTTATTTATCTGGCTGAAAATTGGATTGGGATTCAATCAGAAGAGTCCATGTTGGATTCAATGATTGAATCCCAATCCAAAGAGGAATTGGGATTGATAAGAAAATCTTCTGATCAATCCTTATAAAAGGGATCCTTTGGAACAGAACAACACACAGAGGGAAAAACAGTAAGTAAAGAAGCTACTGGTTGAGAGAACAAGGGTGTATAGAAGGTTAAGAAAAGGTTTAGAAGTTAGCAGAAATTTTTTGAAGATTTTGGCGATTTTTTTTTGGAAATTTTTGAAAAATTCCAGATTTTGGTTGAATTTTTCTGCGAAAGTTGCATTTTTTCGACGATGATTCCGGCCAACTTTGAAGTTTTCGATGAGCTGCCCAGTTTCCAACAAAGGATCCTAGAAACCAAGCAACTTTCTGGCGAACTTTCGACGAAAAACTCAGATTTCGGTAAAAAATTTTAAAATCCGGTGGAAATTCAATAAGAGTTTTTCGACCGTTTTAGAGAGAAGCGAGAGAAAAAAAAGGAAGAGAAAGAGGGGGAAGAAGGTTTCTACCAAAAAATGAAAGAAATAGCCTTATATACTCTCCCAAAACGATGCCGTTTTTGCCTTAAGTGACCCAGAGGATTCGTGTGTTTTGTCGAAATTTGACCCGACCCGAGCATCCACCCACTTTCGACCCATGCGTGTCTCGCCCCCTCCGAGACGATAGCCGAGCCGAGCCGACGTCCTAAGCTACCCCTTCGAGCCATTTCTCTTCCTTGAGCTGAACCGAGCCGAGTCGAACTCCGAGCCGTGCCAAGTTTTTTTTTATATTTATTTATTTATTTGTTTTTTATTTTGTTTATTAAATTTGGATTATTTAATGTTCTTTTATCTTTATTTTACTTTTATTTTTGTTTTACTTTTTTTTATTTTCACTTTTATTTTTTTATTTTATTTTTTTAAATAAAATCCAAAAAAAAATCAATTTTCAAAAAATCAATTTTTGAGGAAAAGTTGAAAGTATCAATTTTCCTTGAAAATAAAAGTTTCCAAAAAATATTTTTGAGAAAAAATTGAAAGTATCAATTTTCCTTAAAAATAAAATTTCAAAAAAAAAAGGGTTTTTGAGGAAAAGTTGAAAGTATCAATTTTTATCAATTTTCCTTAAAAATAAAATTTCAAAAAAAAAGTTTTTGAGGAAAAGTTGAATGTATCAATTTTCCTTGAAAATCAAAGTTTTCAAAAATCAATTTTTGAGGAAAAATTGAAAGTATCAATTTTCCTTGAAAACAAAAGTTTTCAAAGAAGTATTTTTGGAGAAAAGTTGAAAGTATAAATTTTTCTTAAAAATAAATTTTCAAAGAAATCAATTTTTGAAGAAAAGTTGAAAGTATCAATTTTTTCTGCATAAAAACAATCATTCTTTTCTTTCTTTTTATTTTCTTTTTAAAATGTTAAATAATCCAATGATGGAGCTTCTGCAAGTGAAACAGTAGTTTTCTTGCATACTCTTGAGGTGAGAGAATTTTTTCAATTTTCTGCTAAAAGTATTAGAGTCAATTGAGAATAATTTTTAATAATTAATTACTTGGTAAAATTTTAAGGCTTATTGGATAACACAAATTTAAGCTGGTACCATCTTTCGATGGGCGTTGTGAGGGTGCTATAACCTTCCTCACACGTAACCGAACTCCCGAACCCTGTTCTGGTTAGTAAACCTGAACCTATTCTTTTAGGGACCTTTAAACTTAGGTGTTCCCTGAAAGGACAGATTCTTAGGTGACCAATCGCACCTAGATAAAAAAGATTGGTGACGACTCCTTTAAGTTAGTGTCTAGCGATAGATCCCCGGATCTAGACGTTATGACAAAATATACTGTATATCATTGTGTATGAATGATGATGCCACTGAAGATGAGGAAACCTTCTATTTATAATTGAGGTCTCAGCATTGTTATTGTTATTTCTTAAAATTAAAAGGTTATATGATTCTTAAAAATAAAGGATTACATAATAATACACAAATTACATCATGATTCTAAGGATCCCCTTCTGATTCGAAGGGTTGACCAGATCTCCTCCAGAATGCTACCAATCTTGAATATTTCTAGATGATTCTAAATAGGCTAGGCTTTTCTGCGTCCACCTAAGTGCGGTGCAAGCATGTTGCAGGCTTGGTCCTGGCTGTGTGAGTAGGATTGACTGGTATGCAAGCCATTTAGATGCTTTTCCCATGCTTATTGTGCAAACCTCTACTTCTATCCCTAGTATTTGAGTTTTGGTCGCGGGTGCTCGGGCCTTAGCTCGTGGTGTGCCCGCCTAAGGTGTGACATTCTCCCCTACCTGATTGTGTGATGCCCTTGTCATGTCTTCTACGTGAAACTGCTTGATCTGGTCCTAAAACTGCCATAAGTCCTCTATTGGTTACCAACTCACTTCATTGTCTAGAAGTCCCTTCCATCATACCAAGTACTCCTATCTTGGTTGATAATTTTGTCGTCTCACTTTTCGGTTAACAAGAATGCTTTTGACCTCGTTCTCGTATAAGGCCTTGGCTCTCAATAGTGCACGCTGTAACTCTACTTGTCCTAAATCCCTTTAGTCCTCATGGAATGGTTTAAACATGCCAACATGAAAAATTAAGTGTACTTTCAACTTGGATGGCATATCTAGCTTATAGGTAACCTTGCCTACTCTCTTAAAAACTCTGAAAGATCCCTCATACCTCTAGACTAAACTCTTGTGTAGGCTCTTATGGTGCATGATAGGGTGCAGCTTCACTATGACCAAATCCTTCACTTAGATTGCATATCTCTCCTCTTTTGGTCTGCCTACTTCTTTGACCTTTTTGTAGCTTTGTGTAGATGGACTCTAGCCAAGTTGGCTTGCTCTTGCCAAGCTTTGGCTAACTTGTATGCTGTTTGATTAGGCTCTTTGTAACCTACGGTAATTGAACCAGGCGTTAGTGGCTGTTGCATTGTCACAACCTCAAAAAGGCTCTGGCTCATTGCTTCACTCTTTTGCAAGTTGTAGGAGAACTTGGCAACATCAAGCAGCTTGGGCCAATCCCATTGTATGGCACTTACATAGTGTTTGAGGTAAACCTTCAATAATCCATTCACTCATTTAGTATGCCCATTAGTTTGTGGATGCATGCTGGTAGAACAGTTCAAGTCTAACCCTAACAACTTGAACAACTCAGTCTAGAATTGCCCTGTGGATCACCTATCCCGATCACTAACAATAGTTTATGGTACTTTCTAGTGTTTCACCATGTTTTTCAAGAACAAATGGGTTGCCACCTCTACTGGGCACTCTTTGGTTGCTAGAATGAAAGTCTTGTACTTGGAAAATCTATCCACCACTACCATAATGCTTTCAAACCCCTATACTTTGGGTAGACTAATAATGAAGTCCAAAGTGACACTCTCTCATGGTCACTCTGGTATGGGCAAAGGCTCTAAGAGACCAGTTGGTGGCTTGAGCTCTACCTTATTCTGTTGGCACATAAGATAGGTTTTCACATATGCCCCAATATCATCCTTCATGTACGATCAGTAGTATCGATCTTCTAGTAATGTTAAGGTACGACTCGCCCTTGGGTAACCAACTTACTTGGAATCATAGCACTCTTGCATAATTTCCTTGTAGAGCTTTTCATGCTACGAGATAAACAACCTATTGCCTTTGGTGTACAACAAATCATCCTATAACCAAAACTATGTAGTCTTACCTTGTTTGACATAGTCGATGGGAGTCTTAGCTATAAGATCATGTAGTAGCCCTTCTTTGATGCACACCACCAAAAAACCTATTAGTTAGCTAATGGCAGCAAGGCTCACCTTTCTGCTTAGGGCGTTAGCCACTGTGTTTGTATGCTCAAGCTTGTACTGTAACTTGTAATCAAATTTCATAAGAAAGTCTTGCTAGCGAGCCTATTTGGGGGATAGTTTTTTTTGCGTTTGAAAGTAACTGGTTGCAACATTATCGATTTTGACCATGAACCTCGACCCTAACAGGTAATGTTGCTAAGTGTGCAAGTAGTGCACCACTGCTATCATCTCTTTCTCTTAGATTGTGTATCTACGCTCGATCTTGTTGAGCTTTCTGCTTTCAAAATACAACTATATGGTTTTCTTGTATTAGCACGTCTTTTGTTGTAAAGTCTGATGCATCCATATACACTTCATATAGCTTAACATAGTCTAGCAAAGCTAACACTAGCTCTTCTGTCACTGTCTGCTTCAACTGATTAAAAGCTTACTGGCATGCAGTGTTTCATTCCTACTTTCTCCCCTTTTTAAGTAAATCAATCAATGGTGTGATATTGGATGAATGGCCTTTGATGAAGCACCGATAGTAGTTGACTAGCCCAAGGAATGATCTCAACTTGGTGACCTTGGCTGGTGGTTCCTAATCCAAAATTGCATGGACCTTGTCTGCATTTATGCATATCTTGCCACCTCTCACTATATGGCCTAGAAACAATACCTCTTGCTGGGCAAATGAGCACTTTTTTTTTTTACAAATAGTTCGTTCACCCGTAGCACCTCAAACACCTGTCTCAGGTGGTCTACATGTTCCCTCAATGTTTGGCTATAGATTACAATATCATCAAGATAAACCACAACAAAATGATTAAGAAACGGTTATAGTACCGAGTTCATGAGCATGTAAAATGTTGTTGAAGCATTGGTGAGTTCGAATGGCATAACCAAGAACTCATAAGAGCCATAGCAAGTGACACATGTGATTTTTGATTTATCTCCCTCCGTAATCCTGACCTGGTAATACTTTGATCGTAATCCAGCTTGGTGAACCATTTGCGCTTCCAAGTTGGTCAAACAAGTCCGTAATGAGGGGTATAGGATAGTTGTTTTTGTCAGTCAGCTTGTTCAATACTTGTAGTCAATACATAATCGTAAAGACCTATCCTACTTACATTGGAACAAAATCAGGGCACCATATAAGGCCTTAAATGGCTTGATGTAGCCAGCATCGATCAATTCTCAGAGCTACTTTCGTAACTCCTTCAACTCTAAGGGTGACATCTGATAAAGGGCCTTAGCTGGCTGCTTAGCATTGGGCACTAACTCAATCTTATGGTCCACCTCTCTTTTGGGTGTTAGCTTGCTAAGTAATTATGCAAGTATCACATCGCTAAAGGTCTTCAGCACCTCTAGCATTTCCAAGTAGGTGTCAGACTTTGTCTCTCTCTGTTCATCATATTTTAAGGTAGCCAAGAAAGTGTCTTCATCTTTACTCATTGCCTTGACAAATTGAATGGCCGATAGCACCTTGGTCCCAATCTCGAACCTGTACTTCAGTAGTACAAGGCATTGGCACCATGCATCCAGAATGTATATATAGTTGACAAAAGGCAAAAAAGAGCGTTAATCTGAGCAAGAAAATCTAACCAAATCATAAACTTATAATCATCCAATTGTATTACCTTGATGGTCTTCTTACCTTTCCAATCTCCAAGCTGTATCTCTACCCCATGTACCACTTAAATGGTTGGAACCTCATTAGAGTTGATTGTTTTGATGGTAGCAGTCCCCTTATACACCTTTAGGTCGAGTTACTAGGCTCCATCACCTAAAATAAATAAATACGAAGCATCTATGTCTACCAGTGCGCTCACTTTCTTGCCTGTAACCAACAGATCTATATATATCAGTCAATTTGGCTTACAGCTCCATTTACCTTGGACTATATTGAGCATAATCTCCTTTTTTGACTCTTCATCCATGTCTATAGCAGCCAGCTTGCCTTAGGAGGGGTTCTGTGCTCCATGCAACCCGTCATATAAGCAATAAGAGATCGACTCCCAGTCTCTCCTAGCCTTTGATTTTTTTACTGGTGGCTTGCCTTAGATAACCTTGTCCGAAAGATCTCGGTCTCTCTCTTTGGACTGTCGATTATGGTTTTCACCATTAGACTATCATTTATGATCCCTCTTGTCCTTGTCTTTCCCTTTGGGCTTGGTAGACTCTGACTTGTTTTGTGGCTTAAACTCCACTAAGGACTTAGCGGTGATCATGGCCTTAGCCATGTCACGAACTCCCCTCTTCTATAGCTTGTGCTTCACCCATGGCTTGAGCCCATTCATGAAGGCAAATAGACACTTGGTCTATATCAAATTTGAAATCTGTAGCATCAATTCAGAGAACTTTTGGACATACTCTCTTATGTCCTATTACTGAGTAAACTAATGTAATTTTGCCCGTGCCTCATCATTGGTGTTCTTGAGATAAAATTGCTCCATGAACTCATTTTGGAACTCCTCTCAGGTTTTAATTAAGGCACCTCTGTGCCTCACATCATCACACCTATGCCTTTACCACAATAAGGTAATGTCAGTAATATACATTGAAGTAGTGCTTACCTTATTAGCATCATCCTACATGCCTGTGGCCTAAAAGTACTAGTCGATCCCTCATAGAAAGTTGTCTACTTCTTTGACAGCCTTAGTCCCCTTGAACTCTTTAGGCTTGAGGATTTCCACACGGGCTTTGGCACTCTAGTGATCAAGCCATTCCCAATGGCTGTGTTGCATGTAGTGAACTCTCCCTTGAGCTCTTCCATCTCCTTATGCATGGTCTCTACTTAGGCTTCCAAGGCTTTATTTTGCTGGGTGAACATGTCGATGGTCTCATTCAGAGCTGCTTGCAACTCACCTTTGAGCTCCTCTTCCATAGAGTCCAACACCTCAATGTGAGTCTCCACCTTATAAAGCTTCCCTTTCACATCGCCCATTATCAGCTTCACCTTGGACAGCCGCCCATCCATGGTAGACCAAATGTCCCTTGAACTAGCTTTCTTCCCCCTTCCATGGCCTTGCTCTTGGTCCTCTAGTTGTTGGCTAGCAACATCACTCTAGGATGTCATTTTCGCAAATGCCTTGAGTGTGACCTAAAAACAACCGAATAGAACTTGTTCTGATACCAATTGTCACAGGCTCTGACCTTTAAACCAAAATTCGTGTGACCTTAAGCTAGGAATTAACTCCTTATGCCTAAGTCAACCTATGAACCAAGCGTGCGGGCACTACGCCAACTAGAAAGGTAGAATATGCAAGTTAAAAGAATATGAGAATGCTAGAATATGCTAAATATTACTGAGTGTGAATGATGATACCATTAAGGGTGGGGTGACCCTCTATTTATAGTTGAGGCCCCAGCACTATTATGGCTACTTCTTAAAATCAAGGGATTACATTATTCCTAAAAATAAGGAATTACACATTAATACACAGATTACACCCTGATTCTAAGGATCCCCTTTTGATTCTAAGGGTTGATCAGATCTCTTACTGAATGTTGTCGATCCTAGATGCTTTTAGATGATTCTAGATTGGCCAAGCTCCCCTGGGTCCACCCAGGTACGATGTGAGCTTGTTGCAGGCTTGATCCTGGCTATGTAGGTAAGCTTGACTGCTTTACGGGAGGTATGGACGCTTTTTCCATGCTCATTGTGTAAACCCTGCTTCTGCCTCTGGTGCTCGAGCTTTGGTCGCGGGTGCTCAGGCCTCAGCTCCTAGTGTGCACGCCCAGGGCATGACACCTGCACCAGGTCTCTTCTCGTTGGAGCTAGATCCAATAAAAACCAAATAAATTTTTATTTTATGGAATGGGTCCCAACAATACTGGACGAGTGGACCTTGGGATGAGCAGATGAGGATTTTCATCTTAGTTCAAGAAATGAGATTGAATTACATCTACAACTTCAGCTATGTTTCAAACGAAAACTAGAGTTATTTTACTTATTCGCTTTATAATCCTGCTACCATAACTCGATTTATTATGGATGTTTCGGGGCAGATTAAGCAGCAGTCATGGTTTGTAAATAGCAAGCGGTGGAATTTGTTCTGGTCGCAGCCGAGACAACAATGCCAGGTTTATGCTTTTTGTGGGGCTTTTGACTGCTGCAATGAAAAAGGTCTGCCTTTCTGTAATTGTTTGACACGTTTCCAGCCAAAGTCAGAAAAAGACGGGAATCTCGATGATTATTCTGGAGGTTGTGTAAGGAGGACTAAACTGCAGTGCGACAATGCTAGTGATGGAAATAGAAGGGGAGGCCAACTTCTAGAAAGCCGCCAGACAACTTTGCCTACAAATCCAAAAAATACGATGGCTGGTAGCATCATGGAATGCAAATCAACCTGTCTCAAGAATTGCTCTTGCACTGCTTATGCTTATGAGAAGAAACAGTGCACGATTTGGATTGGAGATCACTTGAATCTGCAACAACTTGGACAAGATGTTACCACCGGGAAAAGTCTGTATATTAAGATTGTGGCTTCTGAGATTCAAATAAGAAAGAACTGGGAGTAATTATTGTTGCAGTTGCAGTTGCAGTTTCAGCAGGACTACTCCTTTTAGGCCTAATGATGTTCATAATCATTAGGAGGAAAAGAACAATCATCACTGCAGAACCAGCAGAAGGGCCAGTCGTGGCTTTTAGATACAAAGATTTAAAGAAGGGAACCAAAAATTTCTCTGGAAAATTGGGAAAAGGCGGCTTTGGTTCTGTTTTCAAAGGTATTTTGCCAGATGCAAGTGTTATAGCTGTGAAGAAGCTTGACAGCATCAACCAGGGAGAGAAACAATTTCGTGCAGAAGTCGGTACAATAGGGAAGATCAATCATGTCAATCTAGTTCGCCTTCGTGGGTTTTGCTCTGAAGGTTCAAGAAAGTTGTTGGTATATGATTACATGCCGAACGGGTCTTTGGGCGGGCATCTTTTCCGGGGCAAAAGATTCAGAACTTCTAACTGGAAAACAGATACCAAATTGTTCTTGGTGCAGCAAAAGGCCTGGCTTATCTCCATGAGAATTGTAGAGACAGTATCATCCATTGCGACATCAAGCCAGAAGCATTCTTTTAGATGTTGACTTTAGTCCAACATTGGCAGATTTTGGCCTAGCAAAGCTTCTAGGACGGGAGTTTAGTCGGGTCCTGACCACTATGAGGGGGACAATGGGTTATCTTGCACCAGAGTGGATTTCAGGAGTGGCCATAACACCCAAAGCTGATGTTTACAGCTTTGGGATGATGCTTTTGGAATTTGTATCAGGGAGAAAAAACTTTGAACACACCAATGATGAAGTAAATACTTTCTTTCCAACTTGGGCAGCTAGACAAGTGACTGAAGGCGCTGATGTTCTCAAACTTTTAGACAGCAGATTGAATGGAAATGCCAATTTAGAAGAGCTCTCTAGAATGTGTAAATTGGCTTGCTGGTGCATCCAGGATGATGAAATTCGGAGGCCATCTATGGTTCAGGTTGTTCGGATCCTGGAGTGGGTTTTGGAGGTGAGCCTGGCCCCTATCCACAATTTCTACAAATAATATTTATTAACGACCAGGAACACGTATCTTTCTTCACTGACTCCGCATTAAGCGTTAGTTCAAAGGCACAAGCAATGCTTTAGACGCAGCTTCTCCAACCGAGAACATTTTATCCTGAATGAGCTAAATTTGGCAATGAACATATAGCTTGCGCTTCCTTTTTATTTATTTATTTATTTTTTCTTTTAATGCCCAAGTTATTCTTAGAAGTATCTTGATTTCTTGCTGGGACTATGCTGTACTCATAATTTAGCGGAAGCCTCACTTTGTGGTTTGAGATTCTGTGAATAGTAATGGACTAATGGGCATCCTCTACTTCGTAAAGCTTGTTTAGACTATCTATATTTCTAGGACCCATTTCCATAGCGTGAACTTTAGCCTTGATTCATTTGTAGAATAATGCATCAAACTAGGGGATTTAAGAATTGGAGTTACTAGAATACGAAGTTTAGCTCAATTGGTTTATGTAATTACCCTTAAAAGATATCATCTTGTAAAGATCACGATAGTTCTGATACCATTTATTAGGCCAAAAACCTCAATCAATTGATATTCATGCAAGCGGAAGTGAAATTAAATAATCAATTAATCACATAAGAGATAACAAATTGACGTGGTTTGATCCAACCAACCTATGTCTATGGATGAGAAAAACGATCCATTAATTGTTGAGAATTATAAATATAAAATTCTTTTCAATCAGCACTCAACAATCAATACTCATAGGTCTTCTTAATCTCCTCTAATTCTTTAAAGTATTCTCAACCCAAATAAACATATGCCCATGTGCATCCATACCTATGTGGACCATCATAATCTTATCTGATCCACTTAAACAAAACAATTATCATACTTATGTAGACTCTCTCAGCCTCCTCTAGTGTTCTCACAAACATTCAAATATACACACACATAAAGACATTAATCTCCAGTAGTCTTATGATGTATTCATCTAATAAAATCCTACAACTCTTCTACATTTTTTTTCTCATACCTAACCTTATGGAGATTTCACCTAGTTATAACTATATTAACTTGCGTATCAAGAATTTCTTTCCTCTTAAAATTTTTTTTTTTACAAGTTTTCTTGTCCATCAACTAATATCTAATCAATTTCAAACAAATTTGTTATGAGATTTAAGTCAATATTCCTAACAATCTCTACCTTGATTCAAATTTCATCAAATCTTAGTATTCATGCTAGACATACTTGGTTCCACCTACAATGGAAGTCATACAATTATCTTCTCTTATGTATCTTTAAGTTTCATGCTAATCAATCCTTAATCCTCAAAACACGAACTCGAACTTTTTTCTTGAATTAAGCTCCTCTAAGCTTACTTTTTTTCATGTCTCAAACTTTCAATTATGATATCACTTGTAAAGATCGCAACAGCTTTGAAAACTCTTGTTAGGCAAAAAGCCTCAATCAATTGAAAATTCACGTCAGCAGAAGCGAAATCAAACAATCAATTAATCATATAAGAGACAAAAATTTAATATGATTTGGTCTAACTAACTTATGTCCACGGATAAAAAAAAAAGATCTACTAGTTATAGAGAATTATAAATATACAATTCATATAAATCAACACTCAATAATCAATATCAATAGGCCCTTTCAATCTTTTCAAGTCCTATAAAGTATTCTCATCCCAAACAAACATATGCCTATTTGGGCTTATACTTATATGGACCATTTCAATTTCCTCTAGCTCACCTAAATAAAACGATCATCATACTTATGTGAAACCTCACAGTCTCCTCTAGTTTACGCATAAACATTCAAATATACACCCATAAGACATTAATCTCCAATAGTCCTATAGGGTGTCTATCCAATAAAATATTATAACTCTCTTACATTTTTTTCTTATGCCTAACCCTACAGAGACTTCATCTATTTATAACCATACTAACTTATCCATTAAGAATCTTTTTCCTCTTAAAATTTCTTCTTTGGCAAGTCTTCTTGTCCATCAAACAATATCTAACTAATCTCATACAAATCTATTATAAGATTTGAGTCATTATTTCTAATACATCTAGCAAAACTGGATTTAAAATCTAATACCTGTAACCCTTTCTGCTATTCCCAATTTACGACATACGTTATTAAAAATAAAAAATTAGAGTTGCTATTATAATATGATAGAAATGCTAGGACCAATAGTTCAGTACTTCTATTTCACTAGAAGTGAATGTTTCTTCATTGTTCTCTTGCATTTAAGTTGTCTATTTGTTCACTTGTTGGACACTGCAGAAGACCAGCCATGTTTTTCATTCTCATTGATAAGAACATTTTGTTTCCTATGACAAAAGCTTGTAGCATAGATGCTTGCACTACTAGTTACAACTTACCCAAATTTTCTTCCCCCCTCTTTTTATTTTTTTTTATTTGTTTAAAAAAAATTCACAATGTAAACAATCCTAAATCTCCTCCAAAAAGAGAAAAGAACAAAGGCTGAATCTATAGTAGCTTGGTGAAATGGCCTTTTAGTAGAATATAGAATGGAGTAACCTCAGTGTTTTTGTGAAATAAAGAACTCATAATCCCGCTATTAATTAAACACTTAACATTGTTTTTGCAAACACAACCTCAGGCAAAAATTAAAGGCATTTTTTTCCAAAGTTTTGAATCGCTTCACAAGAATTTTAGAATTCTTACATTGTGACAATTTTTTCAAAAAAGTTTTGATGGGTATTTTCAAATCAAACCAGCATTCACCTTGTAATGAAAACATAAGTATGTGAAACATATATCCATGGCTCTTAAAAATGAATCATAAAGATTTTTTAGAGTTGGAAACCACACAAGGTCAAGGCCTAAAAAAAAAAAAAAAAACCAGAGATGCACTTAAAAATATACATATAGTTATAGGATTAAAACTTTATGTCATGCCCCTAAACTCGAAGATTTAGAACATAATAATACCGTATACTTATGAGATGAATCTCACAAGCATGTAAGGCAATGGATATCATACGAATTAAACTCCAAAATACTATACAAATTCAAAATCAAACTCCAAAGGGTATTCAAAATTTATAGTTTACAAACCCAAGTCTATGAAATTCATGTGTTACACTGGATAAAAAATACAATAATATTCTAATTTTATTATATCAAGGTACTCACATTACAAGCTATATGATGATAAAGGATAGATGAAGTCTTGCAACCTAATCTCTTGTTAAAACTAAGCCTTGAAGATATAAATATCAAAATTTGAAAAGTAAAAAACATTAAAGGAATGAGTACGATGACTTAGCAAGTAATCGACATCTCCTTAGTTGGATTAAGCATGTCATAAAATATTTAGGCCAAAATATTATCTAAATGATTCAAAAAATTTTGGTAGTCTTGTATTCACAAATATATTCTCAAAACCAAAATTTCAAATCACAAAATATAGTAAAATATCACAAAATTATAAATTTTATTAATCTCTCATAACATACTACGATCATACTTAACCCTTGTAGCATAAGTCAGAATAAAAAATTTTTCTCTGGTGCAATGAGACAAAAGTATATTAGAAGCAACTAGTTCATTGCACTGCAATCATAATTAACCCATTAGTGCAATGGAATAAAATAAAAATCACAATAACCCTTTTAGTGCAATGGGACAGAAGTATATTATTGATGGTACAGTGAACAAAAACCATTATTCTCAACTAGTGGAATGGTTCAAATTTGGTATTGATATCACAAAATACATATCGACGTGACCAACAATTAACCCCTGTTAGCAGGGTCAAACCATGGTCATACTAGAAGACAAAAAACCAAAATATATTTTTACCAACATATGCAAATTCAATAGTTATGAATTTTCTCAAAACATAATCCATACAAAGCAAATTCCACAATCATTTCAAAGAAAAATTTCATATTTCAACAAACGATGGATATATAAATATATTATTATGAAATCGCATTCAAAAATTAAAATAATATGAAATTATATTCCAAACTCATAACAAATAAATCATATATACATTTTGCATGCTTAACTCGATTTACAAAATCAATGGACAAAATAATATACATTATATATTTCAACTTTAAATATATTGAGGCTAATTTTTAGGGACATAAAAACCAAAGGGATATTAAGTCATTTACCTGAAGCGCTAAATCAAAATTTAATAAGCAAATCACTCAATTCTCTTAATATCCTAATAATTCAAAAAATATTCAAAAATAAAAATTTAACTCAAAAACATAAATTTAATAAGACAAACCTTCTATGGGTCATCTTAAGCAAATTGGGCTATGTGGTAACTTTTTCGATAATCGAAACTATTTGAAAGTATTTTCTTTTAGTATATAAAATAAAATTTCTTTTAATGTAGCTAAATGCCTAAAATTGAGTATAAATATGAAATTAAGGATTAAAACGTAAAAAAATTAGTAGCAATGTAAATTTTTACAAATATTTAGCTTTTAACACTTAATAGTAATCATTTTTTGTAAATTTGAGCATACTTTAATAACCATTTAACAATACTAATAATAAGAAATTAACATAGTAAAAATATATTAAAATAAGTGAAACTTCATTAAAAATAATATAACTAAAGTAATTTATAACTAAATACATCAAATATTGGTTGAAAATAATTTTTAAAATAATTAAAAACAAAATTTTTTAAGTTTTGAAATTTTTGTATTTCATGATCATCTAGCTTATTTGGAGCAACAAAATCTTTAACATTCAATAGTTCCCAGTAACAAAAGAAAGTAGTAATTTAAAGTAGGAATGTAAAATTACAACTTAGAGTTTTGTTTCAGCAAAAATGATTTTCAGAAGTCTAAGTTTCAAAAACAAAACTTTACAAATTATTACAAACAGTCCAAAATTTTTTGAGTTTTAGATTCATGAAGCCTACTTTAGGATTTTAATTCTCTTAGCCTAAATATCAACTAAACAAAACAATTATACCACTAGAAATTTCACATTTTGTACTATAAAAAACACATAGAGTTTGACCAAATCCGCCATTAAAGAATGAAGTTCCGCCAACTCAAAGTTGGGCGTTTATGATTGTCAAAAATTCAAAAATAAAAAATTTCAAACACTCAATTCTCTTAAATTATTTAATCAAATGAAGAGCCACACATATCCTTAAAAAGGTCTTAAAGAAACCTTTCCATTGGTACCCACAATTTTGCCAAATTGTCACTAGAAAGTTGAAATTTTTTTGAAGATGAAAATATACAAAAATCTTCATTGAGGTTTGTAAAAAATTCCATAAAATATAAAAATTTCAAGAGTTTTAAGCAAATTCTTACCTTAATTAGTAATTTTTAGGATTGATTTACCCTTCCTCTTCCTCTATTCTTCTTCTTAAGGGTTTTTTCAAATTTTCCTTCTTTTTTCTTTATTAGAGAAAATTATTGACAAAAACTGTCAATAAATTTTCTTTTTTTTCTTCTCTTTTTATTTTTTTTCATTAATGATACTCATTGGCTGGGTCACTGATCAGGCTATAGTCACTTGGACTTGGATATTACACTTTAACCAATAAATTTAGCTATCATCAACAGCAATCATTAGTCATCATATTTGCACTTACATCTTCAGCCCTTGCATGGCACAAATCTGTGTCCCAAGAATTGCACAATTAAAAATATGTGTCCCAAGAATTGGGATCCAATGCTGAACATGATATGATTATATATAATGTTGTATGTGAGCATTTCATTGTTTGTTCTTTTTGACATTCCCTAACATCTTTTAATCCATTAAATTATAATATAATAATTTTCTCTGTCAAAGTGCTTGCCAAGTTCTGAATGCTTGTGTCCCACTACATCTGTAGAAGGGTGTTTCCTAGGTGTTTCAACAGTTGAGAAAGATTGGTCTAAGACCCAATGGAACAACGTATGGGCTTGTAACTTAGGTACTTATAATCCCATGATACCTACATTCACATTTTGTTTCAGGCATCTTACTTTTGATCCTGAGCAATAAAAGCATATTTTGTTTCAGGCATCTTACTTTTGATCCTGAGCAATAAAAGCGTTTTAGTATTGTTCCAATGCTGGACTCATGGCCATTTGAATGCTACTGTGTGTCATAAGTTCATGTGCTATCTTTTATTAGTTTTTTTCTGCAACAAAATGCTTATCAACTCAGCTTTCAAAGCTTTAGATGCCAAACAATGGCAAAATACATTTAAATGGTCGTTGTCTATTTATCTCTACAATATTTCTTGTAAAGCTATGGAAACAAAAAAATATGTAACAACCTAATGGCCTTGAAAAATGATAAATCTTAATTATACATAAAATTTATACATAAAATCTTAATTGGATTTATTTATTAGAATCAAAATAACAAGTTAAAGTAAAGAAAAATGAATTTCATGCAACAAAAAAGTTATCAAATGGAGATGGGTTACCTTTTTTTTCTTATTCTATTATTCGTTACTTCGTAATGTGATACTACTTCTTTTTGTTCTTTTTTCTTTCAAGAAAAAAAAATGGAAGTAGATGATGAATCAAAAACTATGTAGTGCATAGGAGGAAGGTTTAAGGATTTATTACACCATCCAAATGAGCAAATATTTGGATTTGCCACACCATCAAATTGTGAAACCAACTTAATGGAGTTGTACGTTAAACCTTAGATTATGATCAAAATTGTTTTTATTCGTTTAGGAATTTTCTTTTTGTAATATGTTTTATTACATTCTTTACTCGTTTAAAAATTTTAATTGTTTTAACATATTTTAAAACAAATATATTGAAAATGATAACATAATGAAAATTTAGTGGGCAAAGATTTTTTGCAACAGTAAAACGTGTTGTTAATTTTTATAAAAGTTGTTATGAAAAAAATAAAAGATTTTCATGACGAGACAATGTTGTTTTGCAATAATTTTTTATAATAATATTTGTTGTTCCTAATATTAATAAGGTGGTTGTTAATTTGTTTACCATTTGTAACAACAAAAATTTCATTGTGAAAAGATTATTTGTAACAATGATAATTATTCAATTTATTTATGTCATTGCACACAAAAAAAAAAAGGGTAAAATTGTGATTTTGTAAAAGTTTTTGACAATAGTTAATGTCGTTATGAATTTACTTATTGAAATGATAAAATAATTGTTGTCAAAGATAATTTACAACAAAAAAATACTACGTTGTTAAAAATTATTAGATAACCAAAATAATATTATTTTGTAAAATTTTTGATAATCAAATATGTGATTGTTAAAAAAGTGTTTTAACAATCATATTAAATTATTGCTTAAATATAATTTATTTACTAGCTAGAAAATATCATTTCAATAGACATTTTTTATAACCACTTTCGATATGATAAAAATTGTTAAGTATACTTTTAACAACGAAAATATGCTCAATAATCTTATAATCACTTTTTTTTTTTTTGTTGCAAACAAATTTTAGCAATGAAAAATTATTATTTTACAATGGCATTAACTGTTGTTAAAATAACTTGTTTTAGTAGTGAATCGTGTGAAATCAGGGGTTGACAAAGCCACATGCAAGCCCTTTAGCTGTTCTATTTTTTTTTTTTTTTTTTAAGTTCATTCATCTAGTAAAATAAAATAATTATTATGGGTGTTTTATAATTGGAATGGGGTCGAGAGGCCGTTATAAATGACCCAATAATTAGCAAAAAAAAAGAAAAAAAGAAAAATCTGATGATATATCTTCACATAGTATTTGGATATCTGAGATAGGAATGTCCCTTTCTTTGCCTTTTTTACCCATTAAAGGCAGCGCCAGTGTCTATTTCTGATCTTCCTTTTTCTGCTTCTCCTGCATTAAGCTTAGTAGCTAAATCGATGATGAACTTTACCAAAAAAAAAAAAAAAAAAAGCTAGACGACATGAATTTTACCAAAATTTGCACTAGCCAGATGCATTACTTCATTATGGCTTCTAAGCATTTTGGGAATATTTTTAAAAGGATAAAAGTGCATTTATAGGCACAAATTTTTTATTTAGGTTCCACTTCGATCTCTAACCTTTAAATTGTTTCATAATTGTTTAAACCCTTTTAAATGATGTCAATATGGTCCTTTAATCAAATTTTGCATAAAAATAAAGAAAATTACAATTGAAGACAATATATATAGAATTATTACTCTTTACTATCAAATTAAAATAAATTTAATTAAAAATAAATAAAACTTTTAAAATTTTTAAGAATAAAATAGAATTATCATTTTTGCCCATCATTTTCAAATTTCAACTGAAAATTAGAGAAAATTATACTTTAGTTTTCTTCTTACTAATTTTAAAAATTTTATTTTCTTTCTAATAAATACATTTTAGTATGATAACAAAAAGTAATAATTTTGGGTCTGCCATGATTTTATTTCCTTTCTTTATTCTTATTTAATTAAATTTTAGTTCTCCTATATTTTGTATGATCAAAGAATATAAAATTAAATTATATTACAAATAAAACTAGATTTAGAAAAAAGAAATAAATGAAACATACCCAAATAATGTTTTAACATTTAATTAAAAAGAAGTAAATAATAATTAATAATTTTATAAAGTAATTCTTAAAATTATTACTAGTATAATTCAAAATTTTCTAAAATTTTGCCAATCTAACATAACAAACTTATTTACTACTATAATCTCTTTAGGAAATTTTTTATAATTCATTTAAGATCACGTAGCAAATGAGTATTATTCACTTAGTATTTCTTAAGTTTAAAATTATAGATAGAATGTACACTTTATTAATTAAGTCCTTTAGTATATACAAGCTTTTTTTGGAAAATAAATGTCAACCACCAGAGAATCAAAAATTATTTATATATGTTTCATTTCTTCTTTTTTTTTTTCGTTAAAAATAGTATCTAACTTTATTTTTAATTAGATTTAATTTTATATTTTTATCAAAATTTGTAAAAATTAGGGAAATAAAATTTAAAAAATAAAATAAAATAAGGGTAATGGATCTATAATTATTACTCTTTTCTATCATAACAAAATGTATTTATTAAAAAATAATTTTTATAATTATTAGGAAAAAAAATAAAGTACTATTTTTACCTTTGGTTTTAAGTTAAAATTTTAAAATCAAGGGAAAAAATAATAATTTCGTTTTTTTAAAATTTTATTATTTTACTAATAAATATATTTTTATTATTTTGGCATGTTTTATTTTTAGATATTATGTGACTTTCTTGGTCGTTGTTTACTTTAGGTAAATATCTTTTTGCTTGTGGTTTTTATATCTTAAGTAAATAAGTTGAGTTATTGTAGTTTAATAACTACTGAATGTTATTAAACTCTTATTGATCAATTAAACAAAAGATTTGTTTAATGAATATAATTAAAATAAAAGTCTTGTTTAAAACAATGAGAGTTTTGTTAATAAATCACACTTTGATGAATAGTATGAATTAAATAAAGAAATAAAAAAACGCTATTTTCTCTACCTATATAAAATGATGCTTTCTATCCATCAAGAGAGTATGTAAAGAAAAATAAAAGGGTAAGTCAGAGAAGCTGCATTTAATAAAAAAATTGTTTAAGGAGTTAGTTATGCATTAAGGTATAACTTCTATTTAAATAAAAAAATTATGAGAATCATCTTGTTTTAAGACTTCAAAGTTAAGATTTAATTTGCACGATTAAAGAAACTCTATCATTTACTTCTTTCTTTTTTCTTAAAAAAAATTCCAACTTTATTTTTAATAGGATTTAATTTTATATTATTGTTAAAATTTGTAAATGTTGAGGAAATAAAATTTAATAAAATAAAATAAAATAATAAAATCAAGATAATGGATCTAAAATTATTACTTTTTACTATCATACTTAAATGTATTTATTAAAAAAATAAAAATTTTATAATTATTCTAAAGGAAACTAAAGTACCATTTTACCCTCAATTTTAAGTTAATTTTTTAGAATTAAAGAAAAAAATTATACTTTCTTTTCCTTCTAAAAAATTTTATAAATTTTATTTCCTTTATAACAAATACATTCCGATATGGTTGTAAAGAGTAATAATTATGAATCTTTTAAGCTGAATTGTAATTTGCTCTTATTTTTATTTAGAGGGGCCATATTGACACGCTTTTAAAAAGGTTTGGGACTATCATGAAATAAGTTAAAGATTAAGGGTGAAAATAGAACCCAAATGAAATATTTGGGACTACAGTGCACTTTACCCACTTTTAAAAACATTATTATACCATATATTAAAGCAAATTTTCCTCTCAATTTAAAAAAAAAGAAAAATAACTTTTTTTCCATTAATGTCTTTTTTTAATCTATTAGAAGAGAAACAATTATGTATTCACTATCTTTTGAGAAAATATTATACAAAAGTCTCTTATTTATATACAGAGAACTCTCACTAATTAAAAAAAAAAAGTTATATAAAATATCGTTCTTGTATCATAATTTTATATATTATTTAATTACAGTAAGATAATTTCTAATATTATATTTGATTACATTATTACAAAATATTACATTAACATTTTCTTAACATCGTTTTCAGTTGTTATGTATAAGCTAAAAACAGGTTTTGGTTCTTATTGAAAAAAAAGATTCAATTGATATTGTAGCACTAAAGTGAATTTAGAGGCAATCCTTCCAATTCTTATTGAAAACACTCTTTCTAACCCTTAATTCAATATGTCAAATTTGTATAGTTTTCTGAACCGCATTAATTTGGAACAAAGTAATTCTTTTTAAGTATAATCTTCAATCACTCTCAAACTTTAGCACTAACATCTATTATATATAGATACAACATTTATTAATTTACCCCTCAAATAGGAATGAAATTCAAAGTTGGTCCCTTTTTTTATTATTTTTCAGGAATAATCCACATATTTCTTGATACAACCTAACAAACTAGCTAACTAGATTTTATCAATTAAGGTAGCTGATGACATCTCAATCAAACTATTATTTTCTTCATTTTCCTGTACATGCTTGTGATGCATCATTGGCATTCTTTTGTACAATTAGAAGGTTATTAGACGCAAATATAGTTAAAGATATACGTGATTGTATTAATAAAATAAACTTTCTGTTTTAAATTGTTTGAGTGTTAATAGATTTTTATGGAGTTTAATAAAAAAGTTTTGATTTTAATGTTTTTAATATTAAAATTTAAAAATTTTTTATAAAATAATATTTTATAATTTTTAATGTTAAAAAATAAAAAAAATCATAAAAAATTTTAAAATATAAAAGGTAAGAGTTTTAACTACTAAAAAAAGATATAATTTTAGAATATTTCAAAAAATATGGGTAAACGAAATAGGACGGAGAGAATATATAATTTGAAAAATGAAATGCATGTGTTTAAAAAAAAAAAAGGGATCTAGGTGTCTTATATTCCAAAACAAAAAAAAAAAAAATTTAACTCTCTAAAAAAAAATTTTTATTGCATTAATTATATTTCGTTTATGTTGTAGCAAAATTTATTGTTGGATTTTTAATTTTTGTGATTGGAGATCGATTTTTTACAACATCAAGTATTAAAAAAATCATTGTTATAACTTATATGCACTGGAAGTACACTTTGGGAAAAAAAAAATGGTACTCTAAAAGTCGAATGTATCTTATTTACAGAAGTAAATTTACTTAGTTTACAGATTCACCATTCTTTTTTATACATATTCGGTAAGTAACGGCCTAAAAAATTAGAAAAGAAAATTTGTAAACTCTCAGGATCGAATTTTAAATATCAACTTTATGATAAGTCATCTTTTAAAAAATATGGACGAACTATTTAGGTAAACAAGTTTCGCTTTCTTGATAAGATTAACTACTCATCTTACATGGCAGATGATGTTAAAATTTCATTATAATATATATATATATATATATATAAATAGTAGTAGCAATATGTTTGCTTGTGCTTTATTGCAAATTTAATTTTTTATTTATAGTTAATAATATTAAATTTAATAAATCGGTGCATAGTTTTGTTTATAAATTTCGAATAAAAGCAATTATTAATAAAAATTTATTAACCAATTTATGGGTAATGTATACGTTCCATTTTTATAACTTGAATAACAAATAAAATCAAATCCAAAACTATTCTTTCAAATTTATTTTTTTAAATATAATTAAAAATATTAAAATAAATAATTAAAAAAATAAAACTAAAAGATAAAAGCCTAAACAAAAAGGAAAAAAATGAAGAGCCAAATAAAGATATCATATGAACACTCTACTTAGGGATAGTATTGATCTAGTAGGGATGAGTTTATATTCATCTCAATTGTGATATGATCGAATTATTATTTTTTTATTTAATTTTGACTCGACATATAATGTATAACTTGTATCTAATTTAACTGGATTAAAAATCAATTCAACAATATAACATTGATGAAATATAATTTTTAATATAAATTACATCTTAATTGTATGTAAATATAGTATTTTATTAAGTTAATGTATTAAATAATAATTTATAAAATTAAATAAATAATAATATATATATTTATTTATACCCCCAAGATAAAGTGAGACAAGGTGTGATAAAATATCCTAAATTCACTTTCGATTTGACCTTAATTTTAGAAAAACATAAATCATTATACCTTAACCCGATTCTAATTTAAAAAAAATGATCTTTATTGTACTCATAGATTGAAACCATTAGATACAGATTACTTTGACACCTCTCTTTCTATTGACTCCAACCTAGACATAATTTTCTTTAAAAAAAAAAGAAATCCAATCTCAAATCTTTTTTAAAAAATTGTGCAAATTGGATCATTGTGAATCAAAACATTGAATACAGGTGGTTTTGTCATCTTTGAATTTTTTTTTATAAAATGTATTAAATTAAAAATAATTAAAAACTAAAAAATAGTATAAAAGTAAAGAAGCTAAATATGATACCACATGAATTTATTAAATTAAAATATTAATAATAATTTTATTTATATAATTCATAATATAAATATAAATTTAAAAAATAATAAAAAAATATTTTTATATATACCATGAGTAAGGTGGAACATCTTATCTTTATTGATTTTTTTAATAAAATTTATCTAATAAAAAAATTTAAATAAAAAACAAAAAAAAAGTAAAAAACTCAATAAAAAATATAGATTTTGATGGAAAACCTTCCTCCCATCTTTACAAAAGTAATAAATTAATATTATGGATTACTCCTGAAAGCTTAAACTGATGATGATTCATCAACACTAGATTGCCAAAACTTTCAATGGGGCATTAAAGTATCGTACGCTTTTCTTTAATGATATTTATTTTATATGGAAATCCTTTCAAAGTTGATGGTTTCTCAGCTTTTTTTCAATCTTATATGGAAATCCTTTTCGTAATTATTAATTTATTTATATACTTTTTCTCAACTAAAAAAATTTATTAATATTGTAATCAAAAGGCTACAGAGAATTTATTATTATTGCTATTTTTTATTATAGATTTTCGATGGGCAGGAGCCACTAACATCCAACATGGGATCGTTTTTACTTGGGGTAACGCCTTAATGGCAGGTTCAAAACTATACAAAATTAGCTAGACACAATCTCACAAATTTCTATCATCCACATCATGCTAACCAAAACTTGATGTCTTGGACATGATGCATGCCTCGACTGAGAATCACAAAACGACCAAAATTTCCTTCCGCGTGTGGATTATCATGGAAATTATATGGTGAATAATTGGAGAAAAAAGGTATTCGTATTTTTACATTAACTTAAGCTAATGTTATACATGCTTAATGTTCTGTAAGACAGGGTAATCATAAATCAGTAAAAGAAGAAAAATTTCCCAAGGGTATCATTCTATGCTTTCTTAGTATTTCTCATCCAGATTCAATGCTCTAGGATAACACTCCCATTATCTAAAGGTACTTTTAAGCACGACAGGATTCAAGTTTCTTGTGATGCTTGCCTGCCTTGTGGTAGCATGCCAAACATTATCTAGCACATTCAAATTTGTCTGAAAACATTGCAAATATCAGGCTTTAATTGGATGCTAAGATGATTCAATTAAGATACAAAAGAGCTGATTTTATGATTTAGTTTTTTTTTCTTTTTCTAATGAAACAAATCTTTTGCTTTTATGATTTAGTTTATATTGCTTTCAATTTCTTTTGATTATCTAGCATCTTTTGTCAGAAAAAATAATAAGAAAAAGAACAGGGGAAGTGGGATGAAATAATTTAAGGAACAACGAGTGTTCTGAAACCTCTCCTCATAAGAAAAAACTAAAATAAAATCCTGCACAAGAAACTGGGCTTGTCTCTTGCGTCTGATTGAACTTTAATGTACCATTAAAGTTGTAGCCTACAAGTAATCAGATAAATCACAGAGAGACTATTTGCATCAGACACGAAAAAGAAAATTTTCACGTCAAAAATTTAATGCCCCTCTGTTGTGGTTGCGTTCGAGTAGCCCTTCCATAATGACCTTCTTTTTGTAAGCTCTTGACTTCTTTTCCGGCCTTCTTTTATTGTTTTCCAGGTTTCCAATAACTCCTGTAGGTTGTTGTTGAGGAAAAAAGTATAGCCAAATTGATGTGAAAAGTATGGCACAAAATTTGCCACAGAAGATTGTCACCGCCAGACTAATGAGAAGCAAAAATATGGCATTGTTTGAACATGAACCCCTATCTGTTCCTTCTTCTTTTGTCTTCTTTTCATCTTCTTGATGGTTGCTGTAAGTATTGTAGCTGTTTTGCAGCTGTTGTCTCTTTGCTTTTAGAGTTGAATTTGGGGAAGAGGATGATGATGATGATGAAGAAGAACAAGATGATCCTGATGAGACTGAGTTGGACCTGCAAACAGTTCCTTTTCCAGCAGAAACCTTGTTTACCGATTCATCAAAACTTGAATCCAACAACTTGTCACGGCTGCTTAATGGGAAATTGTGCTTTGATGAATATGATTCTTGATCAATACCTTTTCTACGTCGAACCCTCCTATCCTGTTAACAGGATAAGTCGATAAGATATACTGATGAATGATGACAGCTACACTTCATCAGAAGATAAAAAGAAGAACAAAGGAAAGAGGAACAAACCAGTACGATCTCGAAGACAACAGCTTTGATCACCTGGGAAAATGTTTTCTTTCCTGGACGATGAATCCTGATCGAATCTTTTGTATCAGAAACAGAGGACTGCGTCGCTGAAGGCTTCATATCCTCCTTCTTGTTAACGCCAACATACGTTAAGGCCTGATGATTTTGGGAACGATCAACCACAAGAGCGTTGGACTCGAGCATCAAGTCCATATCAGCAACGGGTCTAAAACAGAGCAAGAACTTGTTTCTCGGAACGTTCTTCATTACTTCATCTTAATGTAACTGGCGGTTGGGACTTGTATAGAAGATGATAATTATGGTTTTCCAAGGTTAGGCATGTGGAATGCTTAGGCGACGGTCTAAACGAGGGAAGAAGCAAAGAAATGAAACATGGAAAATTCTGTTTTATTTGCGGGATTCTGCCGTTCTAATACTAGCTTAGGCGGTACAGGAGCCGTGTGCCTTATCCAGTTATTTCCTATCACCAACTGATCCGTTATATGAAGTATATATATAATTAGTTGGTTTTTCTCTCTCCTGACCAAACCATCCCAAGTGAAAAAGTTCAGCGGTCTTCGGATTTTAAAGTAGATCATGTAATTTTAGACAATATTAAAATAATATAAAAAATTAATAAAAATTGTATGTTAATTTAATAAAATTATTTTTTATATTTAATATATCAATATAAATTATAAAATAATATATATTTATATATATATATATATATATATTATACGCGTTTAACAAACGTGATATAAAAAAACACGAATTATTATATCTATTTAAAAGTGAGAGTTGGAGAAAAAGGGCAAAGATGGGCATCTATGATGGTGCTGCCCGTGAGGAACAGGTGAAAGAATAGAGCTCGGGGCTTTAGTTTTTTGTTGGTGGAAAAAGAAAGATTGCAATTATGACTTGGTGGGTGGAGTTGAGAAGAAGAGGTCCGAGTAGCCGTCCACTGTATTTGGTGGACAAAGACAATGGAGCAACAAAATAGAGTTCCTATTGATATTACCAGTTAAACCTTGTTGCAAATAAGTTAATCTTTAGTCGATATGTAACAAACAAAATAAGACCCCTTAGAGTTGATACTAAGGTTGTTAACATCGGTGAATATTTTAGCTTTTTTTTTTTTTCAAACATAAAACGTATTAATATTAATTTGTTTTAATATAAATGGGTTTTATTGATATTAATTAAATAATATTTATCTATTAAATATATATAATATTATAAAACATTTTAATTTTATATTTTTTAATCATTGATTTTAATATAATATTCATATTCATATAAAATTAAAAATTAAAAAAAATATAATATTTAATATTTTAAATTTTCAAACGTAAAATAATTGAAATAATTATAAAATAATAAGAATATATAATAAATTATCATTAAACAAATTCAATAGTTTAATTTAAAGAAAATATTTTATTTTTCAAAAAACTATAAAAAAGTAAAAATGATAATGAAAGAGAAAGAAATAACTATTAATTATAAACTCAAATCAGAAAAATTTTTTTAAAAAAATGGAGTAGAATCTTGTATAGGTGAAAATATTTTTTTCAACCGATACGATCGATCGAAATAACCACATGAACAACTGGTTCATGTTAGCATAAAAGATGAAATGGAGCAATAGTGTTAGCTGTATCGGAGAAAATCGATGCATATTGGTTGGTGCAATTAATACTGATAATTAAGAGTGTAAATGATATATTAGTACTCGCAAGTTATTCAGGTTCGATTCGAAAAAAATTCGAATTCGGTTCGATTATTATCGAGTCGAGCTCGAGTAGCTCGACTTATCGATCGAGCCGAATTCGAATATTCTTATATCTAATTCGAGTAGCTCGCGAGCCTAATTAAGCTTTTATATTTAAATATATTTTTATTATTTTAATTAATAAAATATTTCAAGTTCGAGTTTGAGTTCGAGCATGAATAATCGAACTCTTGTCGAGTATACGAGCCAAGCTTATTTTTACATATTAATCGAGTGAGCTCGAATTCGATCACGAATCGAGCTCAAGCTTGAAAAATAAAACTCAATCGAGCTCGAGCTGAGTATCGAGCTCCGAGTTGTGAGTCGAGCTCGAGCTCGAACTTCTCACTATTCGACTCGACTCGACTCGATTACACCCCTACTGATAACCATGAAAGATAGTTAAAATAATTAATTTAAATTTAATCTAGTATTTAGAAACTCCATATCACCATCACTTATATATAGGATAATTTTTCATTTTTAAAGCATTCCAGATATAATCTATACAAACAATAAAATTGTTTTCGAATAGGTTAATGTCATATTTAATCCCTATATTTTACAAATTTCTTTAATTTGTTGTCTTTGCTTCTAAAATGTATAATATGATGTATGTACTATTTTTTTTATGTAAGAATCTATTACTCGAAATTAACACTTTTAAATAAGGATGATAAAATGGTTGTTATCAGATCACATGATAACATGGGCCATATTTTTGTCACATTATTTTGTCATGTGTCAAACGCCGAATATCATAATTGTTTAAAATATAATTTATTTCAATTATTTTTATTTTTAAAAAATAAAAAAAATTGAAAAGGAAAAACTTTTAAAAAAATAAATTTTTTATTTAAAAATTAAAGTACAACTTTTTCATCTCGTTAAACAAGTTTGTTTTATTTTTCAAAAATATTATTTTTTTTAGAATTTTTATTTTTTTAAAGTTTTCAAATTTATATTTATATTTTTTAGAAATATTTTAAATGTTTGCTTTTTAATTTTTTAAAAGATAGCACAAATACCACATTATACATTTTAGAAGTAAAGGTATCAAATTTAAAAATTTTTTAAATACATGGGTTAAATATGATATTAACCATTTCTGAATCTATACTATTGTGGATACTGGACAAATTGACTCCAATTAATTGATATATTATTTGATTGATTGAGAGATTGAGGATTAAATTCCCGAATAGGAGTAGATTGCAATATATATATATATATATATATATATAATATTTTGTTTTACATATTTACAATATTTAAAACTCAATTTTTAGACAGTGATCTGTTAAATATATTTTAAATTCAATCATCTTATCTAAATTTGACAAAATTTACTACCGTAACACCACATGAAAGTCTATGTGGATGTTGGCATGACAAAGTTAATTAATTGGGTTGGGTTTATTAATATTGTAATGATAATTGACAAAATATTGAGTTTAAAATTTTGTAAGTGAAAATGAAATATTATGTAAAAATATGGATGATTGATACATTTTACTTGTATATGTAGGGTTTTGGTTGATGGTTTTAAACATTGAGTTAAAAAAGTTTAATGTTATTTGGTTTAAGGAAGGAGAGAAATTTCGATTGAAGGAAAATTAAATGATTAATGAATTTGGATTTGGATTTAAAAATTAGAGCAAAAGAGATCAATGAATCTCTCAATTGACATAAACTGGTCATCACCTCATCAATTTTTATGAGACCTTTGTTAATAATTATTAATTTGATGAGTATATGAATTATAATTCAATATCTGAGGTTATATAACTTGGGAATGCGTCCAAACTCAAATGTCATCTCCATTCCGACATATCAAAATTCAAAATTTCTGAAAGTGTCATTTCGTGGAGTTTAACTAAATTAATTTGTATTTATTGTTACAAGGCTTAAATTTGGTTACTTTTAATCTTTATAATCTAACCTAGCTATTTTGTTTCGTTGTTATTTTCCAAATGAAAGGTATAATTGTGTTTTAAACTATTGGTTAATCACTCATTAAGCTGAAATTTGGATGTTTCTCTTCGATTCTCACATTGCTTAATTTATATATAGTTTTATCATTTTAAATTGTAGTTTTTTTTTTTTTTTTAATCTTCAATACTAGGACGAAGTTTTCAAGTCTAGTCGTGGACCAAATCCTTGTAATCTTGTCATCAAATGTCAGAGTAATTTTTTTTTTTTTTTAATTTATAAGACGAACAGATACTTAATTTGAATATAGAGAATAAGATTACATGTATTAAAATTTAAAATCATAAATTTGTTAAATATTATGTCTTAAAATGATTACTTAATCAATTTTATGAAATTTTATGTTCCAATCTGTTTTTTTTTTTTTTTTTTTTTTTAAGAAAACACTTGTTGGCACCTGTATCATTGAATCAAATGGTTAGTGCGAATATCAAAGCGATTAATAGTAAGATTTTCCAAATAATAGTTATAATTTTATGGTAGTAAGAATTTTGGAGTATTTTACTAAAAGTATAATAAAATTATTTTTAGAATAGTATTAAACAACAATAGTAAACTAAGTCTTATTTCTATAATTCATTGTATAAATGCCAAAAAAAAAATTATGTTAGATTGTAATTTTGAATTTTCTTATGTTACTTTTTTTTTTTTTTTTTTTATAAAAACCAACGTTTTCATCTTTTTTTTGACCCTCATATAATTTCTTATAAAATTAGACACAATAACTCACATGAAAATAAGTTTTTAGTGGCTTTTATAAACACCAATAAATCTTCGCTAAAAGAACTTGCTATTCTGGTGGAAGAAAATTTAGCAACGTTTTGCTTCTAAATGCCATTATGGTAGTGGCATTTATGTATAATTCAACAACATTTATTAAACGCCTTAAGCCATCATTCATTCTTTATAAATTTTCTTTGTTTAGTGGCATTTGTAAGTATAAACACTATTAAATTTTATAATTTAGTGATGTTTATATCATAAAACACCGCTAAATTTTGAAATTTAGTAGCATTTAGTTACTATTAATGTCACTAAATTCTAGAATTTAGTAGCATTTATAATATAAAACACCACTAATGTTTTACTTTTATTTTTTATATAATTGAAAATAAATATTTAAAATTATTATTTATTACTACAACAATTATATTAAACATCAAAAGAAAGTATTGAAACACATGAAACTTAATTCATAAAACATCTAAATATCTAAATACATCACTTGTTTGAGTACGGTAAAAATTAATACAATGAAATTCAACTTGTTTTCCAACTATATAAAATAAGAAATTCAAAAAGTATAAAATTGAAAATTGTCGAAAGTTAGAGCACTAAAATTAGAGGAAAAATTTTTTCACCATGATCACTAGCGTGTTTAAGAACTTATTGAATAAAGTAAAATAAGTATTTACTATAATAATAATAATAATAATAATAATAATAATAATAATAATAATAATAATAATAATAATATAGATAAAAAAATTATTCTTTTAAATTTAATACCTGAGTTATTGGATCACCTATATTACATCCTGAAAATTGTTATTGCACAAAGTTCATAAAAGAGTCGAATCATTCATGTAGTTGGTATCTAGCATGCTCATATTCCATTTTATAATGCTTTTTTTCAATTCTAGCACACTTTTCTTTTAATCTAGCACGCTCTGCCTCTTTTTCTGATTTATTTGCTCAACACGTACTTGCAAAATTTGTAATCTCTCTCACAATAATGAAATGTCTCATGAAGAATTACACGTATATTGCTAAGAACTAAGTTCACAGTAACTAGATAGTGTTAGACCCATTACAAGGCCTTGGACCCGTCCATATCTTTCCTTTCTAGTAACTTTAGTGAAAATATGATCTTTGAGGTTTTAAATATTGACAAAAGCATCGAATGATGTTTCAATATCAACAATCATTTTGTTTGTCGCTTTCTCTTATAAATCAATCAAATAAAACTATTAAGTTTAATAATTAATTCATAATATGTTTGCAATAGAAAAAATATTTTATGTAAAAAATGAATCCAAGAAATTATGACAATTTCTTATGTCTTGACATTCATATAGGATCCATCTTTCTTTGTGTGGGTTATTCAAAAAGTTTCACACATCTAATTTTTTTTACTACATTTAACCTCTTAGATTTTCACACATGTAGACACCAGTTTTATCCGGGTCTACTGTTTTCATTTTAAGTATATTAATACTAATATTAATAATATTAATAATTAATAATAAATTTTTAAAATATATAATAATTAAAAAATTTAAAAAAAAAAAAGAAAATAAGACAGAAACCAGGGGTTGGTATGGCACCACTGTCGCCCCCCTGTCAGCCTCCCGACCAGGCCCTTGACGCCCCCTGACCAGCTCCCTTTCAGCCCACCTACAACCACCCTATAGCCACTCAGATCCCTCTAAATTGAAGCCCTTTAAAATCCCCAGCTATCTCCCCTTCAAGCTCTCTCGGCTCTCTAACAAGAAAAAAAAAAACCCATTTGATCTAACCACGAAAACCCTCGAGCTCAGACGACTCTTCCCCCTCAAAACACCCTCAACGGCCCTAGACAGACCCCCATTCTAACGCAAAAAGAAAAACCAAACTTCAAATACCCCCAAAAAAATACCCAAACGAAAACAAAACAGATCTAACCAAAAAAAATAGAAACAAAAAAAAAAGCAACACAGTCCTCCCCGTAGGGAGGAACTTCAGCGCCAAGCTACCTGCAAGAAGAAAGATATATCAGTTTTTGTTGACAACAAAAAAAAAAAAGATGAGAGATCCGAAACTTTGAAGACAAATTCACGACGGTCAAGCCACTTTCAGGCCAAACGAAGGTCGGATCTAGAAAGAGGTCGTCCAGAGGAATTTACGGTGACTTTCTGACCATTTTTCGATCACCGATGGTGACTCACACGACGGTCGACGTAGGCACGATGCCGATTTCAGTGAGACCAGAGACCCCCCTATAGCCTTTTTTTTCTGTGAAACCAAACAGATTGAGTAAAGAAAAAAAATCTGACTTTTATAGAAAACATAGGACCAAAACGACGTGGTTTTAAGCATAGGACCAAAACGACACCATTTCAATCGTAGAGGATCCGTACGTGGACCGAACCTGACCCGAGATCCACGCAACCTGACCCGACGACCTGCTTCAGCCAGCCTTGAACCGGTTCAGATGAATCACCAGTGAATCGGTCTGAACCGCTGGTCACCTGAATCGTCGATCCAACCGTCGAATCGGTCAGACCGTCCGAACTAACGTTGACCAGTCCGGTTTAGGTAAAAAAAATTATTATTTTTAAAAAATTTTTTTATATGTTATTATTTTTATTATTTTATAATTATGCATGATAAATGTTTAAATTTATTAGGATAAATATCTAATTGTTATTAATAATAATAAAATGAAAAAAAAATATAAAATAATAACTAAAAAAATAATACATTTTAAAAATGTTTAGTAATAATAATGGAATAAGCTTTTTATTTTCCATGCCTAGATGTTGGAGGGAATAAAAAATATTTTTTCAAACAAATAATTCCGCCTAAATGTTGGGAATTATTATTAATAAGTTTTCACAAAAATATATATGTATAAGAAAATTTTAACTAGTTTTCAAAAATTGTAAAAAAATTGAACTTGCTTCGAAAGTCCACCTAGATGATGGGGATTTTTAGAGATATTCGCATTTTAATTAAATCGCAAACCCTAAACTTAAACCCTAAAATTTTACCCTAAATCTATTTCAAAACTTTAAGAACACGTGTGAAAGTCTCGAATGAGATGGTTTGTTCCCGAATGCTGCCAAATGATGGGATATTTAGGAAACTCCATTTCATTAAGTTTTTCACACTGAGTTTTTAATTCACATTAATAATAAGATTAATAAATAAAAAGTATAATAAAATTGGGATCTTAAATATAAATAGTCGCACCTAAGCTCTGCCTAGATGTTGGAAATTCAGGGTGATCTCATTATACTTAAGAATCCAACTCTTAAATTGCATTTTACATGACATTCATTAGCATACATACGTTAGCATATTATCATAGATAACTGATTGCATTATTCTCTCTTTAATTTACTGTTCAACGATAAAATATTTTATAATAAAAAAAGAATAATACTTAAAAAAAATCCTTTTGTGATATTATAAAATAAAATAAAAATAACATTCTTAAAGAAATAATTCTTGGTACTCTACCTAGATATTGGAGAGTCACTAACAATTACTTTTTATAAAGATTGTTATTTCATTTTAAGGATTATTGTGTTAAATCTTAGGTGAAAAAAGTTATTTTAAATTCTGCCTAGACGATGAAGAATTTTAAGATAATTCTTTAACTTAAAGATTTTCTCAATAGTTCTAAATAAATATTTTAGCAAAATTTTATTTTTTTTCAAATGAGGGGAATTATTGTTAAATTTCAAATTAAAACCATTTTTATCCAATACCGAAAATAGCGCGTAATTAAATAGTACCAATTTATGGGTGTTGTAGGGGTGCTAATCATTTTCCACGCGTAACTGACTCCCGGATCCAACCTGATTTTTCGTAGATCGAAATTCATCTTTTTGATAAACTTTAAACCCGTTTTTATAGTTTTATTAAAAGGATAACCTTTTGGGTGGCCAATCACACCCTAACAAAGATTAGTGGCAACTCCACCCTTTTTTTTATTTTCTTCTATTTTTAAACTCGTTTTACGTCTAGCGGTCCCAAAATCGTTATGACAACATATAAACTATAACATATAAAATTGTAACACATATCACCACACTTAATATCAAACATGGCAGCCAAGTTCAAGCATTCAGATAAGTTTAATATCATATATTCCAGCTATCTAAGTTGCTAAAATAGAAATATACCAGCAAATTTATAGTTTTAGCCTTTTACAGCATGAAAAGTTCTAAAAACATATAAATCATAATATTTTTCACACATATCAAGCACAGCAGCCAAGTTCAAGCATTTGAATAAGTTTAATATCATATATTCAATCTATCTAAGTTGCTAAAATAGAAATATACTAATAAATTTATAGTTTTTCCTTTTACAACACGAAAAGACTTAAAAACACATAAATAATATCTAAGTTGCTAAAATAGAAATATACCATCAGAGTAACTTACTTTTTCTTTTTGTTTTCTTGCAAAGCTCTTTGATCCACTTATGTGGCTATATTTCTATTGCTTTTTGCTAGCAATCCCAATATTTTCTTTTTCTTGTTATACAAAACAATTGTATATAGAGTAGATTTACAATATTGGCACTGAAAAACATAAAACACATTTTAGTCAACAAATAATGTTAATAAATTATAAACTAGTATCTTTTCTTTCCTTGAAAACCAAAATCCGTATTGCTATCTAATCACACCACATGGTAACTTTTCCATTGCCGTATCTACGTTACTAGTTTGATTGAAATACTTTTGTTTTTCAAGTTTGCTTATAGTATTTCTATTTCTTTCAAAATGACTTAAGCACAAATGATACAAGTATTTCAAGTAAAAGTCTTGACTACAAAAATACAAAAAGAAAAGTTGCAATTGATCTATCAACTTAAAATAATGAATACCTTGATATAATTAATTATACTAGTACCTCAATAAAGTTTAAAGCCTCAGTCTTAACTTGTTGTGGTATTTTATGCCACATTTTATATTGAATAGCCAATTTCATTCCATTACGGGCAACCATTTTTAGAAACCCAAACAATAGTTGACATTTTTCACCAATTGGTTGCATATTAGAGTTTGCAAATACTACAACATACTCGTTAAGAGGTAGTGTCCATAATTCCTTTAAAGTTATCCAACCTTTTGTCTTACGTTGACCATTATTATCAACTATATATGAATAAAATTCAATTAGTAAATTACAAAACTTTAATGGTTATAATTGAAATCTAAATATGGGTTTAGAATAACAATATTTAAATTAGAAGCAAAACTAATTGGCTAGATATTATCTAAACCTTGACCCCCATATTGCCAGACCCAGCTTTAGTGGATGGATTAGAATTGATGGAGTTAAAACCAACAATAAGAACATTTCCTCAATGTCCTAAATCAATAGGTGCCGTAGACATTTTTGAACTAATATTTCTTATATTTAGTCTCATCAATCTTTTCCTCAACATTCTAACTTAGTTGCATCATAATAGTGAATAAGCTAAAAATTGAGAAGTTAAGATATGGTAAATAAATAGAGTTATCCTTAAATTACATAAAAGAATTCATAACCAACAATTTAAAAGTTGGGTTTAATGTAATTTATAAAGTTAGATTTAATTATATTCAAATTAAATTGATTTGATTTTAAAACTCATTAATTTAGATTCAAAATAACTCGAATAAGATAATCTAATATAATTTTATAAAAATCAACAATCTAAATTCATTCAATTCAAATTAAAAAGTAATTCAAATCTAAAATGATCTAAACTCGAACAATTTGAAAGACTAACTTGACATGATATTCAAATTAAATTGATTTGATTTTAAAACTCAATAATTTAGATTCAAATAACCTAAAAAGATAATCTAAGTCTAAATAATTTGAGTGTTAAACTCAAAAAATACAAACCTAAAATTATCCAAACATAAAATTATCCAAATTTTCTTAAATATTTTCTTAAAACTTAAAAATGCAATGAAGACTACTTGGAAATGGTAGTGGAGAAGGAAAGTGTATACTCAGTATGATTAATTAAGATACATTCTATATAATACTTAATAAACATAATGACATTAAATTAAAATCTTTCTCAAAAACTATATATATATATATATCTAAACTATATATCTATTTAGTTGCACACTTAAATTGTGGCTTCTTCGAATAGCTGATAGATTTCTTTTATTTCTTCCTTTGTTTTTAGCATCTACCATGCTTTGTTTCTTTTTTTTAGCATTTAATATTATTTTCAAGATTATTATGGTGATAAGATCACCAATGATTTTAGATTACCATGTTTAGTATAATATTATAAATTAGTATTAACCTTAAATCATGTTTGATATTATAAGAAAATAAATCATAGAGTACAAAATATCCAAAATAACCTTGAAAAAGAAAAGCAAAATTTAAATATTTATTGAATTAATAATTTATAAAATAGTTAAAATGTTGTTTTATAGAAAACTATAAATTATTTCAATTTTGATTAAAATAATTTCTAAAAAAAATTAAATAATAAACATTTATTCAATTGTAACAAAAAACTTTTTTTAAAAATATGTGATTAGAAAAACCAATTTTTGAAAATTTTTATTGGCCAGCTTTTTGGGGCAATGTTATTAAATTTTTCATCAGATTAAAGTAGACAAAAATAATATTGAAATTTATTTTCTTACTGTCATAACGTATAGATCCGTGGACCTATTGCTAGACTTGGATTAAAAGAGTCACTACCAATCGTTTTTGTTTATGTGTAATCGGCCACCTGATTGAATTTATCTTATTTAAAGAAAAGTCTCAAGATTGACTTAGGTATCTTTAAATAATGATTCTAATATATGAAATTAGAGTTTAGGTTCAGGAGTTCGGTTACGCGTGGAAAAAGTTATAGCACCCTTATAACGCCTATCAAAAGATGGTACCAGTTTGATTCCAAATTATCCAAGCCTTAAAAAATGTTTATGACTTTGCCAAAATACTAAATATTGAAAATTAGTCTTAAAATTACCTCAATAGTTTGGTAGCAATTTAAGATAATTCTCTCCTCAGGAGTATTCATAGATATTAGTGTCTCACTCTGAAAAAGCTCTATCATCAGATTTATTAATATTTATTAATTATTTTTTATTCACAAAAAACCAATGAAGTCTTCCAATAGTTTTGTAGGACTTTGAAGCAGATTTTTCAATAGTTTAGTCATATTTTATTGTAAAAAGATTTATAATAATTTATTCTTTCTCAGAAAATTCATTAAGTCTCCTAATTGTTTGGTAAGACTTAATTTGGGAAGCAATATTTCAATAGTTTGAAAGATAAAAATTATTTTTTCTTTTTCTCCTATTATTTTTTTTTGAAAAAATGATTTTTGAAATTTCTCAATACTTTGGTGGATTTCATTTTAAAAATTAAATCCATGGAAAATTTTCTAATAGTTTGGTAAAATTCATGAATTTATTTTATAAGAATTTTTATTTGAAAAAGATTTTTTAAAATTTTTTATTTTAAACTTATTTGAAAAAGGTTTTTATTTATTTATTTATTTATTATTCTTTTTGTTTTCCAAAAAGAAAAGATTCCCTTTTTTTAAATAGATATTAAATAACTAAATAAAAATAAATAAAAAATAAAATAAAATAAAAACATAAAATAATGAAATCAAAAAATAAAATGAAAATGGAAAAAGGAAACCCGTGATTCAGGTCGGGTCAGTGTGTGGGTTGACGAGCGGGTCGACGGGTTATGTACGGGTCTGAGGGCTTCCCAAACTGCTACCATTTTGGGTTGCTATATAAGCCAAGTTCTAGCGTTTTTTCTTAGAAACTTTCTGCTCTCTCTCTCTAGCCTCAATTCTCTCTGATTTTTCTCTAGAAATCCCAAGAACACCTACAAAAAAACTTCAATTGGAAACTAAAAAATCTACTAATTTATGAAAAATTCATCAAAAAATTCAATCAAAAACTAGAAAACCCATTGGTTTCTAGAAAACTAGTCGGAGTGTGGCAAGAAAATTCAACCTTTCATCAAAAAGTTCATCGAAAAATTCAAAGTTCATCTAGAAAACTCAATTTTTCCAGAAAATTCCTAGAAAACCCTAGATTTTTTTCCAAAAAGCCTAAACTTGTATTAAAAATTCAAATTTTTGATTCCCCACACTCCAGAATAGAACTCTGAAACCCAAAAACCCAAATCAAACCTAGAAACTCCAAATCAAACATAGGATTTTCAAAATCAAAATCCCAAAAATCCACTACTACCTAGAAAAATTTTGTAACACCAAGTTCATCTCATTTTAGAGAATCAACCATTCCCCAAAAATCAACTATTTTCGTAAAAATCAATTATGTCCATTCCTCTGATCTTTAGTTTAATTTGTAGGCATCTTTATGGCAAATTTTTAGAAAACAGACAAAACCAATCCCATGCTTGAATCCTAAGATTGGATTTTGCTTGAACCTCAAATAGGTCTAGGTTCTTTACTGATTTCTTGGATTAATTAAAAATCCTTCGATTTGGGTTCTGATTAAAATCACAAAAAAAAGAAAGGGAGTGGTTAAAGGCAAAGGTAGGAAGTGTTTCTTACGTTTACACTCTAACACTTAAGTTTGAGGTCATCTACAGAAGGTCAAAAAAATAGTAACATAGAGAGAAAGTAGAAGAAAACAAGATCCTTAGATAGTACCTAGATGACCCTATCTATAAATGAAAAATGAGGAGTCTATGGTGTAAATTGGTGTCATAGCTGATTTGACGTGGCACTGTACATGTTTGATTGACCTAAAAGTAAGAAATACCCATGGTTGTCTACTGACAATCTCTAATAAAGGAAAAGAAAGTTTGCCTTTTGGACCCAAAATACCCTTAATATTCTTTCCCCCTACCAAGCATTCTCAGTATCAAAATGTTGAGTGTAAACTTAGTTGATCTGGTATGTGTCGACCTGATGTGTGCTCAATAGTGCCAAACTTAGCCTTGAGTTTGGGTTTTGAATTATACATTTAATTAGTACATCTTGGGGTTGCCAAGGTGAGTGACTCAGTATCAAAGTGGGCAAAGGTTAGACCAAGTAAGCTTATGAGTAATTATTAATGTGATTTATGTGTCTGATATGGGGTAGATTGACATGAGAATTGTGCTTTTTCTTAATATTGAATTTGATTCTCTGGTCTAACATAGGGTTGATCTGGTATTTGGCTAATTTAACCTAGGTTGTCGATTAGTCTGATTGGTCTAGGCAAGTGGAATGGGCAATTTGCCCCTTTGTTGTCTAAAAGTTGGACTCAATAAAAAGAAAAAATTGGTCATTAAAAAATCCAAAGCTAAGAATGTGAAGGGTCTTAAATAACTATCTGAGAAATGTGGCACAATCTGAAGTGTTCATTTAATTTCTGTGTTAGCTATATAAAAGGCCCTTTAGGGCTTTTATTTTTTACTTTACAACCCTCGTGCTTTTAAACTGACTTGATTTGGCCAACTTAAAATTTTCTAGCTTCCTTTAACTGATCTTTCTTTCTTCTTTGTTTATTGGTATGTTTTTTTTTCTTTGTTTTTTATCATGTCTTTTTTTGGTTTTGCAGGTTGTAGTTTAAAAAGTTATAAGATAGAGCCAATGAGAAGTCAGCTTAAAGGTCAAGCTACATATAACTTAGTCCCTTCTTTTATTGTAGTAAAGGATTATTCTAAAATTACTTTTGGTTGAACCCAATGTTAAAGGAAGACCAGAAACAAGTTAAAGATAGTGCTTCTGCTAAGGGAGAGAGGGTCTATGATAGGGTGGAAAAGCTTTTAGTTGCAATTGATTTCAAGCTTGAAACCCTATAACTCCGATGTCTGAGGTCAGTTTAACTCATTTGGCTAAACTTTTTTTTCCTCTTTTATTCCCTCTTTTCATTCTAAATGTTCCTCTAGTCCTTTTATTTCTTCTCATTAGCCTTTTAAATCGATCTCAATTCCTATCCCTAATTTTTTTTCATTGTTTGAGGAATCTCCTTGACCTTCTTTTTCCTCAAATGTCACAGTGATCTTAGTTATTGCTTGGATGCAAAATCTAATTCTTTTAAAATTTAAGTTTTTTAAAGATGAAGATTCTAAGGATGAGAAGAATTCCAATAAGGAGCGAGAAGAAGGGTCCAATCAAGCTTAAGAGAAAAATGAGAGAAGAAAGATGTCTCTTCAGATTTAAAGGCCTTAGCTTAGATTTTTTTTTTTTACGCTTTTTATAGCTTAGGTTTAGTCCTTAAAGATGTGATGAAGAGCTTGAAGTGTAGAGCCAATGTTGAAAACTACCTTAACATATACTTTATACATCACGCTCAATCTTTGAGGGTCAACTTTGACTTTCCAAAGAAGGGATACAATGTGTTGATGCTAACCACCAAGGACTAAGTCTATTCTCTCTTACAAGATCACTGGATCTAGGTGTGTTGGGACTCTATAGTAGTTGATCTGATGTTTCTTTTACATTTTTTCATTGTTGAACTTTTTCATTCCTACAATTTGACAATCATTTAGCTCATTCCAAATTCTTTTCGATATATAATAGCTTTCATTATCCTTTTTATAAATTAGGTATTCTTTCTTTAGATACCCTATTTGTCTGAGGGTCTACTAGATTTAGATTTTGTTAATAAAAAATTAAAAATAAAAAATTAAAAAACTAAAAAAACTAAAAAAACTAAAAAAAAAAGAAAAAATAGGTAGTTGAATTTGGGTGGAATTGTTGGAACTGGTTTATAGGGTTTGAGTTAGGTTTAAAGTTGGAGTTTAAAAGAAATTAGAGTTTTTGTCTGAATGGGAATTCTTTGGTTTTAAATATTATAAATATAGGCCCTAACCAAGCCTGAGAATACACACAGAAAATAAAGAAAAAAATATAGAGAAACACAGAGGCAGGGAAGTTAGAATCCATGATAGTAGTAAGAAAGTGTGAGTTTTTAGGGGAATTTTTGGGAAACAATAGATTTTTTTCTAGAAAATTTTTGGAAAAATTTCTTAAGAAATCTCTAAGTGAGGAATTTCTCTAAATTTGTCCCAAATAGTGGAATAATTTAGTTGAAATTTCAATAAAAGTAATGGTATTCTTTTTTAAAAAAAAAAACTTTTGGCTGAAAGTATTTGATAATTATCTAATGATGAGATTCTTAAAAATTTCAAATGGTAAATTCATAATAAATCTCTAGGTGAGAAATTTCTTTAAATTTTTTTCAAATGGTAGAAGAATTTAAATGAAATTTCAAGAACAATAATTGTCATATTATTTTCTTTCCCAAAAAAAAAAAGAAATTTATAAATAGGCCAAAATGCTAGAGAATTTAAAACTTCAAAAAAATATATATATAAAAAAATATTTCTAATTTGGCCCAAATGGTAGAATAATTAGATATATTTTCAATAATAAAAATCGAAATAAAAAATGATTAAACTTTTTTCGACAATGGAGCTTCTTCAACAAAACAAATGAGATTCTTGAGTTTTCTTGAGGTAAAGAAATATTTTTAAGAGTTCTGTCAGATTGATGAAGAATCTTAAGAATTATTTTTGATATTTAATATTTAAACATAAAAACTTAAAACCATTAGAGTCAAAACCTTAGGATAAATTTAAAAGAAAATGATAACATCTTATGGATGGGCATATGGAGGTACTATAACCTTCCTCACATGTAACCAAACTCTCAAACCCTACTCTAGTTAGTAGATCAAACTTATTCTTTTAGGGAGCCTTTGTAAAGCTTAAAAGCTAGTTAAGAGGATAGATTCCTTAGGTGACCAATCACACCAAGATAAAAAAAATTGGTGGCAACTCCATTTATTAAGTCTAGCTATAGATTTATAGATTTATATGTTATGACAGTTTGACAACTCTTCTGATGACTCTATAGAGAGTTAGGCCATAACAATTTTAAGTTTATCCTATCCTTGGGTCTAAAGTTGTAAAGTGTAACAATTATGTTTTTTTGTTTACTAACATTGTTTACTTTTGTCTTGAATTTTATTTATAGGGTTTGAAAACCTATATGTTCTTTCACACACACTATCACTTGCATTTGCATTACATATGCTTTATACCTAAGCTTGATCCCTTTTAGAAAAGAGTAAAGTACTTACGCTCTTGTGAAATGATAATCTCTGTAATGGTTAGCGAAATACTCTCATTCAAATTGAAGCCTTTTCGTTAGTAACTTGTGATAGGTAAAGATTGGACTATCTTACTAGTCTGTGATAGACGATGATGTAAGAAACAATTTGGGAACCTTTAGTGGTCAAAATAACCTAACCCTACATATAGTGTACATTTAAGAGGCCAACCTTAAGATAGAGCCATTCCTACCCGTTGATAAATATAGCCTGAAGATAGGACACAAAAAGGGACGGTTTGTGATCTAACCATTTTGTTTATTTGACTTTGTGCATTTGCATTATCATGTCATGCATCATTTTTATATGTAACATTGTGCATTTGCATCATTTTCATATTAGATTTCATTTATGAAAATGTACATTTTAGTTATGCATCAATATACCAAACATAAAGGATAGTATTTTTGATCATAATTATGGTATTCAAAGTTCAAGGATAGCTCCACCAACCAAGAATCCCACACAATCAACTCACTAATATAATACAAGAGCTCGAGCTAAACAAATAGAATAAAAAAATTCCAATAATCTCGAGAAGATAGAGAAAGCTTAACAGAAGTTGAAAAGTAAGTTGAGTAAAATCCTAGATGCTTTGAATAAGTTAAACAAAGGAAAATGAATAGAAGAAAATACTAGCTAGCAGGACCATTCATCACAAAAGGTGGATGACCCTCTGTACCTTTTTGGTTTTGGGCTCTAACAAGCTTAATCTACATAAGACCCATCACTACAACTGTTCACATATCCGGTAAGATATACATACCTTGGAATGCTATCAACTTCAAATTCAGGGCACTACCAGAGTTATATAAATCGTGTCTGTACTTAAAAAGTAATAAAATTAGTATCAATCCTCAACTTAGATGATCCAGAAGAGAAAGAGAAACTGAGGCCTAAAGAGAAAGAGACTTTAGAGGGCTCAAAAGTTGAACAAAAGATGAACTTGTTAGATGAAAGGTGCGAGCCATAGAGGGAATCAATTTTTATGGTTTTGTAAATGGTGCTGGGCTCTATTTAGTCCTAGATGTTGTCATTCCTCCAAAGTTCAAGGTTTCAAAGTTTAAAAAGTATGATGGTATTAAGTGTTTGAAAACCCACATTATTATGTATTGTCAAAAAATGGCTGCTTATGTTAATAACAAAAAATTGTTAGTGCATATTTTTCAAGATAATCTTATGGACTCTACTACTATGTGGTATATTTAGCTAGACAAGACCCGCATTCAGTCTTGGAGTGATATGACCTATGACTTTAGTAGTTAGTATCAGCACATCGTAGACTTAGCCCTTGATCGCTTGTCTTTGCAAAATATGAAAAAGAAGGCAATTGAGTCATTTAAGAAATATGCCTAGAGGTAAAGGGATATGACTACTCTGGTGCAACCTCTTTTGACTGATAAAGAGACCATGGTATTGTTTGTTAGCACTTTAAAATCTTCATATTATGAAAAGATGTTAGGGAATGTAATAAAAATTTTCGTTGATATGGTGATCTCAAGTAAAATTATTGAGAATGCCATTAAAAATGGCTAGTTGGAAAGAGGGAAAATTAAGAAGGCACTAAAAAAAAAAAAAACTGAAGCTCAAGCTGTGAGCTTTGATAGACACTTCAGGGGATATCAACCTATCCACCATAAGGTTGTTCCTTATATTATCTTCTCATGAATAATGCCTTATCTTATCTATACCAGCTAGCCCCATTACCATCTTATCCATCAACATATCAGCCCATTTTCAGCCTTCAAGCTTTCATATATAGCCTAAACATTTTACCTCTTGCAAGATTCTAGATTCATCCTGCTAACTCAAAAAGTGGCTCACGAGAGCAACAAACTACCCGAAAAAAATTCGTATTTGATCCAATCCTCATGACTTATATTAAGTTATACTGAAAGCTCTATAACAATTACTTGGTTGCCCCCAATCGTTTGGTGCCACTTAAGCCACCTTATCCTAAGTGATATGATCATACAGCTCATTATGACTACCACTATGAAATTACCAATCATTCCACTGAAAATTGCACTGTTTTAAAGCATAAGGTGCAACGATTGATCAATGATGAAATAATAAATTTTGATACAAGGGGATAACAACACCTAATGTTAGTGGCAATCTATTGCCCAATCACAATGTTAATGCTTCGAGTGGAGATCAAGAATGAGTATGTTCTAAAAGACTTGGAAAGCTATAACGAATCAGGGGGCAGGATGTCAATAAAAATCTTTCATTTGATCGCATGAAGGCATAATTTGGGAAAGAAAAAGGATGTTAAGGCTGATTGGATATAGCTTGTCATTCTAGTTTAAAGTAATGTTAGGAATTCTTTTATGCAATAAGATTTTATTTGTTATCAATTTAATAAAAGATAAGTTGATGCATTTCATTACATTTTCTCTTTCATCCAGGCCATTATTCCATGCTTTGTTTTTTTTCATATCTTTTTATTCCCATTCTCAATGATAAATGTTTAGATAATGACAACAATAATTTTGGGATTTAATTTTGAAAACTCATTAACATTGATATGAGGAAACTATTTAAGTAAAAGAAGCTAGTTACTAGTAGATGTGAAATTAATATGACTTGAAGATATGTAGTATTTTATAAAAATCCATGAGCTTATTTTTGTTCAATAGATGATCTTTAAAGAAAGCATTCATATTTGAGATGAAAAATGACCATTTTTTTGTACCATTCAAAAAACCATTCATTGCTACCATTTTGAGCATAGTATGATTTTTTTTTAAAAAAAAACCCCGACCAAGGATCACCTCCACACTAGAGGGTAATTTTTGAAAAAAAAAAGAGGTAAAAGATTGTAAAAAGTCTCAAAGATTGAAAGTAAAAAAAAAAAAGAGAGAGAAAAGAAAAATGAATGCCATAAATGAGTTACGACAAAGTAATAAGAGTTATTTTGTAAGGAATAAGGTGAATAAAAAAGAAAAAAAGTAGTTAAATGATTTGGAAATAGGCAAAATGCCAAGTTGCATCAAATGATGAGAAATGATCCTTTGGTTTTAAACCCTTTAAACACATATTTTGAGCCTATTTTATCCATTTCTTTCATGACCCCTCACCATAACCTTTAACCTTTAAAAATCCATTTTGATCAAGTGTGAATGCTTGAATTGAATGATTATGTGTTGGATTAAGGCAGGCTTATGAGGGAACCATGGAATCATGCTATGTGTTTTAGAGATAGATGTATGGGAGAAAAGAGAAAAAGTGGAAAAAAATGAAAAAATGAAAAAAAAATGAAGAAAATGAAGAAAAAATTGAAAAAAAAAGGAAAAAAAGAAAGAAAATGAAAAAAATGAAAAATAAAAAGATAAGAGAAAAAATGCAAAAAGAGAGAAAATGAGGACATAAATTGAAAACCTAGAAAGATTTTTGAATAGAAAAATATCTGAGCTAGAAGTCAGATGGTAGTTCAATATGTGAAAGATTAATTTGTAGATCCCTCAAAGCTGAGGCAAAGTTCACTAAGCTTAAAATGATTTTAAAAGTCCATGGAATGAGTTTTAAGAAAGAATTTTGGATTAATGTTAAGAATTGTCTAAGTATTCATTGTTTGGACATTGTTACTCCATTCATTCAATGCCATTCTTAATGCTATGCGTTGAACTTGTTCCTTTGCCCATTTATTTTTGTACCAGACTCACTTCTCATTGATTACCTTTCTTTCAATTCACTTTGTACTATCTTATCTTCAGAATAAATCGAGAAAAATGTGTGATGGCATTATATTTGTTATGATTTGGAATGATAATGAATGAATGACAATGTTCATAAAAGATTCCTATATTCTTTTAAGAAAAAATCCAAAGGGTAAGAAACAAATGAAAAGATGATTTGAAAAGGCATATAGGATGACCAAGTGATGAATATAGTGATGGATTGGTTGACATAACCTAGAAGTTGTGATCAAGTGATGAAAACAATGTGGGGTGGTGGATGAAATTTATGTTGAAATTGCTAGTACTAAGGAGCTAAAATGGGAACATGTAAGATAATGGGGTCTTAAGAACCATGTTACCACATTTAATTGGAATTCATGACATTGACATCTGCATTACATGCATTATGTTTGCATTATTGTTTGAAGAATATTTAAAACTTTAGTTTGGCTATACACTTATATCAAGCAATGAACATATGAATCATGATTTAGAATATGATGTCTGTAGTATTGTGAGAATCTAGACTATTGCATTTGTATTATTAATCATGATATTTATTACATATAAAATTTTAATTTTGCTAAAAGTTTGAAAGTCATCTAAAAAAGAAATTTTGAATATTTTGATGAAGTTTTTTAAGATAAGATTGTGAATCCTCAAATGAGAATTTTTGAGTTTTCAAGTGAGAATTTTTGAGTTTTCAAATGAGAATCGTTGAGTTTTCAAATGAGAATCTTTGAGTTTCAAATATGAATATTTAAGATAAGAAACCTTAAAATTTCTCGAATGTGAATTTTCAAAAAGCTTTGAACTTTTTGGATGTGAATCCTAGATTTGTCGAATGTGAACCTTCAAATTTAGATGTAAAACACTAAGATTTATCGGATATGAATATTTGAACTCAGATGAAAAGCTTTGAACTCTTAGACATGAATTTCTAATTGTTTTGAATGAGAACCTTTGAACTTATATGTGAAACTATAAGATTTATTAAATGTGAATCTTTAAACTCAAATGAAGAGTTTTGAAAATTAGGGATGAAATCTTGAAGTTTTTAAGTGAGAAATTTTTAAATCAAAATTTTTGACATTTGGGAAGTGAATCCTTGAAGTTTTAAAATTTTGGGTGTGAATCACCAGAATTTGAATGTGAATCTTCAGAATTTGAATCTTTAAATGTTGGATGTGAGCCTTGCAATTTGCATGTGAATTTCTGAATAAAATTTTGCATGTGAATCTCATAAATACGAAGCTGAAAATCTTGCATATCTGAAATTTTACGAATCAAATTCTTATGAAACTAAAATTTTGAGAATCAAAATTTGATGAATTCTTCTGAAGCTGAGAAGTTCTTGAAAATTCTTTGAAGTCTTTGAATTACAAACTTTTGAATTTCAAACTCAAATTATGAATCTTTGAGTTTTCATCATACATGATCTATGACTCCTCTGGATATGATTGTTAAGGAGCTCTATTTATCTTTCAAAAGTTGTTGAACCTCTGATTAGAGGAGCATTATTTATTTTCCTAAGTTGTGGAGCCTTTGATTAAAGGAGCATTATTTATTTTTCAAAGTTATTGAGCCTCTATTTAGATGAGCATTATTTATTTTTCAAAGTTATGGAGCCTCTGATTAGAGGAGCATTATTTATTTTTCAAAGTTGTTGAGCCTCTCTTTAGAGGAGCTTTATTTATTTTCCAAAGTCATTGAACTTCTATTTAGACGAGGTTTGTTTATTTTTCCAAAGTCGTTAAGCCTATGTTTAGAGGAGCTTTGTTTATTTTCCAAAGTCATTAGGCCTCCATTTAAAGGAGCTTTATTTATTTTTTTCAAAGTCGTTGAGCTTTCTGATTAGATGAACCTTATTTATTTTTTTTCCAAAGTTGTTGAACATCTGCTTAGAAGAGCTTTATTTATTTTTTTCAAAGTCGTTAAGCCTCTATTTAGAGGAGTTTTTATGAAGTTTGAGTATGCTTAAAAAAAACAAAGAAAAAACAAAAAAAAAAAAGATGTCGAGTTGATTTTGATTAGGTTGTTTACATCTTTGCACAATTCCTGTTGTATAGAAAATGTGTAAAGAAGGGCAACTATAAACACCCAAATCTGTTTAGGGGTCTATTAGATTTGGATTTTATTAATAAAAATAAAAAAAATGGAAAAAACTAAAAAAAAATGTAATTGAATTTGGGTGAAATTGTTGGAACTGGTTTGTAGGATTTGAGTTAGGTTTAAAAGAAATTAGAGTTTTTGTCCAAATGGAAATTCTTTGGTTTTAAATCTTATAAATACAAACCCTAACCAAGCCTAAGGATACACACAGAAAATAAAGAAAAAAATACAGAGAAACATAGAGGTAGGGAAGTTAGAATCCATAAAAGTAGTCAGAAAGTGTGAAAGTTTTTAGGGGAATTTTTAGGAAAAAATAGATTTTTTTTTGAAAAATTTTTGAAAAATTTCTTAAGAAATCTCTAGACGAGAAATTTCTCTAAATTTGTCCCAAATTGTGAAATAATTTAGATGAAATTTCAATAAAAATAAAGGTATTCTTTTCTTAAAAAAAAAAAAACTTTTGGTTGAAAATATTTGATAATTATCCAATAACGAGATTCTTGAAAATTTCAAATAGTAAATTTTTAAAAAATCTTTAGGTGAGAAATTTATGTAAATTTATCCTAAAATGGTGAAAGAATTTAAATGAAATTTCAAGAAAAATAATTCTCATATTATTTTTCTAAAAAAAAAAATTTCTAAATAGTCCCAAATAGTGAAAAATTTTGAAATTAAAAAAAATAAAAAAGAAAATATTTCTAATTTGGCCCAAATGGTAGAATAATTAGATATATTTTCAATAATAAAAGCCAAAATAAAAAATGATTAAACTTTTTTCGACAACGAAACCTCTTCAAGAAAATAAATGAGATTCTTGAATACTCTCAAGGTGAGAAAATATTTTAAGAGTTCTGTCAGACTGGTGGAGAATCTTAAGAATTATTTTCAATATTTAATATTTAAACATAAAGATTTAAAACCCTTAGAGTCAAGATCTTAGGATAAATTTAAAATAAAACGGTACCATCCTATGAATGGGTATGTAGGGGTGCTATAACCTTCTTCACATGTAACCAAACTCCCGAACCCTATTATGGTTAGTAGACCTAAACTTATTCTTTCAAGGACCTTTAGTCAAGCTTAGAAGCTCCTTAAAAGGATAGATTGACCAATCACACTTAGATAAAAAAGTTGGTAGTAATTCAATTTGTTAAGTTTAGCTATAGATTTACAGATCTATATGTTATGACACTTTCAACCGTCTATTTGTTTAAAAGATTTTTTGTAGTAAAAAATACCCTTATGATAAGAGCTAGTTTTACATTATAGCTTGACCAACAAAGAAAACCTTCACAGATTGTCTGAGCTCAATAAAAAGCTAGAAGCTACTCTTTTTAAAGATGATCTCATTCATTTGATAATTGCTGACCTGAATGCTCGAGATAAAATTTTGGAGTTCACCCACAAAGGAGAACTGGTTACTAATGCTTATCATTTTTTTAAATTATCTTGTTCATTTGACAATTGTTGACCTAAATGCTTGGGATAAAATTTTAGAGTTCACCTATAGAGGAGAGTTGGTTGCTAATGCCTATGAGCTGACTTCTCTTGATGTAGTCAAAGAGATCAAGTGTTGAGGTAGGTCTAAGGTAACCTTATAAAGTATTTACTTTTGTAAAAATTTTTTAACATTTAGCTTATCTTACAGATATTTCTAACACAGCCGAGTGTTTTCAAAGATCAACTTTACTTGGTTTGCATATATGTCAAGGTTAAAAAAAAAAAATAGTCTGTTTAGCTTAGAGTTCCTTTGATAAAGGGCATCAAATTAATAGACCCACTGATTCCTTAGCTATTGATCTCTTTAGCTCAGCTTTTTCTATTGTTAAAAATAAGTAAAAATAGAATGTGATAATAAGTTGGGATGCCTCTCCTACAAAAAGGTAAAAAACCAAAGCCTCTCTCTTAAAGATAGCAATGCTTGAACTTTGACTTAACTCAAAGCATTTCTCTATTAGTTTAGAGTATGACTCTAATGAAAACTTTTTCGAGGACCTTGAAGTGGTAAAATATTCATAAGGGTTGCAGTTCCTAAGAAAGGTACATCTTATAGCTAGGTTTTTACCTTGCCTTATGTATTTCATTATTTGCCCAAGTCTAAGCTTGATTTTTCTTTTTTGTAGTGTTTGAAAGTTTCTTAGCCTTTCCTTTCAATCGGCCAACCAAGGTCTACTCAGTGCTTATTAAGCTTTGGTCTACTACCATAAGACTAAGTAAGACTTCAGGAAGTATGCTCAGGATCTTTACAAGAGCAATAATGTCATTGCCAAGTTAAGGGCCAAAAATTTTGAACTTACAAATGAAATGGAAGAGCTTGAAAAGAAATGTGATGATTTGGCTACTCAACTAAAAAATGCTTACATTCATAAGGCCTAAGTTGAATCTCTTTAATAGCAATTCGAGCAAAGCTTGATGAGGCCTAAGTTGAAATTATAAGATTGAGATAGGAGCTTGAGGCTGAGAGAAAGGCTAATGAAGAGGCCAAAGAGTAAGCTGTGAAGAGTTTATGGTGTCCAAGAGGTATTATGACCTGTCGACTGAGTTTGCCAAAGAGAATGTCCTCGGTGCTTTTGATCTTACACTATACGAGGTGAAGTTCCTCTACCCTAACATTGATATCTCTAACATTAGCATTAACAACATTAGGTCTTAATCACCACCAAAGCAAGCTAATAAGGATAATGAAAAGGGTGGTGAGAATGAGGGTGAGGATGCCGAGTTGACATCGAGCTCAATGCTACTCTTGGGTTTGTGATTGTTGAGCTAGAAGAGTAAAAGGGAGAGAAAGAGGCTATTGCTGATGAGGGAAGAAAAAAAGAATGTAATAAATGAAAAGAATCAAAAGAATTTATTTTTCTATTTTTGTTTTTTTTTTATTGATTTTTTATTCAACTCTAAGGTTGGATTTTTTATAGGGACCTCTAATAAGATCACTTTACTAAACTTCTATCAGATCATACATTGTAAAGAACACTCAACAAAATTTTTGTTAGCTCAGTTTTTGTAATCACTTAATCAAAATTATGTCAATGTATCACTCAACTAAATTTATGTCATACGGTGAATAGAAATATTTTTTTTTCTCAAACTTTTAGCTTTGCTTTTACTTTTTACTTTATAGTTTAATTCAAATATTTGATCAAATAGATAGTCAATTCTTAGCTTGGGTAAGATAATGAGATCGGCTTACTGAATTTAATAAATTGACTTGAGGTTCTATTAAATTAACTTGATAATCTAATTTAATGATTCAAAGTGTCAACTTGGTTTAAGGATGTGACCAAGGTTCTAACTTAAACTTTATATATGTTTTTTTATATTCATTTTAGGAAGATTGGATAAGATATTTAGCCAAATACCAGGTTAGACAACTTATTAGTTCAGCCTTTGGTGTGGCACATTACCTGAACTTTAGACTTTTATAATATATTAAATGTAGTTAATAGTTGGAACTTTTATTCAATAAGTATCCTCCAAAATTAAAAGTGTGAGCTTGGCTATGCATATTTGAATGGTAATAGATTTTAAGATTGTCAACCTTCGATGTCCTCAAAATGGAATTGCCATTCATTTCTTGCAATATGTAGGTTGCATCATTGATGACTTTTTTCACAATGTAAAAGCCCTCCCAGTTTAGGGGTAACTTTCCACCTCAATAATCGACTCCTAAGACTTCTACCTTTCTAAGTACTAGGTTCTCTTCCATATATTTTTACTTCGGACCCTTTTGTTATAAAAATTAGCTACTTTCTATTGATAGGGTACTATTCTAGTCAAAGTTATCTCTCTTTGTTTTTCAGCTAAATCCAAATTTGTCTTAAAGGTTTTTTCATTCCTCTTTTCAAATCCAAGCTTAACTTATAGGCTTGAAAGGTTAACTCTATGGGCACCATGGCTTCTATCCCAAATGCTAGATAAAATGACATCTCTCTCATAAAGACTTTAGTGGTAATTTTGAGAGCCTATAATACACTGGTAGCTCATCAACCCATTTACCTTAGGCTTCATCTAACCTTTTCTTAAGGGCTTCTAGTATAGTTTTGTTAGCTGCTTTGACCTGCCCATTAGACTAAAGGTGGGCAACTAAGGTGAACCTTAGGTCAATGTGGAGATTGGCACATCATTCCTTAAACTTGGGTTGTCAAATTGTTTTTCATTATTTGTTATTATAGACCAAGGTAAACCAAATCTATATACTATGTTCTTTCAGGCAAACTTTTTAACCTGAGCTTTTGTAATGGTGGCTAGGGCCTTGATTTCAAGCCATTTTATAAAGTAATCAACTACCATTATTGTAAACGTTCTCTACCTTGTGACTGGGGTAAATGGGTTAAGAACGTCCTTTCCTCATTACATGAAAGGCTAATGGCTAATGATGAAGACTAGTTCTGTGGGTGAGAGGTATTGTATATGTGCAAACCTCTAGCACTTGTCATATTTCTTCACCAGGTCAGTCGTATCCTTTTTATAGTTGGTTAGTAGTAGCCTTGTCTAAGTACTTTATAAGTGAATGGCTGAGATTTGAAGTGGTTGCCATAGATTTGCTTTTATATTTCATTGAGTGTATAGTTTACATCTTCTTTGTCTACACATATCAAGTAGGGCAAACTAAAAAAATCTCCTATACAGTTTTTCATTAATCATGGTGTACCGATGAGCTTTTTTTATTAGAATTTTAGCTAAAACCTTATCTTCAGGTAGTTTCTCCATTGTTAAGTATGCTTTGATTGGAGTTATCCATAATTCTATCTCTTCAATTTGGGCAACCAATTTTTCTTTGATGCTTTTCTTTACTAGCTTTTCTACTAGAATATAAACTAAGCTTTTCATTGTCATCCTTGAAACTAGTCTAAACTATGAGTTGGCCAGTGTGTTTTCTAACCTTAGCCCTAAAAAATGAGATCAAGTGTGTTAGTGCTTTATTTAGGTATTTCTTTTTTCCTTCTTCTCTCATTCCAAACTGTTTATTTGTTTAGCTGACCACAAGTTATCAATCATTGTATACAATAATTTTTTTCACATGTAGTTCAGTTGCCAATCTCAGGTTGACGATTAAAGCCTTATATTCAACATCGTTATTTTAACCTTTGAACCTAAACTTTAGGGCATACTAAAACTATAGGTTTTCTAAACTGATCAGAATTAGGCTGGCTCCACTTCTTTAGCTAGTAGTTAACCTATCAACAAAAAGTTTTCATATTTTTTCTCTTTGATTTCATCAACCACTTGAGGCTGTTAATCAGTTTGAGCTAAGGTACATTTGATGATAAAATCTACTACCACTTGCGATTTATGACCAACCTAGGGTGTATGTATAGGTTGTATTCATGGAGTTCAACCATCCAGTTAATTAGTCTAATAGATAATTATGGTTTTTACAAAATTTACCTAAGTGGTTAGTCAGAAAATACATTAATTATGTAGGCCTGAAAATACGACATGAGTTTTTTGATCAACATGACAATTACATAGGGCAGCTTTTCTATTTTGGCATAGTTCATTTTAGATCCAATCAACACTTTACTTATAAACTACATCAATCTCTATCTTTTTTTTTTCTTAGACTAAAATTAAGTTGATGGCCTAGTCAATTGTAGCTAGGTATAGGTAAAGTGTTTTGTTAGGCTTCGTCTTTGATAAAATAGGTAGAGAGGAAATAAATTATTTAAACTTTTCATAAGCTTTTTGAAATTGTGGTGTCCATCTTAAGTTTGAGATATTCTTAAAGATTTTCAAGAATGGTAGGTACCATTCCACCAATTTTGACATAAATATGCTTAAAGTAGTGATTCTCCTCATTAGCCTTTCCACCTCTTTGATTAAGGTTGGTATTTTCATGTTAAGAATAGCTTGGACTTTTTTAAGGTTTGCCTTTATCTCTTTCTTATTGATCATGTATCTGAAAAACTTTTTCGACATGATGCCAAAAGCACATTTGTTTGGGTTAAGTCTTATGTTGTATTTTTTAGGGTATTGAAGGTCTCCTTTAGATTTTTCAAGTATTCGGCCAAGCTCTTGCTCTTCACAATCATGTCATCCATATATACTTTCATATTTCAGCTGATTTGGTCTTTGAAGATCTTATTAACTAGCTTTTGCTAGGTTGTTCCTACGTTCTTCAGGCCAAAGGGCATGACTTTATAACAATACAAACATTTTTTTGTTATGAAAGCTATCTTTTACCTCATCTTCTTTGAATATTTCGATTTGATTGTAGCTTGAATAAGTGTCCATAAAACTAAGCAAGCTATGCTAGGTACTATCATCTATCAGTTGATTTATGCTAGGAAAAGAAAGTTGACTTTTGGATAAGCTCTATTGAGGTTGGTAGAGTCTACACACTCTTCATTTTTCACTATGCTATTTTACCATAACTATATTGGTAATCCAATCAGGGCAGTATGCCTCTATAATAAAGATTGTTTCTAATAATTTATCGACCTTTTCCTCTATTGCCTTTTGTATCTCTGAGGTGAAGGTCTTTTTCTTTTATCGAATTGGTTTTACGTTCAGATTAATATATAGTCGACCGACCATCACCTTGGAATCTATACTCAGTATGTCAGATAAAGTCCACGCAAACAGGTCATATTGTTTCTTGTTAGTCAAATTAGTTATTCTTTATGGTGAAGCTTTGTTTAAATTTGCATACATTTTTTAGAATTATTCTCTTATATTGGTACAGAGATGAGGTTTTTTGCCAGTTTTGGTTAGTTGTCATAAATTTTTGGTTTTTGATTAATGACTTATTTTTGCTCGGTTAGGTTAGGATTAATTTTAAGGTTGTTTTGCTTTATTTTTTTCCACATTCTTGACTTCTATATTGATCATATCTTCCTTCTTTGGTTCCTTAATTTTGGTCGAGCTATCAGTTTGCTTTTCAATTTTGCCCTTTATCATCATCACATAATATTATTATGTCATGTATTGGTTTTCACTGACCTTTTCAACCTTATTCAACATCGAAAACTTAATTTTTAAATGAGAAGCTGAGCTGATTAGCCATATAACAAATTGGTTAGGTTGGCCTAAAATCATGTTAAAAGCTGAGGGTATGCCTACCACCATAAACTTAATAACAGAGGTGATGCTTCTCGGCTTGGTGCCTAATGTAATCAGTAGCCTAATAATTCCTTATATTGGCATTTGTTAATTCCCAAAATCGATCAAAATGGTGGTGAATAACTTTAACATTTCTTGCCTTATACCCATTCTCCACATAGTGGCATAATACAGTACATCAATTGAACTTCCACTATCAAACAAAATCATTCTCACCATATAGTTTTACACCACAGCAATAATCATTATTGCATCATCATGAGAGACTGAATCCCTTTCAAATCCTTTGAGCTATAGAAGATCAGCTTATCTTTTTAACTTTTTTTTTGTTGGTTGAGAACTTAATGGCCATGATCATCCCTTGATCAAACTTTTTTTGGTCAAGGTGAAGCTTCTTTTAATTATCATATTAATGATACCCATAATGGGCCAATTATCTATAGTTTAGCCTTTGTCTTTTTTTTTATTCCTCTAACTTCCACCACCGTGGTTCCCTTTTAGTGTTTTTTCTTGATTCTTTTTTGGCTCCTCTCTTTGATTCCTTTTTCTATAGTTTGGCCTGCCTAACCTTGTCTTGGTCAGTTTATAAATATACCAAACTGACCTCTTTTTATCAAACTTTTTATCTTATTTTTCAGGTCAATGCAGTATTCAAAGTTACGACCAAAGACCTTATGAAATGTATTTTTTTTAAGGTCTCGTCGAGTGTTCTGCCTTAGTGGCTTTGGCCATCTAAGTTTAGGGTCCTTTTTTATTTGCAACAAAATCCTCTTTTTAGAGGTATTCATTGCTATGTAGTTTTATTGTTTACTTAGGCTCCTAGCCTTAAGGTACCTTTATTATCTCTCTTTTGGGAGAGAATCATAGATTTTCTTACCTTTTTTTTAGCTAAGAAGAGGGGATAAACCTCTCTTACCTTGATTTTTCATTGTAACTTTAGCTTTTATATATTTTTTCATGACAAGTAGCACGTCGATTAAGGTTTTTGATGGCTCAAGGGAGAGTGTATGCTTCAAGGAGTACTTTCTGTCACTGAGCCCACTAGTTATAGTAGCAACTATAGTAGTCTATTCTTAATTTTTTACTTTAAGGGCTTCTACATTAAAACACGTTATGTAGTCTTTAAAGACTCATTTCTACCTTGGTAGATGGATATTAGACTAAGTGTTGTTTTCTTAGTTCTCTTGCTGTTAACAAAATGAGACAGGAAGGATTAAATGTAGTAATGAACCTCGATTTCATAAAACAATATCAGGATCAAGCTACCCCTTTGAGTATCATTGCTAGACCTTTACACTTGAAAGCCTTATTTTCTTTTTTACATCATTATGTTAGTTCTATAAAATTTAAATGATCAAAAAGGTCAATTGTAATATCATAAGTTTCCAAGGTCAGCATATTGAACCATTTGGGAGGCATGATTTGGTCGATTTTTTCAGTGAAGGGCAAGGTTTCCATGAATCTTAGCTTATCCTCAAATGCAATGGCCTTTCTTTTCAATTCTCTTTCCATGGCCTACATCTTGGCTTCCAAGTCAGTTTGTTAAGATTTTTAGGTGGTGGCATGAGTGGAGTTATGGCTGACGTAATAGAGATGGGTAGTTGGAGTGGTATGTTCTTCTTTTTTTAAGGTTAAAGAGACTTTAACGTCCTCATAACTTGACCATCTTTCTGCTTATTATCTACAATAGGTGACTACATTAGGTACTTTTAAGGTTTGTGGTGGGGTTATACTTCGAAGTAGTTATTTAAGAAACTAGATTCGTTATATAGGGCTTGAAATTGTTCCATGGTTAGTCACACTTGCATAGGCATAGGTCAATATATAGGTTAACTAGTATGGGTTTCAATTCCAGCAAGAACAATTTGTTCTCTTTTCTTAAAAACTCTTTTTTTAGGCAGCATATTGTTCAACTTAGCTAAAGAATGTATATGCCCTTATTTGACATGCCAAATGTTTGTGCAAAGCTCCAACGTGAGGAGTAAAACCCTAAAATGGCAAGAGAAAAAAGAAAATGATTAAGGGCAAATGCAAGGAACGCTTCCTGTGCTTGTAATTTAATGCTCAAGTTAGAGGTCGACTATAGGAGGTCAAAAAGAGAGTAAAATAAAGAGAAAGTAGAAGAAAGCAAGATCCTTATATAGTACTTAGATGGCCCTATTTATAGATTGAAGGTAAATAGTTTGCAAGGTAAATTGGTGATGTGATCAAGCTAATGTGGTCAAAAATACCCTGGCTATTTGTTGATAGTTTTTAATGAGAAAAAAGACCATTTCGCTTTTTGGACAAAACATAATAGTAGTGAATTTATTACCCTAGTGATTTAAGATCACTACCACATAAGATTTTTAAATTACTATGAAAGAAAGTGATGTAATTATCGAGTGCAAATCACTATAACTTTTAGACTAATCACCCTATACCAAATACTCTCTTTGAAAAAAAGAACACAGTATCTACTATCTCGATTGTCTACAAACACATACATTTATGTTCACATAATTGGCGCATATTTATTAAATAATTATCATATTAATTTTTTTAATATTTTGATGGATATCATGATATTTTATTCCATCATTCTTTTCGTCAACATTCTAACTTAGATGCATTATAACAATGAATAATTTAAAAAAAATGGCCTCATATACATATCATTCCTTTGTTTCCATGATTTCCTATTAGGTTGCTTAGCATCTTCACCATAAGATCTCCTAGTCTAGCTTGAACAAAAGGACTTTAAAAATAAATGTCAGACAAAATAACTTATATTCTCTTTACTTCCATTAACAGATTTAGTTGCCTAAAGCTAGCATTAATAAGTGACTTATCCATGTAAAAAATATGTCCACCAATAAGAAATCATAATTTACTATCATAGAAGAAACCACAGCAAACACGTTTATGACTTTTCATTATGGAAACTAAAATTTACAATATTATGATCGATAAAAATGTTAAATAGTTTAGTACACAGATTCTTGTAAGTTTAAAAAAGTGATTAAAATTATCATAAGATACATTCTACTTTACGTAAAAGGCAAACTATGCATAAGTTCACCAGTTCATAGATTTTGATCATTGATCCTATTATAATGAAACACATCTACCCCTAAAACATCTAAAACTATGATAAGAAAGAATATGATACTCTCAATTGAAATAAAACCTAAGATTAAAGAACTTTTTTTTTTGTAATTTGTTTTTGACATTTACTATTAACTGCCCTGTGAACAAGTTGATAAATAACAAAACAAGCACATAGTAAGATGTTGCCTCATCTCAGTTATCAAAGAAAGCACCATGATATTGTTCTTCTCAAAAGTATGAAAGCTACAATTTTATGTCTTCTATGTCACTCAAAACACCAATAAGCTTTAATTCATATAATTGTTTTAATTGAAAATTGAAAATAAACAACCAAAAACTACAACAGAGGAAAATGAGTTTACCTTATGATTGAAAAGGGAGAAAAAAAGCTAGCTTTGTGAACTGAAGAGTAGTGGAAAATGGAAGAGGTCACCGGTCATCATCGAAGAATAAGTTTAACCAATGGTGATCCATTGTAGAAGCTGGCTTTAAGAAATCGAATGAGTTTCAATTTGAGCTCAATCGAAAGGAAAATGAAAGGAAAGGGAAAGGAAAAGGAAAAGAAAGTTTTAATGAAAATTGGACAAAATATTATACAAAAAAATGAAAAGGAATCATTCATTCAATTTGGGCAAAAGAACCTCAGAAAAGAAAAGAGTTCAAGGCAAAAAACACTCGATCGATTTCACTTAATTTAAAGCCAATTTAGTGGCGTTTGTACTAAATTTTGCTTAATAGAGGCATTTATTACAACAAACACCACTAAACAATACTAAAACATTGCATTACATGTTTTCAAAAAATTATATTTTTTATTTAATAAATTTTGAGAATTATTTCAAGGCATTTTAGTCTATAAACATCGTTAACTTCTAATAATTAATGGCATTTTATGTTATAAACGCCGCTACTTGAATGTTTAGTAGTGTTTATATACAAATGCTGTTACTTTTGTATAAACACGAAGGCTAGTGACATTTATTAATGAAACATCGTTAAAAAATTGTCATCAAATACTTATTTTCTTGTGGTGATTATACAAAGATATACACATATATTAAAATTTGACAATATAAGAACTAAATTAAAATTTTGAAATTTACAAAAAAAAGTGCATATTTGTATGAAATATATGTTCCGTAGTATTGTCATAAAATTATCTATTAAAAATCATTTCCAAAATAGTAATAAAACTATCATATTAACATATTAAAAGGCACAAGTCAAAAATTAAAAGGAGTTCAATTTAAATGAGAACCATCAACTCGTTTAAAATTTAATTTTAAAAATGGGTTAAGAATCAAATTTATTATTGAGTGGATATTGAAATTTGTCATTATACTTGTATTTTTCATTATTTTTACCACATTTAATGGAAATAAAATATTTTGTTAACTATTCCGTTAGTGTATATTTAATATTAATTTTGAATAAAATAAAAATACAATATGAATATCCCACACGTAAAATGTACATTTGATGTGCCACATTGGAAAAGAAATTTATGAAATTTATATTAAAATAATACTTTTCAAATATTAAATTTAAAATAATATTAAAACTAATTCTAATTTGTCAAGTAGAAATTAAATATGTAAAAAAAATGAAATGAGAATCAAATAGAGAAAAAATATTAGAAAAGAAATAAGTTGAAAATGAATTTTTCTAACATTCAAAGTGATTTCAAGTGTCAAGAAAATATTACTTATAGAATGATCATTCACTGTCCACAAATATATAACGTGAAGTATAACTACAATAACAATTTAGGTAATAGACTACTTTGATATTACAAACATAATAAAAAATTTTACTCCTAAAATTTTTTAAGAGATCACAAATAGACTTGCTCAAGGATTAACTATCAAGTTCAAAAGATTCATTTAAGTTTTGAAAAGATTTAGATAAAAAATTAAAACTTATTAAATGGATTTAGGCAAAATTTTTAAGTACATTTAAATTTGGGGTTGAGCCTTAGACATAAGAATTAAAGTTCGAGCATGGCCTAACTAGCCTGAATAATATAGATATAGTTAAATTATTATAATTATATAAATATATATGTAAATTTTTATTTTAATATTTTATTTTTTCATAAAATATTTTTATTTTTTATTATGTAAATTAGGATTTAGATTTTTTTTTTTTTAACATAGATTGAGTTTGAAATAATTTTAGGCTTGAAATATCAAATCAAGTCGGGCTTAAACAAGTATATAAGTTATTAATATCAAGTATGGACTTGGCCCAAAACTCATGAACGCCTCTAATCACAAACAATAATTTACCTCTATAAATTAATATTTGAAAAGCATTTTACTTTAGTATAAATTTTATAAAAAATAAATAATAAATTTTTAATGTGATAAATTAAATTTGTATTTTTACATGTGAAATATTTATATAATATTTGTTATTTTATTCAAAATTAATTTTAAATATGCCAACGCAATATTTCGTGGAATGTTCTATTTTTATTAAATGTAATTAAAAAATTATCAAAAATAAAATATAATAACACTTTTCCATCAAATTAAAACATAATGATAAATTTCAATATTCATCCACATTATGTTAATAAATTTACCATTAAACCCTTTTAAAATTTGGATTCAACAATTCAAACTTTTATGTAGTAGTACAATTGATTAGTTGAGCACTTGAGCTTTGGTCTAGTAGCAATCAACACAATTAAATTGGCTTCGTGAAGCACCTCTTTTGTCATAAAGCTAAGAGGCGACTTTTGCATTTAGTTAAGATATATAGTTGCATTTGATTCATCGATAAAGCATATTTATTTCATTTTTCAAATAGCCAATTTTTTTATCTTTCTTTTTCCTTATAAAGAAGATTAAATATAAAAATGATTTTTAAAGTAAAATTTAATAACCATCCAAGGTTCTATTATTTTATTATTTAATTAATTTAGTTTTCAAACGATTAATTTAAATAAATTGAACTTTTAAACATTTATTTTTAGTCATTAAGTCCTCCATTTGATAAAAATTTATTATTAAAATTAGCCAATTTTTGTACAATAAGAATTTAATTGGATAAAAATAAATATTTGAGACCTTAATTAATTGTATTAAAATGACAATGTTTAAATTATTATTTAATTTTAGATTAGATATTTTTTTATAGTTCAAACTTATAAAAAAATTTACTCTCTCCGTCTCATTAACCTTGTCTATCTTTTCTTTTTGAAATATCTCAAAATTATTTCATATTTTTTTTGAATATTTAAAATTTTTACTTTTTATATCTTAAAATTATTTTTTCTAATTTATTAACTTTTTGACATTAAAAATCATGAAATTTTAATTTTATAAAAAACTTTTAATTTTAATACTAAATTCATGAAAATTAAAGGTTTTTTTTAACTCCTTAAAAGTCAAATAATACTAAAAAATTTTGGGAGAGAGAAAGAGAGAGAGAGACCAGCAAATAGTTGTATGCAAAGCCTTTCTAAGAATGGCCAGCTCAGCCCGGTCAGCTTTAGATCCAAAATATTTGGATAAACTGAAGTTTCGCGCATGCAAATAATACTTGCCGAATTACATGCAATTTGCTATTACATATCTACTAGTAGTAGATAATACACAGAAAATTAAATCTCTAACTTGATTTACGTCAGCCTTGTTTGTTATAATTGCTTGGATTTGTTTTTCAATTGTTAAGAAAGAAAAGAAGTTTTCAAAGCTTAAAATAATACTAGGCAAAAAATTAAGTATGCATCAAGGCAACACAAACTTGAAAATTGAAATATGCATGAAGCTAAGTAATTTGGTGTAGGCAATCCCTTTTCATTTGAATATTGATATTTAATCTTTAAATTTGAGAAATGAAAAGTGTTAATTGAGATTCATAAGTTATAAATAGATCTGATAATTTTAAATATAATACTATGATATGATAAAAAAAAAAATAATGCGATTTAAAATTTATTACTTCTATTACATTATATAATAACTGTCCCTTTTTACACTTTGGGTTGGCAGTTCAATAATGTAATATAAAATGATTGGGGGATAATTTTGGAATAGAAGTTGTTTTTAAGATTGGGTATCTGTTTCTTTTTTCTTTTTGCTTCTTTTTTTCTTAGGCTTTCAATGTTTCTCCTATTTTCTTTGTTTTGTTCACCTAAAGTGAGTTTTTTTTTTTTTTTCTCATGCTTGATTTCTTCTTTTTTTTTGTTTTTTTCTTTTTTGTGGATGAAGAAATTTAATATAGTTTAAATCATAATTCAAGTTATTTTGACGTTGTTCTTTGTGCATATGGATGTTGTTTGATTTATTGTTTCTATTTTTCATGCATTATTTGATTTATTGTGGATGAAGAAATACAATATAGCTTAACCCATAATTCGAGTTAAGTGAAACCCATTGTTGATTTGTAGTTTCTAGGTTTCATTTTTGTGTTTGGATTTTTTTTTTCATGCATGATGTTTTTTTTAATTGTATTTTTTTTATTTTTAATTAATAATTGAAAGTAATTTTATGTTGGAAGGTGATTAAAACTGGCTCTCAAATGCATTTTTAGTGCTGGACATTAATGTCAAAGACTAACAATCCCCTTCCGCTTTTTCTTCCACTTCCAAAACTTTAGGTCCATCTATCTACTTTCATCTTTCAGTTTCAAACACAGTTATTTGCCTTTAGATTTGGTTTTAATTAAATTTTATTTCTTTGAATCATTTGGACTTTGGGTTTCACTTTTGTTTGCTCAAAGTTTATTTCTTTATTAATTCTATGAAAGCTTGTGGTGTTGGTATGGAAGCTTTTAATATCTACTTTAAGGCTTTAAAAAATGGTGATAAACCCACCAAATGTTACATGTTGAAAACTGTAATTATAAGTGTTTGATTATTGATTGAGATTTACCTTCGCTATAGGTAAGAACTAAAGCAATAGAAAGGGTTCAACTTATGCAACGATTGTTAAACAAGAGAAATAAAGTGAATCAAATTTGATATTGCTCTCGGAGAACTACAAGTTACCACTTGTATGGATTGACTCAAAAATGACTAGCAAATATAAACAAAGGGCTATTTGTAACTAATTTTGTCACTCTAATGGTGATTATGTGATGTAAAAATGATACACATTTCATTTCATGTTTGTTTATGTCTATTGCTATATAGGTTTGAATATTGAGAATATTCTGTATTTTGAATTTGTTGAGTTGTCAAACCTTTTGGTTTGGGAAACTATATCAATTCTAAGAAATTTTTAGTTAATTCTAAGTAAAAAATGCTTTTTTAAATTTCAATGTCCAATCTAACAGTTGAGAAATGCCCAAACAAATTGTCTTAAAATTGCAACACGTAGACTTTTAATATAACCAAAAAAACTTGACAAGACAAAAATTGTTGTGCCATTATTTGTTTGGCACATGACACTAATTTCTTCTCTAGATTTTCCATAATAGTCTTTTCAACATCAAATCTTTCATGACAATTTTTTCTGAAAGAAAGTAGTTATGGACAATAATATAGTTCTTCAATTTAGTTTATCTCATTAAACATGCCTTATGATGCTTATAACATAATTTGAAACCGAAATGTCAACACATCTTACAATTTGAGCGATAATAAGAAAGACTTATCTAAAAATAAGATAAGCTTATCCTTAGTCAAAATTCATTAAACAAAATGCAAAAATAAGGTAAGCTGGAATAGAGAGATTGTATTCACACTAGCTAGAAAATGAGAGCATGAAGATGGATGAGATTATGGTTAGATTCATGGATGAATCTAGACACCAAATATTCAACATATTATCATGTAATTTGCAGGAGTAAATCGACAGATAATTGTATTCACACTATAGATTATTGTATTCACCTGCATATCCCATGATTTGAGGCACTATTTCAATAAGATAAGATTGAAGGTAATCCTATCAATTTAGCAATCCAATCTTTGAAGCTCTTATATTTAGAGGGATGTTCCTAGCCTATTTATTTTTTGTTATTCTTTGTAGAAAGAGGATAAAGTTTGTTTTATCCTTAAGTAATCTTTAGAATGTTCTCAAGTTCTGTATCTCTTAGGTGAACTTTCTAGAGTGATAAAACTCATATAGTTCTGTATCCTTGATTAGAATTCTTAAGATGATGTTTTTGTATCTTTTAGTGTCTAATCTTGATAGTGAATTTTTATCTGTTTAATTCAATAATCAAATTTTGTCATTATTCAAATTATTGTGAGTTATTTTTTTTTTTTGAGTTTTTAACTGTTTGCAATTACTCTTCAACATTTCAACCATCAATTTTTGACATTAAATTGGTATCAAAGCTATAGCATGTCGTTATCATCAAGCACTAGTAGAAAATATTGAAGCCAACACCAATGTTGTAGTAGCTATAAATGATGACCCAAGGGATGCCATTATAGAGGAGATGCAGTAACAAATCCTTCAACTACAATAACAGCTACATATGTAAGAAAAGATTAAAGAGATAAGGTAGTAAGAAAAAAGGAATTAAAAATATGAAGGAAAAGCCAATCCATACCATAAAAACAACAGTGATTTTGATGATAGCATCCCACCTCATCCATGGCAAGTAAGAGACTACCTATGCAAAAACTAACTTCAACATAGCATGTTTAACCCGAAGATAGAGATTCTTGAATTTGAGGAGAAAATGCAACTTAAAAAGTTCCTAGATTGGCTATACACAGTGGAACACATTTTCAAATGCTATGATGCCCTTGAACATCGCAATATGAAGCTAGTAGCTATCAAACTTAGAAAGTATGTATTTTTATGGTGGAAAATTTTGAAGAAGTAAAGGGAAAGAGAGGGTGGGAGAAAAATTACAACTTGAGAGAAAATGAAAAAAGAGTTGAAGAGAAAGTATCTCCCAGACAACTTCTGATAAGACGTTTTCCTTAGGTTTCATAACTTGAAACAAAGAGATCTCTCAATGGAGAAGCATATGATTAAAATTGACCACTTTATGTTGAAATGTAAATTAGTGAAACAAGAGTAGCAGACTATTGTATGATATCTTGGAGGGTTGAAGATCAAGATAGCTAATGAGGTACAACTACAACCTTATTGGACTTTCAACGATGTATGCAAGCTTACCTTTAAGGTGGAGAGAAAACAACAGGAGGCCCGTGGTAGCAACTTAAGATTTGGGTCTTAAGAAAGTTATATCAATAAGGGTGGCTCATCCAAAACCATTGTTCCTTTTAAACCCATTCCAAAGTAGCCCCAAAAAAAAGATGAAACCTTAACAAGCAAGCCTCAGTTTAGTGCACTAACCAGAAGGTGTTTTAAGTGTTAAAGGCTTAGACACATTGCCTCAGAATGCCCAAATAAAAAGATTGTGACTCTAGCAGAGAAATACTTGGAGAAAAATGAAAAGAAACTGGTTGAAGAGAATGAAAACCTCAAAGAGGAAGAGATAACCTATAGCAATTATGAAGCATCCTTAGTCATACAATACAGCTTAAGTACTGCACCTACTAAGAAAGAAGATTTGTTGTGTAAAAAAAGGGATAAGGGAATCCTTAAACCCATTTTTAAAAATGCCATGCATTAGAGTTTTGAAATTGTTACTTTAGTTAGGGTTTTAGGAATTTCATAGATTATGCATAAGGCCCAAAAATCTCTGGGACAGTTTCATGATGAATCAGACTTAAAAGTTTGGTGAAGATCATAGCAAACTGGTTTCAAGGAGATTGCTTTTGAAGGTTTTGTGATGGGATTTTCTTTTGATTTTTTCTCTTTTTTTCCTACAGTTATTGTAATCTTAAATTTTTACTTTTTTTTCATTTTTTGTTTTCTATTATGGGTTTCCAGCTTAGTCAAACTCCGAAAAGCTTGACCTTTGTCTTTGCCTTTGTATTCATCAAAGAATATGCCTTTGTCTTTGCATGTCATAGAAACTTAAAAGATCTGATGGTGGTTTCTTTTACTGGTTTCTAGTAAGTGGACTTACTTCTGTGTAAGTGTTACACTTTTTTCTTTTTTTTTTATAATTGGATTTGGATCAAAATAAATATTTTAAATCTTAGCTATTTTGATCTAAGGGTCAGAAACAGTGCAACACTTACACTTACATAATTGGATCCTTACTCTCTCTATATATAGTAATGTTAAAAATGAGATTGTTTGCTTTTGTAAAAGTGATAATTGTGAATTGTGATTGGAGGTTGGTTGTTAATATCCATTATCAGTAGCTGAAATCACTTTGGCACCTATTGATAAAAAGTTTAAACTTTGAATTCACTAACAAAATATTTAGCTTGTGAGATATTTCTTGATGAGGTAGAAGTTGTTAATTCATGGTGCATGTGTATGATATGCAGCAGAGTATATTGGCATTGCTAGCTGTTTGTTGACGAACATGTAAATTTGTAGAAGCCTGATTTGTTGCTTTTTGATGAGCCTACAAATCACCTCAACCTTTATCCTATTAAGTAGCTTGAAGGCTATCTCAACTAGCAAGATGCACCAATGGTCAATATATCTCATGATATAGCTTTTCTAGATCAGTTGTATACAAAGATTGTGGAGACTGATATGGCTGTTTCCAGGACGTTTGAAGGTAATTATTCTTAGTATGTTGAGGCAAAGGTAGCATGGGTTGAAACTCAGTATGTCGCATGGGAAAAGCAGTAGAAGGAAATTGGGCAGACAAAAGACTTGATAAACAGATTAGGTGCAAGGGCAAATTCTAGCCGTGCTTCTTCTGCTGAAAAGGTATGTATAAAGGGCATGTAGTTCTTCGAGGAATGCTAGCTATCCACTTTGGTCGTTCTTCTGTAACGAAAGATGTGTAGTTTTACACCATCATATGTTATCCAATAAATATGCATGTAATGATGATGAAATGAAGTTACTACCAAATTGCAAACCTACTTGACTGATATTATTCTTTCAAATGGATGGCTAACTTTTCACTAGATTTTAGCAAATCATAGATGATTTTAGTCTATAAAATTAATTACACAAGGAAGTTACCTAGAATGTGGATTTAGTTTGTTGAACTGGAACCAGAAAGTAAAACGGCATCATATTGAAAGGTGGTACATTGGGGATAGTTTCTTTTCCCCCCTTTTTTAAGTGGATTCATCTAGAATTCTAGGTTAGTTATAATTCATTAGGAAATTGTTGAAATTAAGTTGGTAGTTTTATATTATTCCTCTAAGGTTGTTTGCTATTTCTTCTTTTCTCATAAAGTTTTTGTATTCTATTGATTAAATTGGTTATTCTCAGGCGAATAACCATTCCAAATGCGAATAGTTGCAATATTTGGCTGCTTTTTAGTTAAATCAAATTGCAACTTGAATCAATTACGACAAACATTGAAAATAATCATAAAAATCAATAATAAGAAGCATAATCCCCATTGTAGATTGACACTGAGTGGAAATGGTAGCAGTCAGGAATTACATTACTACTGAGTTTTTCACCACTTCAGTTAAAAGCTATTGTATTGTAACTCACAAACCATGTAATAAATTTGTGTTGTCTGATTGCTGATATTTGCCTGTAACTCCATCCAAGCATGTGCACAATGTGGCGTTTGAAAAGTCAGATTTGTTTTTCATCTGCCTGCTGAAACCTCTATCAACTCAGCTTATGGTTGATGATCATGAAATTCAAGCAGCCGGAGTAAGCACCTGACCTTTGAAAAGTAAGATTTGCTATTATGAGGGTAATCTACTATTCCAAATGCGATTTTCTACTCTTTTTGAACCACTAAAATTCAGACTTTTGTTGATTAGGGAAAGAGTTAGAAAAGCAGTGAGATCGATCACGACTTACGGCAATGAAATAGATTGGTTTCTGTTTAATCCTCCTCTTATAAAATTAGTATCAAGATTAGTTGTTGGCTTATTGAACATTAATTTCGGAAGATGTAAGTTCAATTTCTGAAGATTAGTTGTTGGCTATCATGCAGTGGATGCCTTTAGTTGAATTTGTGGAGCAACCACTGATTCAAGAAGATTGTATGTTCAAGAAAGTCATTGATATTTGCATCATCCATCTAGGGAAGCGTTATTGTGGATTATCTGTACATCAATTGGCTTCTAGGTTTGATGGCAAAACGTCTTCTCTATACTATAATATTGTTGACTCACAAAATATCAATTGAATAGGCCACTAGAACAATTCAAGGCATTTTGGTTATAGAATGAACAGGCTAGTTATAGTTTGCAATCTGGTGCTAAGAGGCATACAAGGTTTTTGGAGGGATAAATAGAGCAGGTCAAGAAATGAGTAAGATTAAGCTTCTTTTGCAGTGATACTTATGCTTTGTATTAGTTTTTGAACTTATGTTTAATATTGACTTTTTGTTACTTACAAATTTCATGCTAATGAAATTTGTTTGGAACATATTTGTTTTATGTAATCCTAGATTTTATTTTGGCTTTTTAACATGTATGTTTTATAGGAATTATGTTTTCAATTAACCTTCAAACCTATATTTTTTTTAATTATGCATTTCATGCTAAATATTTAAAATACTATATAAATACAATATTCTTTTTTTAATTTCAATTACATTTATTTGGTATCTTCATTGGATAACTTATATTTCCTAAAAGTACAAAACTTTAAAAAAATATATACTCTTAATGACTTCATTCATTTAATATTAGATTCTAGCAGTGAAGCGTAAATCTTGATTTAGTTATAATAAAAATTATATAAGATTTTGATAAAAATAAAAAATATATTTTATATTTGATATATCAAAATAAATTATGACACAATTTGATTTAGGTATATTAGCATGAATTGTGATACTTTTCGACTTAGATACGTCAATTACAAAATAGATAAATATGGATAAGCAAATTTTTTATTCTAATTATAGATTCAGAACAAAGACACCATGTGGTGTTGCAATCCATTGGTAATTAAGAAGGTTGGGGCCTGGGCTGTGTGTTGGGCCATGAGACCCTATTTCTCTGATTTTGACATATATGTACGCATGCTGAGACCCACGAGTGCCATGAGCCACATCTTTCGGGGACGAGTCTTTTTCTAACATTTTCAATGTCTGAACATTTTGATCCAAAAAATAGGTGTTGAAGAAGATTTGCATGGTTAGTACCTCGTCAGGAAAACGGAGAAAAATAGAAGGTTGTAAACTGATGTGTGGCAGGTATTAACTGGATTGCATTACCGTGTGGAAAGGCCAGCTCGGCTAAACTCCAAATTTCCTCGGGTTCTCACCTTTCCCACAATGACTATCACGTGCGACATGATTTGTGAACGACTTCAATGCCTCAAATGCCTTTGTTTGACTCTGAATAACAATGGTCCAAATCAATCTAGGCTAGAGTTAGGTCCAAATTCTTCACCTATAAAATCACATCGGACCAATCTTATATCTTTCCATCATACTGTATTTAGTTTTACTTTAAATGCATTCCCAAAAGAATCACAAAATGAAAAACATTAATAAAATATTGCAATAAAATATTGTATTATAATATATAGTACAACTATATACACAAGGGTAAGAGTCAAGATCAAACGAACTACTAGTATAAATCCAATCACTTGACCCTAAGGAACGCGTCTACCATTTTTTTATATTGCCGGTAGCTGTTCTCTCATTCAATGAATTTTGATTGAGATAAAAAAAAAAATTAAAAACCCAAATGTGAACAGTAGCCAATTTTGGGTATTATTTCTTAGGCATTGTTTCGTTTGCTGTATTGAATGAGGCATGCATATGCTGCACATTGCTGGACTAGTTTTTTGTCCCATCGATGATATCAATTATTTACTGCTACTATATATATGTATAGGTTTTAATGTTTCTTCATATTTATATATATGTATATATTTTCTTAGAAAATTAAATTTAGTATTAACCCACAAGAAAAGGACTTGGGAGTTGACTATGGCATGTTGATGCTTCATTGCTTTGGGATGATGAAGGCAAAAGACAACATCATCCCTCGTCTTTTAGTTGCCTGACATATAATAATTGGTTGACTATATGAAGGTTAAATATTCAGGCCAAAATAAAGTTAAGGTTACAGTGTATTTTTATTTTTAAATTTAAAAATGGTTATGTTAAATAACATATATTACACGCAAAAAATGAGGTAGAAAATAAAATAATGCGAGGAAGAAGTCTTGTCATTAATTTCGTTTATATTTCTTCCTACTGCTCGAAAGCATCATTCGGAAGACCTTTGAAATTCAGCTGCCTGAAAACTTCCTCAAATAACCCAAGTTTTTCAAACTAATTTAGATTTTTTTTTTTTTTGTGTGTAATGTGATCTTAATTTCAACCTCTTGAAGTTCTTTCTAGACATCGATTAGTATATCATTAAAGACTTTAAATTACTCCTATAGACATCGTCAATGTAAACTATTTATCTTGATTTGTTTTTGGAATTCCGTGATTTTTCTTTTTAAAATGTAATGGTATTCTTCTTATAACATCATGTTCGGTAAGATAAAAAGCAACTTTTTGCATATGAAATCTCCTGGCTGGCGCTGAAGAAACTGAAAGAACTGAAGAAGGATCGAGGCAGACAAAAGTGTGAATACGAAACTGATTTAGGGACTTGAGGGTATTCAGTAAACCGATCCCAATTTGATCGTCTCCTGCACTTAAATTGCCTTTGTTTTCTTCCTTTCATAACTTTCCAAAGTAAGATTGCCGGGCCAAATTCCACAACCATTTAGAAATCCCAAACACCTTTTCCAAAAATTTTAAAACAATACTACTGACCTATCTTTTTTGACTTGCACAAAAATTGGGTTTGAAGATTTTACGTCAATGGTTTATTTAGATAGGTGGTGAGTTTGGTTTTCATCAAATTAAGTAAAATTAATTATTATAACAATAAAATTAAAATTAATGATTTGATATATATTTAAATGTAAAAATAATGATGACGATAAATATATATCATGGAGAAAATTATAATAATAAGAAAAAAATTAATATATATAAAATATACATTTAATAGTAATTTATGATAAATTTTTCAAATACTTTATCATCCCAATAGTTTGAATTTCTCAAACTATTGTCCCAATAGTTTTCTTATATTAAATGTATATTTGAATACTTTTCTTATATTAAATTGCTATTAAATGTATATTTGAATACTTTTTTTATATTTGAAAATAATATATATATTTGAATTTTTCAAACTATTGTTCTAATAATTTGAAACTAATTTAAGATAATTTTCTTACTTCAGGAATATTCATAAAGACTAGTGTCCCACTCTGAAGAGACTTTATTATCGGATTTGTTTATTCATTTTATTTCAAAAAAATTAGCAAGGTCTCCCAATAACTTGGTAGGACTTATTTTGAAGTAGATCTTTCAATACTTTGGTAAGATTTTATTACAAAGAAGATTTGTAAAAATTTTTAAGATTTCATTAAGTATTCCAATAGTTTAGTGGGACTTAGTTTAAATCAATCTTCTAATAGTTGAGAGGATAAAAATAATCTTTATTATTTCTTTTATTTTTTATTTTTTGAAAATTGATTTATGAAATTTTTAATAGCTTGGTGGATTCCATAAATTTATTTGAAAAGATTTTTTAAATTTTTTTAAATTTTTATTCTTTATTATTATTATTATATTATTATTATTATTATTATTATTTAAAAAACAGCCATAGAATTTTAAAATATTTAGTAAAATAAAAAAATAATAAAAATCAATAAAACAGATAAAAGAAATTGAAAATAACATAAATATAAAATATAAAATAATGAAAATAAAAAAATAAAGAGAAAATGAAAAAGAAAACCTTGCGAAACGGATCAGGTCGACACGTGGGTTAGCAATTTAAGATAATTTTCTTACCTCAAGTATATTCATGAAAACTAGTGTCCTACTCTGAAGAGGCTCCATTGTCGAATTTGTTAATTCATTTTATTTCAAAAAAATTAGTAAGGTCTCCTAATAGTTTGGTAGAACTTACTTTGGAGTAGATCTCTTAATAATTTGGTGAGATTTTATTACGAAGAGGTTTGTAAAAATTTTTGAGGATTTCATTAAATCTTTCAATAGTTTGGTAGGGCTTCGTTTAAATCAATCCTCTAATAATTGAGAGAATAAAAATAATCTTTATTTTTTTTATTTCTTTTTTATGTTTTGAAAATTGATTTATGAAATTTTCTAATAGTTTGGTGGATTCCATAAATTTATTTGAAAAAGATTTTTCAAATTTTTTATATTTTTATTCTTTATTCTTAATGTTATCATCATCATCATCATCATCATCATTATTATTATTATTATTTAAAAAATAGCCATAGAATTTTAAAATATTCATAAAATAAACAAATAATAAAAATCAGTAAAATAGATAAAAGAAATTGAAAATAAAATAAATATAAAATACAAAATAATGAAAATTAAAAAATAAAGAGAAAATGAAAAAGAAAACATTGCGAAACGAATTGGGTCGACACACAGGTCGGTCAATTGGGTCACCCATGGATCCTGGGTATACAAAAACAGTGTCGTTTTGAGATGGTATATAAGTCAGGCGCTTCGCGTTTTCCTCAAAAGCTCAATCCCCTCTCTCTCTTTAGCTTTAGGATCCTCTGCCTTTTCTCTAGAACAGCCGAAAACAATGCCAGAAGCTTCAATCGAAAACTAGAAAGTCCATTAGTTTTTGGAGAAGTTACGAAAAAATTCAACCGAAAACTGAAAAATCCATCGATTTTTGGAAAACTCATCAGAAACCCACTAGAAAATTCAACCTTTACTGGAAAATCCCATCAAAAAATTCAAAAATTCATCGAAAAATTCATCCAAACTCATATTTTCTAGAAAAAACTAGAAATTTGCCCAAATTTTCAGATTTCTTCAAAACTTCTCCAAAACTTCACTACAATACTCCAAAAACCTAAAACTAAACCCTAGAAACTTTAGACCAAACCCAATTCAAGATCAAAATTTACAGAAACTTTGCTACCAAAAATTTTTCAAAATACCAACTTTCCCTAAAAACCAATCGTTCCCTCAAAATCCACCTTGTCTGTTTTTTTGTTCTTTGGTTCAATTTACAAGCAGCTCTAAGGAACAACTTTAGGAAATGGACAAAATCATCCTAGGATTGGATTCTGCCCAAGCGTGATCTTAGGGTTGAATTCTTGCTAACGTCCAAAATCTAAATTAAAGGCTTTGTGATCTATATCATAAACCTTTCTGACCATGATTAGCTAATTCAATTTTGATTTTCAAAATCATCCTTACAGATTGAACAAGAAAGGAAAGCAAAATAATAAAGAATAATAATAATAATAATAATAATAATAATAATAATAATAATGATGATGATAATGGTAATAATAATAATAATAATAATAATAATAATAATAATAGTAATAACACTAATATAATATACTATAGTATATACTAATAACGATAATACTGTAATATGTACTATACTGTATATATTATACCATCATAATACCAACAATAATGCTATACTATAATATTAAACTATAACACATTATAACATACTACATTATAAAAATGATAATAACAAAGAAAATTGACCTTGATCTACCCTAGACATAAATGGATGTCTACAGCTGCTCCTCTTTACACATCACTATTAAATAGAGATGATGCAAAGACCTAGACACCTATTTTGTTTAAGTCAAATCAACGAGTAAAACTGACCGCGGCTGAACCGTGAGTTGAAAGGGTGATCGATTGATTGGGACAATGCCGCGAGTCTAAAAGTGACCAAAATCGAGCCAAAATAGTAGATGAATGATCGAGACGATGTTGCAAGTCTGAAAATAATCTGACCTAAGCTGAGATTGGATGATTGAGAAGATGCTGTGAGTCTAGAAGTGACCAAAACCAAGTTGAGGTCATAGATGAATGATCGAGACAATGCCGTGAGTTTAAAAATGATTTAGTTTGAGTCAAGATCAAATGACTAAGACGATGCTGTGAGTTTGAAAGTGACTAAGACCGAGTCAATGTCATATATGAATGATCGGGATGATGTCGTAAGTCTAAAAATGATTTGATCTAAACTAAGATTGAATGATTAGGGTGATATCGCGAGTCTGAAAGCAACCAAGACCTAATCAAGATTGTATATGAATGACCAGAACGATGCCATGAGTCTGAAAATAATCTAGCCTAAGTCAAGATAGGATGATTGAGACGATGCCATGAGTCAAAAAATGACCAAAATTGAGTCGAGGTCATAGATGAATGATCAAGACGATGTTGCAAATCTAAAAATGTTTTGGCCTGAGCCAAGATTGGATGACTAGAATAATGTTGTGAGTCTGGAAGCGACCAAGACTAAGTCAAAGTTGTAAATGAATGATCGAGAAGATGCCACTAATCTGAAAAAAGATCTAGCCTAAGTCGAGATTGAATGACTAAGATGAGGCCACAAGTTTGAAAGTGACCAAGATCGAGTCAAGATCATAGATGAATAGCAAGAACGATGCTGTAAGTCTTAAAGATGACCCAAACTGAGCTTAGGTTAGAACCTGTGATGAATGAACATATAATGATATGAATGTATGCTCTATCTAGGATGCAAATGAAACATCCATCATGGTACTAAGGCTTCTACAGCTATCATTTGCATTCTCATTTCCGTACCCCCTTTAGCACGAAAACTATCTTTCGTTATCCTAGATAAATATTTACCTTCATCCTAAGGAAAGTTTTTGAAATTAGTGATTTTCTCTTGTTTGGAAGAGTTCATCCCTGGTCTGTCCCTTTTAATTTTCTCAAAGTAACACACAATTTCATATGACTTTATTTAATTATTAATCATTAACTCAATTTTAAAGTATGAGATGCAAGTTATGCACTTCTTCTATTCATGGAAAGAGAAATGTCAAATATATATTGAAAGTGAAAAATAAGACAAATATCATTTATTTAGATAAGCAATAAATTACAAATGATGGTCAAGAATAAAATGAAAGTGTACAAGGATGGCTATTTGGGATAGCAATGCCCTAAAAAAAATGATAAGATAATCATGACAATAAATCTTGGATTTTTTTTCAAAAATCCAACCAAAATATGATGCCCTAACATTTCAAAGTTCTTTAAAAATTCACTATCTTTGGTATACCTTTCAAGTGATGCCATATTCTACTTATTTAAGTTGCCCTCATTCAATTCAACCCGTCCTTTGGGTTTTCAACTTAAATTTTTTTTTGTTCAAGCTGCTTTTTTGGGTTTTCAACTTGAGCTTTTTTTCTCTTTTTTTTTTCAAGCCACCCTTTTGGGTTTTCAACTTGAGCTCTTTTTTTTTTTTTCATTGTTTCCAAGTCACCCTTTCGGGTTTTCAACTTGAACTATTTTATGGTTTTTTTGTTTTTTTTTTTTTGTTCAAGTGAAATATTTTTTCATGGCATTAGAGTTAATAGGGTTAGGAAGCTTAACTCTATCAATTTTTTACAAGATTAAGGCTCTTCCTAAAAAAGCTCCTTTTACAACATATGGTCTTTCTCAATTTAGAGTCCATTTCCTCTTATCATCATGTTGACTTGAAAGAATTCTTTTCAATACCAGCTCTATTTCTCGAAATTGATGAGGTTGGACCTTTTTGTCATAAGGTTTCATTATTCTTTTTTGGTACAACTAGCTTTGGCAGAGTGTCTTCAATCTCTTTCCTTAATAAAGTTTAATTGCTCATAGCGCTCCCAAATCTATTCAGTTTCTTCCAATCCCATTTCCCTAAAGACTCTTAAAGATAAGATTTTTACTTCTACTAGCAATACAGCTTTCATTCCTTAGACTATGAAAAATAAAGTTACCCTGACAAAAGTATGCATGGAGGTTCAATAAGCACGTAGAGCAAATGGTAATTTCTCATGCCAGTCCTTTTATGTTTTGATCATCTTTTTCAGAATCCTTTTGATGTTCTTATTTGCAGCTTCCATTAACCTATTTATTTTTGGGTGATATGGAGCTAAATTATGGTGCTTAATCATGAATGGAGCATATACTTCTTATAATATTTTATTATTTAAGTTTTTTGCATTATCTAAAATGATTTTTTTTAAAAGCCCATATCTACAAACTTCTCTCTTTTGATGAACTTACAGACCACTAATTTAGTTACAGTTGTGAAAGAAGCAATTTTAACCCATTTATTGAAGTAATCAATCATCACAAAAATGAATCTATTCCTATTTGAGGCATTCAGGGTAATGGGACCAATTACATTCATCCCCACATAAAAAAATGGCTAAAGTAGTGCCATGTAAAGCAGTAAGTAGGGCATAAATTTTGTCAACATAAATCTAGCACTTGTGACATCTTTGAGCATAATCAATACAATCTCTTTTCATTGTCAACCAATAATATCTAGCCCTACATGATCTGTCTAGCCATCATATGTCTATTTGCATGTGCACCACATACACCATTATAGACTTTTTGAATAATCTTTTTGGCCTCAAAGGCACTTACATAGCATAATAACACTGATTTCTACTTTTTTTTATACAAAACTTCTTCATATAAAAAAAATCCTATAGCCAATCTTCTTAGGACTCTTTTATCATTTTCTATTGCTTGATCAGGGTACTACTGATTCCTCAAATATCACATAATGTCGTGATACCAAGGATTACCATTTTCTTCCTCCTCCAGGTTGTCACAATGCACCAATGTATTTCTCACATCTAATTGGTTGGGTTGAATTTCAATGATATCGCCAATTTGCACTATTGCAGCTAGTGTTGCCAAAGCATCTACTATCTAATTATCTTCACGAGACAAATGTTCAAACTGAATGCTTTTGAATAGCTTACACAACTCTAAAATGTATTTATGGTAAATGATAAGTTTTGAATCCCTTGTCTCCTATTTGCCCTTTAATTGATAAATAACCAATGATGAATTTTCAAACACTTTTACTGTCTCGATTTTTTTTGTTCAAAGCAGCATGCAATCCCATAACACAAGTTTCATATTCATCCACATTATTAGTGCAGTTGAAATTCAATCTTGCTATTATAAGGTAGTAATATTCTGTTGGAGATATTAATACTGCTCCAATCCTATGCCCTATGATATTGGCAGCCCTATCAAAATACATCTCTATGTCTCGTTTTCATCTTTATCTTATTCTACTCCTAAGATGGCTATTAATTCTACATCTAAAAAATCCAGTTTCATAGGTTCATAGTCTTTAATAGCCCGATCTGCTAGAAATTCGATAATAATGCTTTTTTTATTGCTTTCTAGCTCACATACACTATGTTGTATTTTGAAAGCATTATTTGCCATCTTGTGATTCTTCTTGATAGTGATGGCTTTTCAAAGATGTATTTAATTAGATCCAGTTTAGCTATGAGTTAAGTTATATGGTAAAGCATGTATTGCATGAGTCTTTTAGTCATCCAAGTAAAAGCATAACATATTTTCTTGAGCAATGAATATTTGGACTCATATTTTGTAAACTTTTTACTCAAGTAGTAAATAACTTTTTCTTTCTTGTCGAATTTATCTAGCTACCCTAGCACATATCCCATTGACTTCTCATGTACTACTATATATAGAATTAATGACCTTTCTAAAATGGGTAGCACTAATATTAGAGGACTTGACAAGTACTACTTGACCTTGTCAAAGTTTTTTAGCATTTCTCATTCCATTCATCGGGATCATTCCTTCGAAGAAGCTTAAAGATAAGGTCACATTTAAAGGTGAGTTGGGAAATGAATTAGGAAAATAGTTCAGTCTGCCTAAAAGACCTCGAACCTTCTTTTGTGTACTTAGAGGGGATAAGTTCTGGATGGCTCAAATTTTGTCTGGGTGAACTTCTATCCCTCTTGCACTGACTATAAATCCCAATAGTTTTTCTGACCTAGCTCTGAATGTACATTTAGATGGATTCAACTTGAGCTGAAACTTCCTTAATCTCTCAAACAATTGTTTGAGGTTAGCTACATGATCCTCTCATTTTTGAGACTTTGTAATCATGTCATTCACATATACCTCGATTTTTTTATGCATCATATCATGAAATAGTATTACTATAGCCTTTTGATAGGTTACCCCAGTATTTTTCAATCCAAAGGGCATGAATTTGTAACATAAAGTTCTTCACATAGTGACGAAAGTGGTATTTTTCATATTATCTTAGGCCATTTTTATCTTATTATAATCGATGAATCCATCCATAAAAAAAAAACACTGAATGTCAGCCATATTGTCTATCAAAGTATCAATATGAGGCAAAAAAATTATCTTTCAAACTAGCTTTGTTTAGATCTTGATAGTCTATACACATTTGTACTTTTTCATCTTTTTTAGGGACAGGTACTATATTAGCCATCCATTCAAGATATTTAACCACTTGCAAAAAACCTGTATAAAGTTACTTTTTTACTTCTTTTTCAATTTTTAATAACATTTTTTAGTTTATTCTTCTCAATGTTTGTTGGACTGGTTTACATTCAAGCTTCAATGGTAGCCTATGTTTTACTATTTCAGGTATTGAGCCCAGGTATATCTTGTTGGAACCAGGCAAACACATCTACAAATTTTTACAGTAAATCCTCTAACCATTGTTGATCAACTACTGAAAGTGAAGTACCAACCTTGACTTCTTTTTTGTCCTCGGTATCCCCTAAATTAACCATTTCGATAACTTTTTGATGAGGCTCAATGGGTTTATCCTCCTATTCAATTAGTCTTATTAAATCTAAAGACAAAGTGTATTCTTCAAAGTCCTCTTTAATATCGAGTTCATCATTATTAATCCAATTTTTAAAATTAAATCCTAAATCATTGTCATGATTACCTTCATATTCATTTGGGGACTTGAAAGTTAATGAAATAAGAAATATTGGTGAGATGCTTTGATGAGATAATAGATGGAATAAAAGAAATGGAAAAATACATGCTTTTACTTTTATTAAAATAATAAAAAATAAAAAGGCTCAAACATAAGAGTTTATCCTAATGCTTTTGGGCATAAGCAGTTAGGAGATGTGATTACATTGAGAAAATATAAAAAACAATAGGCATCGGATGACCCTCAAATTTTTTAATTTATAGCCAAGTGGGTATGGATACACTAAAGCTTCCTCATTTTGACTCTCATTATCCACTATATAAATGGATAACTTGGCAAAAGCTTCCTCATATCTTGTATCCTTTCTTATATCTTTCTTAACTTTCGGGTGCATATATCCTCGAAGAATAAAAGTTACATTTAGATGGGGAACAATCATCAGCCCACTCTTCATCTTTTTGCTACTGCTTTGCATTTCTTCATTTTCATAACCTAATCCTAATTGGCCATTATTGTCTTCAATCTTTGAAGCTCTCTTATCCTTTGAAGGCTTTTACCCAAGTTGAACTCAATACTCCAACCCTTATTAATCATCTGATTGACCATAATCTGGCTGAATTTAAGTCTTTCACCTACTACATTGACAGGTTCCAATAATTGATAGGAGCATTCCAATAACTCTTTTACCGATTCTACATATGGGGTATTTATAGGTTGAGTCACTAATAGATCTTCTTTCTTAGTCACAATCACCAATTATCCTTTCACATTGGATTTGATCTTTCGATGTAGTGAGAAAAAGACAACTCCTGTCTTATAGATCTATAGTCTTCTTAATAAGCAGCTATATGTGGAGAGATATCCATGACCTAAAATTTTATGTTAAAGACACATGACTTGATCTGTATGGGCAACTTAATATCTTTCAAGACTTCTCGTCTGGTCTCATCAAATGCTCAGACCATGATATAATTGTTTTGGATATAGGACATATCAAAGGGCAGTTTTGGCTAAAGTGGACATAGGCATAACATTAATATTTTATCCATTATCAATAATGACCTTAGCTTACTATATGACCTTTGCATTTAACGGTAATGTGCAAAGCCTTAGTGTTTTTTTTACCTTTAGCTGAAATCCCATCATCATTAAAAAAGATATAATGCAGCACCATAAAGGTTTCCTATCAAGTGATTAACATACTTCATGGACACATTGTGGGCCACATAAGCTTGATTCAGTATTTTAGTAAGGCATTACAATACGGTTCTGAGTTCAGAATAAATGACAACAAAGAGATTCTGGCTGGCATCTTATTCAATTGCTCCACCATAGAGTGTTCACTATGTTTTACTAGCTTAAAAAACTCACAAGCCTTCTTTTCTGACATAGACCTTGAGGTGTCTTTCTTTGGAATCTCTTCTGGTTCAATTTGCTTCTCTTTCTTTTTTTCTTGTTTTCTCAAAGGTTTTCAAAGTATAACATCTCTCACTTTTAGTTATGCCTCTTACTCTTGTTATGTTGGTAGATTCAAACTTTGGCATAACTTTTTATTACCCTTGAGTTGTCACCTCGTAATCATATCTCTATGATACAATCTTCTCATTTTTGTAAGAGAATGGGTGTGAGACTTTGGAAAGCTATTACTTTGGGAACAAACTTATTCCCAACTAATTATGACTTCTTATTACAATGTATAGTGATAGGTTTTGGCACTTATCTATCTATCATAGTCACCTTAATATCTTTTAAGGATTTTGACTTCTCATATAATTCTATCCGGTATGAGTCCATTAGTTTCTGCACCTCATCATGAAATTGCTTATAGAGGTCAATAAAGTGCTCTGAAACTCAATTGTGATACTTACATCTTTGATTAGGGACACATCTTCCCATATAGGCACATAAAGCTACTAATTATATCAACCCAGCCTCATATAGGGCATCATACAACTGGTTAAATGACATCTTAAGCACCTTCACCTTTCTTTTTATATTTCTTTTGTCCTTGTCTAAAAAACCTTTTTTTAATTAGATGTTGCACTTTTTACTTCAAAAAAAGGTAATTTTTAATAAAATGGCCCATTACTCCATAATGGTAATCATAATGGGCGGTGGTATTATACCATTTGGAATATGAAAGTTCAAGTTGTTTTGCAAGAACGAGGGCAATGAGGTAGTTTTTGTAGAGCTTTTGATATAATTTAGTGTAACTTATAGGTATATGGTCAAATGTGGATCTTGCTCTTATTCGTGGTTCTCGGACACTACTTATTGTGTCAGTTGGGTGAGTAGGTGATCATGGTGAGGATGGATAGGAAGGTTATGTGGTTGGTTAGTAAGAGGAAGTATGGTTCATAGTATGGTGGTATGTGGGATAGGTTGGCCAAGAGTAGCTTTTGAATTGCTACCCTTCAAGACTCATAGCTTGAGTCTCACTCTTTTTCTTGTTAGTGCTCTTTTAGAAGCTCTTTTCCTTCAAGTTTATCATTTTTTATGGTATTTTTGATGATCTCTCCCAAAATTACCATATGAGCAAAGTTTTTAGTTACGTTTCTTATCATTCTTTTATAGTATAATGACTTTAAAGTGCTCACAAATAGTACTATAGCTTTTTTTTCTGTTAAGAGAGGTTGTACTTGAGCAATTACATCTCGTCACCTTTAAGCTTATTGCTTGAAACATTCGAATGCTTTCTTTTTCATTCTTTATAAGGAAAGGCTATCAGAGGCCATATCAATGATGTGGTGGTATTGATTGATAAAGGACCAAGTTAGATCTTTTCATGACTTTATACGGGTTTCATCCAGCTGAACATACCACCTTGTATTAGACCCAGTCAAGTTGCCTTGAAAAATATGCATGAGTAGCTTTTTACTGCTAGTATGTGCTACCATCTTACTATAGTACATTGTGATATGTGTGATAGGACACTTAGTATCATCATACTTCTCAAATTTTGGTACTTTGAATTTGGGTGGCATCACCACGTCTGGTACTAAACAAAGCCCTATTGCATCCATAGATCTATAAAAATCAATTCTTTCTACAACCCGTAATCTTTTCTCGAGCTTGTTCATGGCTTGATCAGTTTTAGAATTTTTCAAAGGTGCAGTTATAATTTTTTTTTATTTTATCCAAAATAAAGAGTTGAATAGCCTCAACTGCCTTGTCAATGAAAACAGGATCGTTATAGCTTTGGACATTCTCATGACCTGGTGCATAAGTCATTCTTGGGTAGTTGTAATTTGAAAAAGTTACCTATTGTGGTTGAAAGATCGAGGCAGCTTAAGTCTAATGTGGATCGAAACCTTGAGGATATGTTAATTCAATAGCTTCAGGTGAGGTATCTTCCTTTATTGCCTTTCCTAGGTTTCTTTTTTTCAGAGCTTCTAGGATTTTGCTCAATTTTTCTTCAAGTATCTCCTAAGCCTTTCTATCATTTTAAAATGATTACATTATCCTGCTTCATCTTCTTGGCTTTAGCCTGGTATAATATAAATGTGTGGCTATTCTTGCACCTTAGTACCATGATTTAAGGTTAGTGATCATGCCATGACAATGAATGAATGTGATGTGATGCATGAAAAAAAATGAAAGCAAAAGAAAAATATTTGCCTTTTTAATAATTTCAACAAAAGTAAACTTTCATTTATTCCACAAAAGTCTGTTTTACATCAAATTTAACATTGTCCCTCTATAAAAATGCCTAACTTGCTTATACTGGTCTTTGGCCTCCTTAATGAAGTTTAGCAATCTCTATCCATGCTCTCCTACTGGTGTGATCGAAGCTCTCAAAGCCTTAGCTCTTTTGCCATTTCACCTGCCTTGATCATTGCTTTGCCTATCTAAGCTATGAGATGTTTTATGTATCTTTGTCTTCCTAACCCTTCTTTTTTGCCAAACCACACCTGATAGGATAATTCCTTATGCTTTTCTGTGAGTGTTCTAACATGGTTTCTTTGGTCATCCAACTTTAATTTCAGGGTTAAAATGTAATTTGAAAGTATTTCATTTTCTTGCTGAACTTTAACATAATCATATTTTATTTATGGATATTCTTTTTTCAACTCTTCATTCTCACAAGCAAGATCTGTGTTGTTTATTTCTTTTGCCTGCACTTGTATGGGCAATCTCTTGTACTCTTGTTGCAGCTCTCTCAATTCCTTAAAGGCATTATCTCATTCTCGGATAACCTTTTGAACCTTGTTGTATTCTTTGGAAATCCTGTGGTCTTAGACTTATAATTTTTCTACTATGTTCTGCCATTGTTCCTTTTTTTCTGAAGCCTCATAATTTCTTGTTTCTATTTCTCTTTCTCCATTTCATATTATGATTCTAAAGGCATACAGTTTGCCTCATGGTTCACAAACTGACAATGATCCTTAGGCATAGATGCAATCTCTTGGCCCTTTTTGGTTCTCCAAATAAGATATTCCTTAATGATTCTATCAGTAAATGGTCCAAGGCATACTCCCTTGGGCTTCTTTTAGGCCTTGATCATGCTATTAATCTTATAGAAAGTTTTGGGCTCCCTATATGAATAGTCAAACTGGCTGAGCTTATAAGTTATAGGAATAAACTGTTCTACCTCATACTACCTCCTTACCATCAATGGTGCATAATTTGTTGATCTTTATAAACCTAAAAGTGAAATCCCTATCTCATCTTCACATTGATATAACATAGGTTCTCAGTTCAACTATGGAGCCAACTATTTTACCTGATCGACTGTGAGCTTTTGTAATAGATATTTTCACTCTTTTTAGGTTCTTGCTTTTGGCCATGTGCTATGATAGAATTCCTTGATTGGGATTCGACTGTAAAAAACAAGTTTAGAGAAAGTGCCCTTTTTGTATTGAAAATGGCTTTTCATCCATAAAAATAGTAATGGTGTGCAACCTATGAAACGTGCTTTGTCATTCAGCCTATAAAAGTTCAAAGATCTGATAGTTTCTGCCAAGATAGCTGGTAAAAGATTACACCTCTTTTCAGTAAACTTAAATAGATTGACCACTTCTATTTCAATATAACCTAAAACCTTAGGGAAAATGACCAACACATATAAGGCTAGAGCAAACACATTCATTGACTAATCATCATTTGGATTTTTGACAATGAAATCTTGAAAATCCCTCATGGAATACTTTTATGATCTCCTTTTTCTTGAATGTATGAATCTATGATCTCTATTCTCACTCCTAGAATCTAAACCAGCTTTTTATGATTTTATGATTTGTGTTTCTTCACATATATTCTGCTGGATATAGTAGTTGCATGCCCACTAAAGTCGAATACTCTTTATTGTTGGCACGAAATCAACCTCACTAAAGATAAAGCAATAGTAGAAAGGATCCAAAAACTGTACCATCACCTTGATAAGTGAGTTGTCAACCTCCACTAATAAGAGATATGCAATATGCTTAAACTTTAAACAAAAAGCTTCCTACCTTGAAAGAGTCATGTTGTTCCATATATTTGATAGGCCTTTCAAATTATTCTATTGAGAAGCAAGCGAACTTTCTTTGACAGTGGTAGAGATATGACCTAGTGGTAAACAATCTCTTTCTTTTTGTTGTCTCATTTCTTACTCTAGCTTTACATCAGTAGGTGAATCACATTTGAAAAGCATAAATAAGGCACAAACCTAACGTTCTGTGGGGTCCATGAGAGCTTTTGTTAAAATGACTTTTAGGGCTAGAACACTATGCAATCTGCTAATATGTTTATGAATATGCATAAAAGGAAGATAAATAAGAGAAGACAAAGAAATTAGTTAGTCATTTGAATAATAAAAATAATAAAATAAGCGCCATATAGCAAGTAAGATAACAGCATGACCTTAGATTTAGGTTAACTACGAAAGGTGGAGGGATAAGGCTCTATCTATGGTTAGGCTCTTAAGGTTAACTATATACGGTTTTGGTTAATTCTAAAATGTTCCCAAATTGTTCCTTACATCACCATCCATCACAGACTAGTAAGGTACTTTGATCCTCACCCATCATAGGCTATAAGCGGAAAGGGTTCAATTTGAGTGGGAATGTTTCCCAGGCCCATGCAAAGACATAAAATCTCACGAAGGCATAGGTACTTCACTCCTTCCTAAAGGTAAAGCTCGAGTGGAGAGCTTATGTTATGCATATGCAAATGAATGACATATATATAATAAATAATTAATTAAGCATGTATAAGCAATAAAAAGAAATAAACAGAGAAAAAATAAATGAATAATTAAGCAGGCATAAACAATGAAAATGAATAAATAATAAATAATTAAGCAAATATAAGTAATGAAAAATAATCTCAAATTTATTAAGCAATGCTTAGATAATAAGGAATCATTTACTGGTTTGACTTTCGAGTCCCTAGCAAAGTTATCAAACTATCATAACGTATAGATTTGTGAATCTGCCGCTAGACATGGTTTAGAGGAGTCGCCACCAATCTTTTTTTGTTTAGGCGTGATTGGCCACATGATCGAGTCTGATCCACAAAATCAGATTCTAGGTTCAGAAGTACGATTAAGTGTGAGAAAGGTTATAGCAGCCTCACAACGGCCATAAAAAAATGGTACCAGCCTGATTCTAAATTATCCAAGTCTTAAAAAATTGTTTATGTCTTTACCAAAATATTAAATATTGAAAATTAGTCTTAAAATTGTCTCAATAGTTTGGTAGCAATTTAAGATAATTTTCTCACCTTAGGAGTATTGATGGAGACTAGTATCCCGCTTTAAAAAGGCTCTGTCGTTAGATTTGTTAATTCATTTTATTTCAAAAAAATTAGTAAGGTCTCCCAATAGTTTAATAGGACTTACTTTGAAGCAGATTTTCCAATAGTTTAGTGAGATTTTACTGCAAAAAGGATTTGCAAAAATTTTTGAGGATTTTATTAAGTCTCCTAATAGTTTCGTAGAACTTAGTTTAAATCAATCCTCCAATAATTTAGAGAATAAAAATAATATTTTTTTATTTTTTGAAATTTGATTTATGAAATTTTTCAATAGTTTGGTGGATTCCATAAATTTATTTGAAAAGATTTTTCAATTTTTTTATATTTTTATTCTTTATTCTTAATGTTATTATTATTATTATTATTATTACTATTATTATTATTTAAAAAATAGCCATAGAATTTTAAAATATTCATTAAAATAAACAAATAATAAAAATCAACAAAACAAATAAAATTGAAAATAAAATAAATAAAAAATAATGAAAATAAAAAAATACAGAGAAAATAGAAAAAAAAACCTTACGAAACGGATCGGATCGACACGCAGGTCGACGCGCGGGTCAGTCGAGTCATGCACAGATCCTGGGTATGTAGAAACGATGCCGTTCTAAGATGGTATATAAGTTAGGCGCTCCACATTTTCCTTAGATGCTTAGTCCCCTCTCTCTCTAGCATTAGGATCCTCTGCCTTTTCTTTAGAACAGCCAAGAACAATGTTGAAAGCTTTAACCAAAAATTGAAAAGTCTACCAATTTTTTGAGAAGTCTTCGAAAAATTCAACCAAAAACTAAAAAACTCATTGATTTTTGAAAAACTCATAGGAAACCCATCAAAAAATTTAACCTTCACCAAAAAATCCCATTGAAAAATTAAAAAATTCATCAAAAAATTCATCCAAACCCAGATTTCCTCGAAAAAACTAGAAATTTACCCAAATTTTCAGATTTCTTCAAAACTTCTCCAAAACTTCACTATAATATTTCAGAAACCTAAAACCAAACCCTAAAAACTTTAGATCAAACCCGAAATCCAAGATCAAAATTTTCAAAAACTTTACTGCCAAAAATTTTTCAAAATATCAACTTTCCCAAAAAATCAATCGTTTCCCTCAAAATCCACCTTGTCTGTTCCTTTGTTCTTTGGTTCAATTTATAGACAGCTCTAAGGAGCATTTTTAGGAAACAAACAGAATCATCCCAAGCTTAAATCCTAGGATATGGTTTTGTCCAAATGTGATCTTAGGGCTGAATTCTTGCTAACATCCAGAATCTGAGTTAAAAGGCTTTATGATTTGTATCATAAACCTTTTTGACCATGATCAATTGATTCAATTTCAGTTTCCAAAATCATCCTCACATATTGAACAAGAAAGGAAAGCATAATAATAATAATAATAATAGTAGTAGTAGTAGTAGCAGTAGTAACACTAATATAATATACTATAGTATATAATAATAACAACAATACTATAATATGTACTATACTGTATATATTATACTATCATAATACCAACAATAATATTATACTATAATATTATACTATAACACATTATAACATATTACACTATAAAAATGATAATAACAAAGAAAATCGACCTTGATCTGCCCCGAACACAGATGGATGTCTACAATTATCATGCATGGCAACCAACTAAAGAAGGCGGCTAGGCAACTAATTTCTTGCTACCAACCTCTGTCCTACAATTTTTTCCTCCCAAAAGTCGTGCCTTACTCCCTTTTAGATATGTAGCCATTCCCAACCCCTTAAGAAAGCTTGCCTGGACTAAAATTAGGAACACTAAGGCTTTAAATAACTAGGAATTTGACATAAAATGGTTTTAAATTCCAGACCACAGCCACCTTACCTTCCCCAACCCAAGGCTAGCCACCATGGCAGCTAAAAATCAACTATAATCCCTCATTCGAATAGACATCTCAATCCTAGGAAATTTGGCATTTGATTCCACAATTATTGTTCAAATGGACTAATCTTACAGATAAAAAAGAAGCCAATTTATGGAAAGGATCCCAACAAGAAAGTTCTGCCAAAACTTCCACTGCCTATACTGCCTTCACCAAAAACCACCATAAGTTAACCAATCTCAATCATACAAGCCCACCAATAAACACTGCTAAGAGGTAAAACAAAAAAGAAAGCCATTATCTCCTATAGATCACTCCTGAAACCACTAGTAACGAACATCATGACCCTCCAACTCCATCGGTACCCAAAACCCTCGATTGCCAATCACACCCTCCCAACACCACTATGAACTCCTCCTAACATAGTCCCAAAATTACCACTATCAATTACCCCAAAAAAACCTACCCAAGACCTTACCATTAGCCAAAAATATAAAACAACCAAAGCCACAATACACAATCAAGAATAGCCAATAAAACATAAAAAAAAATCACAAAGAGCAAAATTCAACATCAAACTAGGATTTTCAATTTTAGGGGTTCCAAAAAGTTTTAGGCCTTGATTTTTGGTGAGGAGACTCATAAATGAACATAGTGAGAGGCGATGGTATTTTGAGCAATGGATAAGGAGATATTAGGTCTTGAAGCTGTTGGCTTTTTGGCTTAGATTTAGGGCTTAAAAGGTTGGCTTAGATCTAGGGCTTATAAGGTTGATTTTGGGAAAACTAAAGTCAAAACAAAGATCAAGAAAAGGATAGGAAGGTTTTGGTGTTTAGTTGAGAACCAATCGACATTGATAAGTGGCGATGAATCGCGAAGGCGATAAAGCCATTGGTTTTTGGGTTTGAATTGCCCAACCTATTGGTGATTTTGAAAGAGAAATTTTTTTTTTTTAAAGAAAAGGTGAAAATGAAATAAAAAATGGTAGCTTTTATAGTGCCAAAAAAATAAAGGCTAGGATTTGCACATGACCCATATCTGACCTAAGGTTCACACACCCGACTTTCTTGTGGACTAGCCCAAGATCGGTTCAGGTCGAACCTCTTTGAATAAAAAAAAAGGATTAAACTGTCATAAAATTGACCAAAGCACAAAGAATTGGAACAAATCGGCAATGAACCACTTTGAATCGTTGACTGACCATTTTTTGGCCTTTTTTTTATATTTTTGATGAGTTATTTATTTGTTTACCTTTGCATGTTTAAATTTTAAAATTTTAAAATAAATATATATTCTTTCAAAAAAGTAAAATAATCTAATAAATAATAATAGAGACCTCCTCTAATAATAAGATATTAAGAAAATCCAAACAATGATTTGTTAAAAATATTTAAGTGAGAATACTTTTTTTTAAATGTTACCAAAATATTGAAGTATTTAAGAAAATATTCAATACATAAAGGTTTTAATTTTTTAATTATTAAAAATAAGGAAAAAAATAAAAGAAAAAAGTTTTGCTTAAGAATAAACTTCATTATAGTAATGTATGAATATTATTTGTATTAATTAATTAAATTTTTTTAAAAAAATATAGTCCCTAATGTGAAACTTTAAAGAAATCTGGATAATAAATTTTAAAAAATACTTAGGTGAGAAATTTCTTTTAATGTTATCAATGTACTAGAACATTTTGAAAATTTTTCAATAATAAAGTTTCAATTTATTTTTCAAATGAAAATGAAATAATATTTCTTATTTAAAGAAAATTAAAAAATTTGTAAAGAAAATTAAAAAAATCAAAATTGTGATAAATAAAGGGAATCAAAGAAATTAATATTAAATATCAAAATTAATATATTTTTGTCAAAATTAAAAAATAACATATGATTAAGAATTATCTTTTTTTAAACGGATACTATGAGAATGTCAATTCTTCCTCACGTGTAATCATTTTCGAACCTAAATTATTTTTTTAAACCTAAAAATTATATTTTTAATTAATTTTAAAATTTTATTAAAAATGTATGTTTTATTAGGTAACTAATCATAACTAACCAAAAAATATTAGTGGTAACTATTTTTTTTAATTCGTAAACAGTCTCCAAAATCATTATAACATAATAAAAATTATATGTAATAAATATTTTTAATGATTTAGCATTTATAAAATTAAAAATATTATCTTAATAATAATTTTGTTAATAAATAATTAAAAATTCAAATAAATTTATTATTTATTTATGAATTTATTATATAATAATAACATTTATGCATTAATTTATTACATAATAATAAAATCAAAATTAAAATATTTTTGGCTTAACATTAAATTAAAAAAAAAAAAAGGAAACCTGTGGTTGAACAAATCACTGAACCAAAAAACTCCTACAACCAATCGGCATCGGTCTCAGATTACCTCTCACCTCGCTGGAGATCCATTTGGGTCTCCTCCGGCCAATAAGTACACCTTCCGTTTTCACTCGAGGAGCATTGCTGTGAGTTTGTGGCCACTTATTGCTAAATTAAAATAAAGCCAAAATTGAAAAAAAAATGCAAGCGTCAATAAACATGAATCGAACACTGGGGAGTGGGGACTGTGGAGCCCTTTTCTTTCTTTTTCCTTTGTTTTTTTTACCTGCTTTTGTGGCTGGTTCCTTCTTATTTCCGGGTCGAGTCTTACAAGATTTTCCGTTGACTGGTGCTACACGGAACTCAAAAATCTATGGGGAATCGTCAAGTCCACACGTCATGTGGGAACCTCTTCCGATTGTCACTTGTGTTGTAAAAAAATCAGTGACCCACTCTGCAACTTGTAAGACAATATTATTTTAGGTAAATTCGTTCCTTTAATAGAGGCCGGCTTCATTGAAAGTAATCAAATAATTGAAGTCAATTAGGCCTCTCAGAGAGACGAAACAAATGGAGTTAAGCAAACCCTCAAGATAACTCTAATTAATGATCCCTTCAGCAGGTTCATGATGTAGTCCTGATTAATTGCATGTTATAACTACACAACAAAAATAATTTCTCCTTCAAAGAAGAAAATCCTATAAAAGAAAGAGCATGAAATGTTAACAGACAGCAGGCGAAGTTTTAACATGTAAACGTAAATTCCCCGACCGGGATCAGTACACTTCCCTAACACCGGACATTCACTTATTTCTTTATTATTATTATTATTATTATTATTGTTATTAAGATTTAATTGAATCCCTAGTCCATATGAACGATGTAAGTTCTTTTTAGTGATAATAAAATATTGTGGTCATGTATCTATGCCTATAATGTCTTACTTTTTGGAGGCAGCATCTAGACCACAAAAAAAATATTTTATTCTTTCTTTTGGACAAACTGTTTTTTTTCTTTTGGTCACAAAACTTCCACAGATGTTGCAGATTGGACTTATTGTCATACCTTGTAGGACAGAACAACAATACTGTATTTAATTGCAGTTAGAAATATTTTTAGATTTAATTTGTTTGAATAATTTTAAAAATATACTGAATTTTTCTTTGCATACTTTTAAAATAACTTTTCTTATAGATTGAATTCTTGGACAAAAAATTTTTTTTAATCAATTGAATTAAATATTGTGAGTAGTAATAAAGATAAATTATCAATTCTTTCATATTTAATGTTATTAAATTTTAAAATTTAATCATCAAGATTAAAAATCAAATAATTTACCAATAGATTCCATTAATGACAAGATAAGCTACCATTGAAATAAACTAATAGTTCATTAAGTAGAAGGACCTATTTATATATATAAAAATTGAATCAAATCAGTAATTGGTCTACTGGTTTCTAAATCTGTCATTGCCTTCCTATTCTAACATCTACTAGATTTGCCAAAAAAACGTGCCGATAATTAAATTCAACTGACCTTCATTGAAGTTTTACTTGATCGAGCGCGTATATCACGTTTTATGGTGGGTATGCTTTATCATATCATGTTTCCTCGAAGGTGAGCCACAGATGAATATATATATATATATATATATATATATTATGTCTTGCTTAGTGTTTCAATATGATGGAGTCCTATACATGGGGAGGAAAGCGACATCTTGCGAATTTTCGACGATTTGGACCACCGTATAAGAATAAAGGGCTTTTTTATTTATTAAATGCATATAGGTATCTATAAAAACGGGAAAAAAAATCTGAAAAAACAATGTCGTATTATTAAATAATACAAGTAAAACGTGTAACACGTTTTGGTCAAAGGCCATGGTAGAGTATAAATAGCTGCAACTTTGAAGTGATGATTGGTGTCAGGGGGGCTGAAAACTAAGAGGGAGCAAAATAGAGGAGAGTGAGTGAAAGGGGGAAAGGAAACATGGTTAGAACACCTTGCTGTGATAAGAGCGGACTGAGGAAAGGAACCTGGACTCCTGAGGAAGATAGGAAACTAAAGGCTTATGTCACCAGATATGGCTGCTGGAATTGGCGCCAACTCCCCAAGTATGCAGGTAAAACACCTATTATTTTCCGTAACGATAAAATATATATATATATATATATAGCAGCAAAGTTTCATAAAAGGATGATGATTGAAATGGTTATATAAACTATAAAGGTCATTGTTCAATTTGGCATTTCTCTTCAATATTATCGATTAGATATATCGGTTCTCCTGTTTCAGGTCTGGCAAGGTGTGGCAAGAGTTGCCGGCTGAGATGGATGAATTATCTAAGGCCAAACATCAAAAGAGGAAACTACACCGAGGAAGAAGAAGAGACTATCATCAGATTACATGAGTCGCTGGGAAACAGGTACTTGATCACAAATTGAATAGATTTCTTTCAAAACATTATGGTTACATAAACAAGTCTTTGTTGAGTGCACTGACATTTTATACCCAAACTTTGTTACCCCAATTACCACCTAATCCCATGTTCTTGAGCGGGAAGTTCGGAATGGTGAAACGCATTTTCATAATTTCTAGTACAGTAGAAAACTCCCCATCGTTGAAAATGCAGTGTCGTTTAAGTAGGGGAACTCAAGAATCACAAGTCCCCTAATGGCATCAATCTTTTATTTAGTCGTTTTACGACTCAATACAGCGAGAAAAACGTTTTGGTTTAACTAGGAAAACAGTGATTTGCCCAACATTCTTGAATAATAATCCTTTGTCATACTATATATTAATCCACCCCAAAGATTTTGGAAGAGGCTGGTCAAATTAAATTAAGCTCTTTCACAATATTCAGGTGGTCTATCATTGCTGCCGAGTTACCTGGAAGAACGGACAATGAGGTAAAGAACCACTGGCATACAACTCTCAAGAAGCGCTTTAAACATAAGCCACCAGTAACAAAAGATGGGAAAGAAAACAGTCAAGATCCAGTAGTCAAGCGTGGAACAAGTGCAGAGGAAAAAGAAACAAAGCTAAACAATCATGATCCCCTGATTAATCCCACAAGTCCCCCATTAATTCTTGAAAGCTCAATGTCGTCCCCGCAACCAGCCTCAAGCGATCAAAACTCCTCCATCACCGCAGATAACACAGTTGTATCCAGCAAAGACTCAGTTTCAGATAATAATAATTATAACAACAACAAGGCTAATTTGTTTGAAGCCTACGAGGCAAATAGTGGAAATTTCTGGACAGAACCATTTTTCTCAGACAGTTGTTATATGTCAAGTGATATGCAGATGGATCCTGCAGGCTGTGAAGCTGAGTTTCCATTTCTTGATGGAGAAATCTTATGCCCGTTTGGTTTCGACGACCAGCTTGAAGGCTTTAACTACTAATTAAAACAGTAAAACCAGCTTTGTTGGTTTTATTTTCCCTATGTTACTTCTTCTCATGGGTTTTTTGGGCATTAGTCCTATATATATATATATATAATATATATATATATTAGACGTTGTTTTTGTCTGAAGTATTTGTGGGGTTGTAAAGAGTTTACTTTCTTTTTTAACAGACAAGTTAAAAAAAAAAAAAGGTGTCTGCTTTTCTGCTTTTGTCGATATATCCGTAGAACTGCAGTACTGCAACGCTAGTTTTGACTATTCAAAAAAACAAAAAGAAAGGGTCGTAGCCTGATCACTGATGGTTCTTTCAGCCTGATCACTGATGGTTTGGCTGTCTTGATTCATGAACGGGCAAAATACAAAGGTAATGACCCGGCATTCGTACTAATTAAAACGAAAGAATTGTTCTTTACTAATAGATTTAATCGTAGTGCATACAGGTGTACGCCATATAACACCAACTCAAAAAATTAAATAAACAAAATAAAAATCTGTACACATAAATAGGCCAAAATCAAGAGAAAATTTTCAAGAGTTTATATTTGATGAGTGTATAAATTTTATATATTATCAATAAATAAAATAATAATATTTTATTAATAAATAAATATAATTTTTTATAAATTTTTAAAATAAATAAATAAAAACTTAATTTAAAAAAATTATTCATTAATAAGATGATATTATTTAATTAATTAATAATATATATAATGTATATATTTGTATACTAATAATACATCAAATATAAAATTTTTTAATTGATAACATCAAATAAAGCAACAATTACTTATAGAAATTAACGGTCAATTACCATTTTGCCCTATACTTGTATAAAGTTATAATTTTATCTGAAAATTTTCATCTTGCTTATTATTTTTTTATTATATAAAGGAGATCATAATATGAGAATAAAGAAAAAAAATTTGAAAATTTAAAATTTAAATTCAAATTTATTAAATGTCACCTCCTAATAATAATTATATTAACCAATTGAGATAAGTTTGAAATTCTCATCTTGCTTATCTTTCAATAACTATAGTATATTTTCTCAATAACTAATATATTTTTGCTGATTGAAATTTCATTTTTATTTGTTATTATATATTTCCTGTTTTCAATTTGTTTTTCAGTAAAATAGTGAATTAACTAAACAGAACCAAATAATCAACGCGCGCCTTCATTCCCAAGTATAAAATATGAGAGCAATAGTGGCACACAATTTTGTCATTAAATTACAAACCAAATTAATGTACAAATTTTTTTGGTCTTGTATGTATAGTAGTTTGTGAGTGCTCGTGTCATGCGTGTTTGCAAGGTCCATTATCTAAACAAAGTAACAAACAAACTAGTCAAAAGTTTTTGTTTTTAGAATTATACTTGATCTTAACATGATTTTCATTTTTTTTTTTTTGGCCGTATAAACTTTATCCGAGTAATAGCTCATTAAAAAGATACGTGCATAACGTTGAGTTCAGTTCCTCAGTAACGAGTGGAGATAAGTGTTTGCATGGAGCCTTCGCCGTAATGCCAAGGAAGATTCCAAGTGAAAAGGGTTGCAAAGCAAAGACACTGGCAGCGAAACACAACAAATAAAGGAGATAGATTATGCCACGCAAAGTAGGGGACATGTGCATGTGTTTGTTCGGCATTTCCGTAAGTCAGCAAAACAATGGAAATTGACCACTAAGTCCGTCCACGAGGCCGTCGTGGTTTGTTAAATAATTGGATTAGTACTATAATTTTGGTGTAATTTCCGTGTGATTCACGCACCTCATAAACCTTTTAATTGTATATATTAATATTAATCTAATTAAGATTGTCTTTTTATTTTTTCCATTGACATTCAAGAGTCTCATCGAACGTCTGAGGATGAATTTAGGAGGAAGGAGGAATCGCCAATCGAATCAGTCATAAATGACCGCTCACCTAGTGGAACCATCAGCCACGTAGAAAATAGAAATTAAAAAATTAAAAAAAAAGGAGAAAAACCCATCCATCCCATCCTGGCTCCTATAAGCTAAAAAACATGAAGGTCCCTTTCTTAAATGCTACTTAAAAAGTCGCAATTTATGTTTTCATTTGTCCACATCCATCTTCAAGTGATGAACACTTTCACTCTGGGCCAAAATAATTGAATTATAAATAATAGAGATCAATATAATATAAAAATATGTCAAATTCAAGAAAACACAATACAATAATTATAGTAATTTTTATAACATATTACCTTAATCAGCCTAATAATTAACATTTTTCTAATGAAAACACACGCACACAACGCCCAGCAGCATTACAGAACTTATCACTTTTTTTTTTCTATAATTGAAAAATGTTCACTAACTCTTACATGCTAAATTAGTATATATCATGTTTTATAGGTTTTTTTTTTTTGATTGGGGAACATTAGTATCATGTATATAAGGAATGATTAAAAAATCTGATCGGAAAATCACCTATGTCCCCGATTATCAGTTTCACCGGCAGTTCGATTCTAGTTTGTTGCGAAAAGCAGAAGTTTGATACCAATATTTTGTGAAATTTAATCTAGATTTACAACCAAAATAAATTATTTGATAAGTGAAAATAAAATAGCAACAAGAAAAAATAATGCACTCAAGGTGTATGTATTCATGCTTAAAAACTACGTACATGGGTAAGATAAATTTAAAAAAATTATAAAAATAAGGAAATTTACATAGGAACACTCGAAATTTGAAATTCGGCTCTCTAACTAAAACTTTGCAGTGACTTCTTTTATTTCAACTCACTGATTCTCCTTTTTTTTTTTCGCTGCAAGCTCCATTTTTTTTTTTATTTAGTAAAAAAGAAGTTTTAGACTATGTCTAATAAATTTTTTTAAGCCAATTCAAATAAAATTATTTACGTCAAATTTAATCATTTGAATTCAAATAATAAAAAAAATATTTTTTTATATCAACTATCCGTTGCCATTCTCTGCTCTACTCTTGCTTCACCACCACATGGTTATATAGAACCAGTGTTGTTCTAATTGGTCTTCCTTTCCAAAATGTTCAATCTGTTTGGTGCAAGCTAGCCAAAGCCCAAGCTTTCCTTCCGGTGCAACTTGCCTTTTCTTACATCTTCTTCCTTTCTTCTAATTACTCGGCATAAGTCCAAAATTGCGGCTTGGATTTATCAAGCCACTAATCAACACAATCCTATTTTTAATTAATAATAGGATACCACTTTTAAAAAATGATCTCACATTGAATAAATTTAAAATTATCAGAGCTTTTAACAATAAATATTATAAAATTTTAAGTACTTAAATTATCAATTATCAATATGATATCACTTAATTAGTTATCAATTAATAATATGATATCAATTTAAAAATGAATAAATTTTAAAAGCTTTTAACAATAAATACTTATAAAATTTTAAGTATTTAATTGAAAAAACAAGTAATCAAAACCTTTAATCGTGTGGAATCCTACCAAAAATTAGATTTTCTTGCACTTTTATTGGGAACAAAAGGCCACTTGCAAATATGGAAAGCTTTAAAAAATTGTAAGGATCCGTTTTACTTTTCCTCAGCCCCCCCACTTAAAATCGTTTATGTTACATTTACTCGTACTATCTCTAAGTCCTCATTAATCCATTTTTTTGTGGCTTTTTGGTTGTTGTGCATGCTTAGTGTATGACACTCCATATGGGAGGCAGATAGATCAACATTCATTTATGGCCACCACTGAATTGTCAGATTATCCATTTTATTGTATTTCAATAATTTTGTATGTGATATATTTCCCCTTTAGTTGTTGGATTAGTTTTTATAGAATACTAGAGGGTTGCCCGCACTATTCCGTGGGCTTGTATTATTTTTGTTTTACTGGAGTAATATATTATCATAACAATAATCATCACAGTCATAGTTAATTTTATAGATTAATGAATAGCTTGCCATACATATTTTTTTTTGTAAATTATAGTCAGTCTCATAGAATTATAATTTATAAATAAAAATTAATAAATACTATAATCAATAATAAATAAACACATAAAGACATCAATTAAAAGAAATTTTTTCTCCTTTTTTTTTCATTATCAATGCTATCGTATCTATACCATGAGAAAACATAAACCATTTCGGGAGTAAAATATAATTATGTATTTATTTAAATATTAAAAAAAATATAATAAAATAAAAGAGTTGTTATCCTGCAATTCTAATTACAAAGAAACAGTAAAATCACGTTTCTTTGAGTTAACTTTGTTTCTACGACTCTTAGTTACTACCTTTCAAACAAAAGAAGCTGCACATACTCTCTAAGATGGATTAAAGTAACTAATATGACATCTAGGCCTAAGAGATTAAAGGAGATGTTGAAAAAAAAAAAAAACTAATATAACCTTTGTTTTTAAATCTTCTTCACTTGAACTGTGCTCATCAAAATGTCTCTTCCCCTCAATATTTCGCCGCTACCGAGTACAACCCTAATGTCTTGCAGTAGTCCTTTCTGCTCATCTGCAATACATTTGCTTAATTAGCTCTTGAATTAAAATCCAAAGAACAGACTCGTTACTTAACAATGATGAGATAATCTAGTAAATGGGAAGAAAAGAAGAAATTTTTGTCAGAAGAAAACTTCAGTGCTTGGGAACATGTAATCGAACTTCTAGTTCACATACATCCGTCTTTATCTTGCAGAAACAAAGTTGGGTTGAATATTTTTAATGTCAAATTAAAAAAAAAAAAAGGATATAATGAAACTGGGAATGAATTGTTGTTTAAGGTTGATGGATTACCAGAAGGAAAACATGGAAAGGCTAGATATGGTGTTGTTCTTAGATGGCGGTGGATTGAAACAGTCCTTTGTATTAGGCAAAAACATCTTAATCCAATTATACTAACAGAAAAAAAATCAAATAATCAATCAATCACACAAGAGATAACAATTTAACATAGTTTGGTTCAATTGACCTACGTCTACGGATGGAAAAAATGATCCATTAGTTATAGAAAATTACAAACATACATCCATAACAAGTACTCACAATTAATACACATAAACTCTCTCGATCTCCTCTAATCCTATGGAGGATTCTTAACCCAAACAAATACATACCCATGTACATCCTTTCAACACAAATAAATATATACCCATATGTACTCATTCATCATACCTATGTGGATTCTCTCAATCTCTTCTAGTCCACTCACATGCACTATACCTATATAGACCCTCTGAGTCTCCTCTAGTCCACTCATAACATTCAAATATACACACTCATAAGACGTAAATATCCAGTAGTCTTATGAAAATATCTATCTCATAAAACCTTACAACTCTCTTACATCTTTTTCTCATACTTAATCCTATAAGAATTTAACCTATTTATAAGCATACAAACTTACATATTAAAAATCCCTTTCCTCTTAGAATTCTTTTTCTACAGGTCAAACTTGCCTATTAAAAATTCATTTTGTCTTAGAATTTTTTTTCTACAAGTCATCTTGTCCATCAAGTAATATTTAACAAATCCCAAATAAATCTCTTATGGGATTTGAGTCACTATTCCTAACAATCTCCACCTTGACTCAAATTCCATCAATTCATCTATCTTCATGCTAGACATATTTTGCTCCACTTGTAATGAAAGTCTCATAATCATCTTCTATTATGTATCTTCATGCTTCACGCAAACCGATCCTTAATCCTTAAAATATGAATTTGAACTCTTATTTTGAATCGAGCTCTTTTGGGTTTGCCTCTTTTTGTGCCTCAAATCATGCTCTGATAACATTTGTTAGGGATCACCACAACTCTGATACCATTTGTTAGACAAAAAGGCCTTAATTCAATCAAGCTTGTGGAAGTGAAATCAAATAATCAATCAATCAATCATACAAGAAACAATAGTTTAACGTGGTTCGATCTAATCGACCTACATCTACAGATGAGAAAAAAATATCCATTAGTTGTATAGAATTACAAACATATATCTATATCAAGCACTCGTAATTAATACATATAGACTCTCTTAATCTCTTTTAGTCCTATGAAGTATTTTTAACCCAAACAAATACATACCCATAGCACCCTTTCAACATAAACAAACACATATCCATATGTACCCATTCATCATACCTATGTGAGCCCTCTCAATCTATTTTAGTCCACTCACATGCACCATACCTATGTGGACCCTCTCAGTCTCCTCTTGTCTACTCACAAACATTCAAACATATACACCCATAAGACGTAAATCTCTAGTAGTCTTATGGGGGTGTCTATCCCATAATATTGTACAACTTTTTAATGTTTTTTTCTCATACATAACCCCATAGAGACGTCACCTTTTATAGGTATACAAACTTGCTTATTAAGAATCTTTTTCTTCTTAAAATTTTTCTTCTACAAGTCAAACTTTCCTATAAATAATTCATTTTCTCTTAGAATTCTTGTTCTGTAAGTCTTCTTGTCCATCAAGCAATATCTAACAAATTTCAAATAAAATCTCTTATAGGATTTTAGTCACTTTTAGAATTCTTTTTTTATAAGTCTTCTTATCTATCAAGTAATATCTAATAAATCCCAAACAAATTTCTTATGGGATTTGAGTCATTATTCCTAACAGTTTGTTTCTTATGAGAAGTATAAAGTTGTAGATATTTCTAAATGCTTAGGTATTCTTTTGTATTCATTGGTGTTTATGTTTGATGCTGACATTCCCTTTTGCATCCCAATCTATTAAATACCATCTTTAATTGAGAAAAAAAAAAGATATAATGAAATGCATATGATAAGGCTATCAAGGACAATCATAACATATCTTATTCAACTACATGCTAAAAATCAACATTAGATTTCAATTTTAATAACCCATTAGCTTTTGTCATAAGCTATAAGGATTATCACAATCAAAATACCAACTATAAGGTTTTGTTGGGTTGCAGTATACCAGTCTTTCACATATGATAAAAAAATCAACATAATCTAAAATGAAAACAATAAAAGAAAAGGCACATCTTCATGTTTCCTCTGTGAGAGAAGTTCATTCAATGCCCAAGGTTCAAAAAATTCTCTAATAGGATGTGAGCACCTAGAATCACATAGCAAAAAAAATAAAAAAGAGAATAATAGAGTCGACAAACCAAATTATTTAACATGCACTTCACAACTCAAACTACATAGGCAACCCATCTTATAGTTTTGTATCTATAACTAAACTCAAGATAATTAACCAAAGTATATTAGGTAACCACTGAAGTTAAAGAAAAACAACACCTCAATGAAAAATTTTCCTAGAAAATAACAAAATCTTCCCAACTCTAGCTCCTTTTTCAACAACACAAACTGAAAAATCAATATTATTTTTCTAACATAATTGCTTAAACATTATAGCTATTATTGTTGAGTGTAGGTATTTTTTATAGTCAAATAAATTTTTTCTAAGTAAATACAATCAATTTTTTAAACTGCAATGTAGGCTTAACAACTCCACATTCTGCATTTGTTGGTGTTGAAAGCTAGGTGATATTAACAAGTTTAAAGAACTTTATTTATATCTTCATTTACTATAAAAAAAATAACAGTTTGTTAGTATGATTGTTATAATGATTATTATGCTAACTTGCCATGCAAGTTCATGACTACTGTCAAGACTTATAAGACCATAATGTTGCAATTTCAACTATTGTGTAACAACACTTATAGTGATTTCAACTACTCGTGTAGCAAGTTACAGTCTATAAAAAGAAAACAAATAACCTCTATATATTATAAGTTATATTCATAATGATTATGCTACTAAAATCCACATACTTGCCCAATTGCCCTTCTTTGTCTAAGTTTAATGTAGAACTCATCGTTCAATAATGACTCATTATTTTGTGCCCACATTGATGGTCACAGGCAAACACCATAAAGTATAATCAATCACTATAAGAGTCAGAGGCTCAGAACTATAGTGGCATGATTACAATTGCTATTTATATTCAAATTTTAGTTCCACTCCTTTAATTATGTCAAATTGTAGTGTAAGAACTACAAATGTAGATCTCAAGCACAATAACAAAAAAAATTCAAGAAAAATGCCATATTGGAAATGCTTACTGCAGAAGGATGAATCTCTCCAAGTGCTATGTATAAAGATAATTTTTCAACTAGAATTCTTATTTCTTGAATTCCCAACAAAATAAACATTAACTTGTGTAAAACTACATGTTGAAAACACAAAAACATTATATTAAAGTTCAAACCTTTCTTCCTTTGTTGTTCAAGTTCCTTTTTGTCTCGGTGCAATTTCTCAAAGTCCTTTTTGTCACCCTAATCTTGAGTCAAAATGCTCAAAAAAGCTATAGGTATATAGTTAGCTTTAAGAACCCAAGTTTATGACTAATCTGTGTAAGTGTCTTTTCCTAAGCTTTTAGAATGGTATCAACAAATTGATTCTTCAATAAAGCAGCCTTGTAGAGTTTCTCATGAGAAATCTATCTCTCAGTTGGAGCACTATCCCCTAGATTTTTAATGGGATAAATAGTAAGACACAGCTTTAAATCAAAAAACAATTTTTGTCCTATCATAATTTTCATTGATCTTACCGTCTTGGAAACTATTAGACTCAACAGAACTTATCTTTGGCTGAGATGTTAGCTCAAGCTAATCCAATCTACTAACACATTTTGCATAAGACCATGAATTAAGTAACAATCTTTACATGTAAATAAGCATATGTTATTTCATGGCTTTGCCATCCAAGCAAAAACAAAAGTATAAACACATTTCTCTCTTCATACCCATGAAAATACTTAAATACAGAATTATAAATTTAGACTCTCATAGTTCTTATCGAGATGATTGTCAACACTTATGTTTTTATTTAATTGAGCTTTAGAACCTATAGCTTCTAGTACCTAAAAGATAATGCAAAAGTAAGTAAGACGCTAGTTAAAAATGCAACCACCCCATCTAAAACCATAGCATGTAAAAGAAAATATTAGAATAAACATACAAGTGTTTCCAAACACAAAATCCTTTTAAAAGATAACATACCTAAGAGAAAGACACCAACAAAAAACAAACTATCCATAAAAAAAGAGCAAAAAAAAAAAAGAAATAAAACATGAAAATAAAATAAGAAACTCACCTGAGCAAAGAAAACAAAGAAAATAATCAAAATTTTAAAAATGTATAAAAGAAAGAGAGGGGAGAAGTACTCCATTTTCCCCATTATGGGATCCAATATCACCCACCGCTCATTCCATTTTCTTAATTGCTAAACCAATGCACAACAAATTTACTAAATTATCAAATTTTTTGAAAATTTATGAAAAAATTTACAAATTGATGAAAGCTATAACAAATAAAAAAAATTAGTTGAAATTAGTATGGTAGATTTAAGAGTTCGCACGGTCTCAAATTGCTTGAAAAATGGACCTTGAAGCAAGTTATTACCAAAGCCAGAGGCTAGCTGCTATTTGATCTTTTCCAAATTATTCTTCGTTTCATCCCCAACTCTTTATTTCTTTCAAAATTAAATACAAAAAATTTTTTTAAAAAGAAAGAATCAATACCAATTACTATAAAATGGAAGCAAAAAAAAGAAAGAAAAAAAAAGATTTACAGTTGAAGCACCATGGGAGGCTATGAGGATGAAATCCAAAGAAAAAGCTTTAACCTTTAGTGAAGAATGTTAGGGGCATTTGATGGTCAAAAGAGTATAGTGGTATTTTTTCCTCTTAAAGCTTTCAACAGATAACCAGGGGTATCTTTATTATTTGTGTCGATCTGACATGTTAGGTCAGCCTGACATGGTCAGTGCCACCTTAGCTCAGCCCTGTCTTAATTGTCTTCTTATGATCTCTGTCAGCTTACCAATAAATATAAAGACTCAGGCACCAAAAAGCTAGGTTCATCTAACATATACCTTTATTTGCTTCCTACTTTCTCACCTCTTTTCTGGCTTGACCCTTACTGACTTGCACATCAAAGTGCAAATGCAGGGAATACTCCTTATCTTTACTTCTAACCATTCGTTTCTTCTATATTTATAGGACTACTTTCAGGTTGAAGCTCAGTACAAACATTCAACGCGTCAGGTAGGGAAAGCATTTTTATAACAACTGAGCACAAAATAATGCCACTAAAAAAAAAAACCTAAGAAAAAGGAGAGACAGCTGCTCTGGCCAGAATAGAAACTCACTAAAGCTAGCGTTATGTCCATGCAGCTCAACCACAAGCTGGGTCAACCATGGAGCAATGTCTTAATTGAACGAATACAAACCCTCAAATAAATGCTCCAAACTATAACCCTATTGCATGTCTCTAAAGTTCTAGACTTAGTCACATCAAGCTAAGAAGAGGTTGTCAGGTAGCTGAGCTATGAAGAGAAAAAAGCCTCATTGGCCTTTAGGGAAGAAAAGTACACCAATCTAACCCTTTACCGCCCCAACTAAACTTTTAAATATGTTATAACCCAAAAGTCCAAACAAATGAACTATGAACCCCAACCGAACAAAGATTTGGAAGCTCGAATGCAGGCCATAAAGATATAACTAAAAATGAAACTAACAACATTTGAGGATGAGCTTAAATTTTTAGAGACTTCACCCTTTACTAAAGATATTGACAAAGTTATACCTTCCAAGGGATTCAAAATGCCGACCTTGAAGACATATGACAGTACTTTTAACCCTTTTAATCATTTAAACCTTTATAAAACTAACATAATATACAAGGGGCAGATGAAGCTCTAATGTGCAAAGGTCTGGCCACCACTTTGAAAGGCACAGTTTAATCTTGGTATAGTAGTCTAGAGCTAAAGTCAATCACCACTTTCAAGGAGCTCAGCCATTCATTCTTATCTCAATTCATAAGTAGTCAAAGAGCTAAGAAAACAACCCTAAGCCTGATGTCAATACATCAATGGAGAAATAAAACTTTTAAAAGTTATGTTACGCATTTTAATGAAGAAGCCTTATAGGTCAAAGACCTAAAATAGACGATTGTTGTTGCTACATTGACCAATGGATTCAATGATAAATAGTACCATTTGAAGTTGACATTGTCACTAAAATCACCCAAAACTTTGGCTGACGTCCTACTAATATTAGAAAAATATATCAATACTGAAGCTACAATGAAAACAAACTAAGGTGAGAGAGGCTTATCCCATTTTCTCAGTAGCTGAAGTTAGAAAGGCTTATCCCCTCTTTTCAATCGTAAAAAAAGTAAAGAATTATATGATCCTCCCTCAAGAAAGAGACAACAAAAGGCTAGAAGCTTCAAAAGAGATAGAGCTACATTGCACTAAATACTTTTTGTGAGAGGATTTTGGTGCAAATTAAAAGAAATTTCAACCTCAGATAGCCTAAACCACTGAGAATAATACAAGATGAAATCTGACTAAAATATGCACCTTTCACCAGGACATCATCATAATACAAAAGATTATGTCGACCTAAAAAATGATATTGAAGCTATGATTAGGTAAGCTCAACTAAAAATGTTTGTTGACTGAGAAGACAAGACTAATTTAAAAAGGATTACGAAATGGCCATAGAATGTCCACTGAGGATAAAGAGAGAATATTAGATTAGGGAAGAAGGGATGCTCAAGAGGAAAAATTAAATTAGGAAGAAGTCGAACTAATAATAGTAGGCCAATTATCGAGGTGATTAACATGATCACGAGAGGCAGCTCCACCTTGAAAAAAAAAGCTCAACCTGAACTCCATAATGGCAATAAACACTTCAGTTAAAAAAGAAAAAGACTGGAGAGATGAGCTAATCTCATTTAGCTTGAAAGATTTGGAAGAGATCCAACACTAACATGATGATGCTATAGTGATCACAGCCCTGGTATACAACTATATGGTCAAAAGAATTTTATTTGATAATAAGAGTTTGACTAACGTTATGTACTATGATTGTTTCAAGAAAATAGGGATCAGCAAAGATCAGTTGAAGCTGATCACCATAACACTAGCTGGGTTAAAAAATGAACAAGTGCCAATAAAAAAAAACTATCAAACTCTTGATCTCTTTGATAACAGAGCCAAAGACAATCACTTTGGTCGTGGAGTTCATGGTAGTAGATATCTTTTCTACCTATAACATGATATTAGACTGACCTAATTAGTTTGTTATACGGCTCATAGGCTCAACTCCTCACTTAAAAGTGAAATTTTTTATACTTATAAGAGTTGGAAAAGTTTAAGAGAACCAGTCTTCAGCATGATAATATTATGTTATAACTATTAAAGGTAGGACTAGAAAATGGATAAATAGCTCAGCCAATACCAAAGTGGAAGATAAAGAAGAATCAACAAAGAAAGGTGACAAAGAGGAGAAAATCGACAATAAGAGTGTAGAACATAAGGTTAACCTGACAAAAATACGTTATTAAACCACTTTAAGCTCTTAAGCTTTGCAGAAGCTTAATTTCATTCTATTTTTAAAATTTTTTAAAACAATAATAAAAGTTATTGAGCTCTTAAACCAACATATAAATTAATGTTACTTGAACTAAGCTAACATGCCAGCCAAAACATAACTTTAAATAAAAAATATACTTCACTTATACTAATACATTTAACAAGTTGCTTAATATACTAATCATCACATCGGGACCTATTTTTTCAGAAAATAATCTTGATCTAACGGAACAAAAAGAGATAATCGATCAAATACTAGACTCAAACAAAAACCAACCCGAGTCGGTTGAGAACTTCTTAGTACTTTTATTCTAAAACAATATTTCTAAAATATACATGCAAATCAAAGCCAAACTCTAACATAAGGACTAATTTATTCAATTTATAAAAGATAACACTGACCTGTTTGCTTAGACACCATTCAATATGCCCGAGATTGATACCATAGTAACAGTCCATAGGCTACATACTAATATCAAGGTCAAACCAGTTTGGTAAAAGAAAATAACTTTTCCCTAGAAAGGCAACATGCCATTGAGGAAAAGGTTAATAAATTATTATGAGCTAAATTTATCAATGAGGTCTACTACCTTAAATGGATTGCCAATGTAGTTATGGTAAAAAAGCATAGAAAAAAATGAAAAATGTGTGTAAATTTACTGACTTGAATAAAGCTTGTCAAAAGTACAGCTTCTGCCTTTCTAACATAAATCAACAAGTGGATAAAAGTGCCAAACATGGCCTCTTCAGCTTTATGGATGCTTACTCCACTACAATCAGATTAAAATGTTGAAAAAATATAAGGATAAAATAGTTTTTATTACCAAAAAATACCTTTACTATTAAAAGGTCATGCCTTCGGACTAAAAAATACAAAGGCAACCTACCAAAGGCTGGTCAACAAAGTATTCAAAGATGAAATTAGTAGCAATATGGAGGTGTATATAGATAACATGATAGTTAAGAGCAATAGTTTGACTGAGGATCTGGAAGACCTAAAAAAAACCTTTAACACATTGAAAAAGTATAATATGACACTCAACCCGAGCAAATGTATTTTTGGGGTTACATTAAGCAAGTTTCTTGGCTACATGATCAACCAAAGGAGGTAGAAGTGAACCCTGATAAAGTTTAGGCAATCCTAAAAATGAAAAAGCTGACCTTGGTAAAAGAGGTGCAAAGGCTAATAGGCTGAATAGCCATGCTCAGCTGATTCATGTCTAGATTGGCAAAATTATGCCTATCGTTCTTTAAAACTTTTAAAATGTCTCTAACTTCAGGTGGACTCCTTAATACCAAAAAGCTTTCAATGAACTTAAAGAGTTCTTATCTTCCTTGCTTGTCCTGTCAAAATCAAAAACTGATAAAATGTTATAATTGTACTTGTACTTGGTTGGCACAAATCAGGCTATCAGCTCAATCTTAGTTTGGAAAAAAAAATAACGACTAATCTATTTTATCAGTAAAGTATTGACAGAGCTTGAAGTTAACTATAGCAATATTGAGAAATTGGCATATGCCTTGGTTTCCTTGGTTATGAAACTCAAGCCATATTTCCAGGCCCATACTATCTACATCTTGATGGATCAACTATTGAGGCAAGTCTTGCAAAAACCTAAAATGTCAGAAAAACTAATGAAATAGACAGTAGAGCTTAGCAAATTTGATATATATTTTTTACCTAGATTGACATTAAAATCACATGTGCTAGCTGACTTCATAATAGAATGCACTTTAGCACAACCCAAAAGATAGTTAGAGAAAAAATAGAAAACCCCAAATAATGACGATTGAAAACTATTTGTCGACGAATCTGCTACAAACCAGAGAGAGAAACTGGCCTCATTTTGATTAGTCTAAAATGATTGTAGTACCTATGTGCCTTGATATTCAAGTTTAAGGCATCCAACAAAGAAACAGAATATGAGGCATTGATAGCTGGCCTAAAGTTGGCAACTGACTGAATGATTAATACATAACCACTTATAATGACTCTCAGCTGGTGGTCGGTCAGGTAAATAGGGAGTTCGAAACTCAAAAAGATGAAATTTAAAAGTACCTCGACAAAGTACTAGCCTTGGTAGCTTTCTTCAAGAAAGCCAAAGTCAAAACGATACCGAAGTCAAAAAACTTAATCGCAAACTCTCTGTCTAAGTTAGCTTCAAGAGCAATAATGGAAAGCTCAAACTAAGTTTTAGTATAGGAACTAGTGTATAAAAGCATTGAGGACAAGCTCGTGGTATAGATCACAGAGAAAGAAGCCTAGATGACACCAATCAAGACATACCTAACCATAAGAATGCTTCCTAATGACGAGCTAAGGCACTAGTGAGAAAGACACCCCAGTATACAATGATCAAAGAAAAACTATATAGGAGGTCCTTTAGTCTATCCTACTTAAAATATGTTGATGGGAATGAGGTAGAATATATCTTAAGAGAGATCTATAAAGAAATATGTGAAAATCACCTCAGACTTCGACCTTTGACCTATAAAGTGATGAGGTAGGGCTATTACTGGCCTACCATTAAGAAAGATGCAATTGAACTAGTGAAGAAATGTGACAAATGTCAAAGGTTTGCATATGTGCAACATCTCCCTTCAACTGAGCTCACTCCTATCATTAACTCGTGGTCATTCATACAATGGGGGATTGACATCTTCGGACCATTCACCCTGGCCATAGGTCAAATGATATTTGTCTTAATGATAGTAGATTACTTCATAAAATGGTTGGAAGCTAAAGCCTTAGCCACTACCATGGAAGTGCAAGTTGAAAAGTTTGTGTGAAAAAACATAGTCCGTAGATTCAGACTACCTCAGTCCATAGTAGTAGATAATGACAAACAATTTGATAATTTGAGGTTTAAAGAATGGTGCTTACATCTTCACATCGACCTCAGGTTCACATTGGTTACCCACTTTTAACCCAATGGTTAGTTGAAGTCACAAATAAGATAATACTAGAAGATCTGAAAAAAGAGGCTCGACGTAGTGAAAGGGAAATAGGCTGATAAGCTGCCAAGAGTTCTGTGGGTCCTGAAGACAACCACGAAGGTTTCTATGGGTGAAACCCCTTTTCACTTGGCTTTTGGAATAAAGGCCATAGTGCCGGTTAAAATCAACTTGCCAAGCTTAAGAGTTAAATTGGCATTAAATGAGAAAAACCAAGAGATGCTTAAGGTCGACCTAGACTTCACCAAAGAAAAAAAGGACATAGCCTTGACCTGAATTGTAGTCTACTAGCAAAAGGTAGCCAATTATTATAATAAGAGGGTCTAATGAAAACACATCAGGAATGACGACCTGGTACTTAAAAAAGTAGAAGCTTCAGGGGTAGATGATCAAAGTGGCAAGTTGGCCTCAAAGTGGGAAGGATCGTATACTATGAAGGGGGTTGTCCACAATGTAACCTACAAATTACAAAACCTCAACGGTGATGTTGTCCCAAGAACGTGGAATGCAAACAACTTAAAGGTCTATTATCAGTAGCTCGTTATAAATTGAGCTCACACTTATACGTTTTTGTGAATGGCACTACCGCCCAAAATGTGAAATACAAATCAACTTGGTTACTAGTAGATTGAAGTAAACTAAGCTCGTACTTGTGTTATTTAATCCTAAGGATATGAGCTACAATTAAAGACCTATTATCATTAAATCGGCTCTAACCAAGCTTACACATGAATTGTCTTCAGTAAGCTTATCTACAAATAGTTTGAAGTCATTTGAAGAATTTTGACTTAGGATTCATAATTACGTTAATCTTACCTAAAACACTTCGATTAAAATAGTTCATCTTGGCCACCTTAGTCAAAAGAACTCATCTTGGCCACCTTAACCAATGAGCTCATCTTAGTAAATTACCTTCATAAAAGCTTAGCTCAGCAACCTCAATTAAAAGAGCTTAGATTGACTAAAAAAACTCAATTCAGTTGAAAGAGCTCAACTTGGCCACCTCAACCAAAGAGCTTATCTTGGTGAATTACCTTCACAAAGGCTTAGTTGGACCACCTTGGCCAAAAGAGCTCAGCTCGATAGAAAAAGCTTAGCATGACAAAAAAAGTCTAGCTTGACCAAAAGAGCTCATCTCAGTAACCTTTAAACTAATTATGCACTCAATCCAGAACACACGCACGAGATCAAATAATCGCCAGGTCAGACCGTGACTCAAAGCTAGTCATCATTCAAAACCAACCTCCTCTTACAACATCGACCTTCGACGAACTAATCTGCCAATCTATTCTTTTAGCTAATCTGTCTCACATTGAGGATGTCGATAATAATTTAGTGATTTGATACTCAAACTGCTTGATAGGAGGACAAAGTGTTAGGGACATTTGATAGTCAAAAGGATATAGTGGTTTTTTTCCCTTTCAATGCCTTCAGCAGACAACTAAAGGTATCTTTGTCATTTGTGCCTACTTGACATGTTAGGTCAGCTTGATATGGTCAATGTCACCTCAGCTTAGCTTTGTCCTAATTGTTCCCTTATGGTCCCCCTCAGCTTACTAATAAATATGACGACTCAAGCACCAAGAAGTCAGGTTCATCTAACTTATACCTTTCTCTCATTCTTACTTTCTCACCTCATTTTCAACCTGACTCTTATTGACTTACACATCGAAGTGCAAATGCAAGAAACACCCCCTGCCTTTGCCTCTAATCATTCCTTTCTTCTGTATTTACAAGACTGCTCTCAAGTAGAGCTTGACACAAACAAATAAGTTTTCAAAGAGAGCTTTTTCCAATAATTGCCCTTTAATTTTTTTTCTTTTACATTGTGGAGCTGTGCCTTCAATATAAAAAAGGGATAATTTTTATTAATAGTTATAGATAAATGGTGGATCTATCCGAACACCTCATCACTGCCATTAAAAGAGTGATAAAATCCTTATAGTTTATGATTAAGACTTTTTTTTAAGGAAAAATATCAAATTTATCATTTTATATAAGATTGATATTTATCATTTTACTTTTTTTTTATTGCAATTTTATCACTCTATTATATTTTTTATGCAATTTTAATCATCTATGAATACAAACTGAATATTTCATCTAATGTGAAAAACTAAAAATACTTTATTTCAAATTTCTACTGAAAACAATACCAATAATGAAATAAAATAGAAATAAAAAATACCAATAACACCACTAATTCTTTTTAATATTTTATATTTTAAAAAAATTTATAAATATTTTTATATTTTGACATTAAAATTTATAATGTAAAAAATATTTATAGGAAAAATATTAAAAAATTTCCTTGATAGTATAAAAATATTACATATTTTATATAACAAAATATATAATATATATATACATAAATATAAAAATAAAATATATTTGTATAATTTAAGCAAAGCCCATATGGATTGGATCTTGAACATTGGACACAAGGCTTTGTTCATTTTTTTAATGGTTCTCATTTTGTACTAAAACCCATTTAATAAGCTTCATATTTTTTTATAAAGATCTTCTAAATATTGGATGGGTCATCGCGTTTTGATAGATTAGCCCAATCCTTTCATAATTAAAACCTTTCATAATTTGACTTATGTATTAATAGTAATGTGTTTAAGTGCGTCAAATCAAATATTAGCTTATTACTTCCGGTATTATAATGATTTTGGAATCGTAAAACAAATTTAAAAAATATAAAAAAAATATATTATATTTTTATTAAATATGATTAGCTTTCTAAAAAGTTTTACTCTTTTAATAAAATTTTAAAAATAATTAAATTTTATTAAAAAGATAACTTTTAAGTTTACAAAACCAATTCAGATTCAAGATGATTACACGTGGAAAAAAAATTAGCACTCTCACAACTCTAGTTTTAAAAAATAATACAAGTTAATTATGTCTTATTTTTTTAATCTTGACAAAAAGATCTTAATTTTGATATTTAAAAATAATTTCCTTAACTTCCTTTTTTGTTATAATTTTGGCTTTTTTGTTTTTATTTTCATTTTTATTATTTCATTTGTTTACAAAATTTTCTCTTTTTTATTATTTTATTATTTTATATATTTTTAAAAAATTATCATTCCCCTTTTATTTGGAAAAATAAATTAGCACATTTTTATTGAAAAGCTCTTAAAATATTTTTGTATGTTAGTAATATTAAAAGAATTTTCCTCACTTAAAGATTTTTAATGAATCACTACTTAAATTTTTTTAGAATCTCATTCTCGAAGATTCGCATATATTTTTCTATGATTTAAATTATATACAGCAATAAAAATAATTAAACATAATATTCATGCATAAGTACGCACCCTTTTATATTTTATTTTATTTCTTTTCATTTCTTTTAAAAACAATTATTTGTCATCATTTAATCATTTTTTAGAATAAAGATTTATTATTAATTTATTAATTTTTTTATATTTTGTAATTTTGTTTGGTGAATAGAAGAGAAAAAAATATTTTTTGTATTGAAAATTTTTTATAAACTCTTTAATACGCTGGTATTATTTAAAAAAAAACCTTCTCATTTAAAGATTTTATAAAAATCATTATGTGAATTTTCTTAAAATCTCATCATCAGATAAAAATTTTCTTTTCCTCTTTTTTTATTTATTAGTAACATTTTTTTAAGAATAAATACATTAAACTTTGTTATTCATTTTTTGAAATTGAAATTTTATTTTTATTAGTATTATTTTACTATAAAAATATTAAATATTTATTTTAGAGATTTTGGATTTTAAACATGCATAAATAAAAAAATAAATAACTTAAACAAAATTAAAAAATAATAAAAATTATAATAAAAAAGTAAAAAAAAATCTGAACCTGTCGATCAATGACTTGGTCAATGGTTCGATTGGATTTAGCCGATTCGCTGGTGGTTTAAGACAGTTCAATGGTGATTGAGCTCGATTCGGTAACAGTTCAAACATTAAGAGATGAGAACCAGTCAGTTCAGCAGTAATTCGATTGGACTAGTCCAATGGCTGAAAGAGATCTGGGTCACGGGTTGCATGCACGGGTTGTTGGCCGAGTTGGTTTAACACTTGGGTCTTTTTCAAAATGCATTGTTTTTTCAACTATAAAACCCAACATTTTTTAATTCGTTTCATCATTTTCTTAGAAAAAAAAACTTTAAAAAAACTTTTTGATCCTTGCTAATGAGCCATAAACCCAAAAAATAGTTGATCGTTAATTTTCGCACTATAAAGGCAACTGTGTAGGCTCTCCTAGTTTTGGCTTAAGTTAGGTCACTTGTAAGGGTGGGATTGTCTACTATGATCGAATGGGGAATGGTGGGTCATGTGATGTATCTGAGGGGATGGAATCGCAGGCAGGGTAAGCTCGTGGGATATTAGTGCCATGCATGGCACCCATTGTCTACTAACCTTTTTTTTTTCTCTTTTCTCTTTTTTTAATAAAATAAAATAAAACTTAATAAGAAAGCTTAGGCCCTTAAATGACTTTGGGCCATAGCCTTGGGTTTTGGGATTTCAGGCCCAAATAAACTAAATTTTAAGTTTTTTTAAGCCTAAATAGCTTGATGCAATTGGCCCTCAGACAATTTAATTGAATTTTTAAAACCGATCCAAATTGGATGAATCCCAAATTATGGATGAAACCAAGATTTGCATATGAAAAATTGTCTTGATAAAATTAGGTATTTATAATTATCTCTTTTTGTATATTATTGAGAATAAAAAATATAACGAAGTTAAAAACAATAATTTTATCCTAATTTTTTTGTTTCAACTCACCCATTTTTTTAATTTTTTTTCTCTGCACTCTTCTCTATGCTCTTTTTTTTTATTTAGTAAAAAAGAATTTTTAGATTATGTCTAATAAATCCCTTTTTCATATCAATTCAAATAAAACTATTTATGTCGAATTTAATTAAAATAATTAAAAATATATTTTTTTGTAACTTGAATCAACTATCCATTGATACTCTCTGCTCTATTCTGGCTTCACCACCATATGGTTATATAGAACCAGTGTAGTGTCAATTGGTCCTCCTTCCCAAAATGTTCTATCTGTTTGGTGCAAGCTAGCCAAAGTCCAAGCCTTCCTTCCGGTGCAACTTGCCTTTTCTTGCATCTTCTCCCTTACTTTTAATTACTTAGCATAAGTCCAAAATTGTGGCTTGGATTAATCAAGCCACTAATCAACACGATCCTATTTTTTGGAATATATGTTTGTGGAAAACTTTTTCTTATGTTGGTGTAATTTTTTAAAATTTTATTTCAATAATAAGTTTGGGTCACCTTACAATATATGTTTTTATTTTTTTTATGTGACATGTAAAAGTTCTTCAAATCATTTATTCAATAGGATCTAATAATCTTTCAAAAAAGTTTTTAAATTTATTTCGATGAATATTGCATATACATGTTCTAATTTTTTTTATATAATCATGATTTATTGGTTTTGAAGTTAAAAGTAAAATTTGAGTTTGCAAAATTAATCTTTCTAATTGGTTTGGAATTTTGTATGTACTTTAATTAACAAAATGTTTTTTTATTAATATATTTAAGATTAGTTACACCGTTTTTATATTTTAATATATTTTAATGGAATATTGAATGTATAATTAACATTTTTTTTTAATATCAGATTTTTCAATTTCATTATAATTGGATTTTTATAATATTAAAAAATGTAAAGCTTTTTTAATAATTATTATTATATTTAAATGTATAATTATATTTAAAAGACTTACTATTTATATTTTATAATTATATATAATTTAAATGTATATTAATTATAATAGTACATATTTAGAAAAACATATCCACATAAAAGGCACATGATCATGCACTAAAACAATACAAAATTACTCAACATTTTTAATTTTTACTATTGAGCTTTTTTTTAAATTCAAAAATAAGATTTTTTTAGAACGACTCTCATATTCATGTATTTGTGTCTATGTATATTAATGAGTAATATATAGTATATATTATCGGTATGTAAATTATTAATCCAATAAATAAAGCTCAAATTCATAAAACCATCTATAAACCAATAAATAAAGCTCAAGTTTGGATTGGGCTTTCATGGCTTGTTGTTCTTGAGCCCCAAACGATTTTTTTTTCCCACACTTACGATTGGAACTTTAATGGCTTTTATATTGTTGTGACATCAGAAAGCTCAAGCAATACTTTTAAACTTACACAATCAACATTTTAACCGATTAACCACTTAAACATATTCTACAAAAATTAAAATTATCAAGTAAGTTGATCAAATGGATAGTAGAACTCAATAAATACAACCTACGTATACTTACTAGGTCACCTCTAAAATCATAGGTCCTAATAGACTTCGTTTGCTAAATGCATCTCGACTTAGATCGATGAAGTGGTCGAAAAGGTTGAGAAAGTAAAAAAAGAAGAAATGTGAAAGTTTTTTGTTAATAGATCTGTTATTAATCAGAAAAATGGGGTTAGCCTATTTTGATCAACTTAAAAAATCTATAGCTCCAATATGTTTTGAAGTTCAAATTCAAAGCCTTGAATAATATGGTCAAATATGATACCCTAATTACCAGCCTGAGACTAACAGCCGAGCTAAATGTAAAGAACATTGTTGTGTATGGTGACTCCCAATTGGTCATCAATCAAATAAATCGAGAATTTAAAGCTCATGAAGAAAAAATAAAGAAGTACTTAGATAAAGCATTAGCACATTTGGCCACATTCTCTAAGGCTAAGGTAAATAAAAAAAATTACTAAAGTCAAAAAATACATTGGTTGATTCACTATCTAAACTAATATCAGGGATAATGACCAATGTCTTAGCTCATGTCCTAGTGGAGGAGCTAGAAAAAAAAGTATTGATGAAAAATTGGTAAGCCAAATTGAAGACAAAAAGTTATGGATAGCCTTAATCAGAACTTACCTGACGACTGGTGAACTACTTGATAGTAAAGTTTGAGTTAAAACCCTAATAAGAAAAGCTCTTCAGTACACCATGATCAATGAGAAATTATATAAAAGGTCTTTCAGTTTGCCTTACCTCAGATTTATAGACGAGAAGGAAATAATCTATGTGCTCAGAGAAATTTATGAAGGAATATGTAGTAATCACCTCTGATCTCAACCACTCATTTACAATGTATTAAGATAGGGATACTACTAACCAGTTAAAAAAATGCAATCAATCTAGTGAAGAAATGTGATAAATGCCAAATATTCACACATGTACAACATCTTCCATTAACCGAACTTGTTCCTATAGTTGGTCCTTGGCCTTTTATATAGTGGGAGGATAGATGTCCTTAATCCTTTCACCTCGCCATAGGACAAAGGAGATTTGTGTTGGTAGCAGTTGACTACTTCAATAAATGGCTTGAAGCTGATGCTTTAGCTACTATAGTTGAAGCTTAGGTCAAAAAGTTTGTTTAGAAAACTATAGTTTGTAAATTTGGCCTATGTCAATCCATAACAACAAACAATAGGAAACAATTTGATAATCCTAGGTTCAAAGAATGGTGCTTTAATCTTAGCATTAATTTGAGATTTACCTCGGTTCCACACCCTCAATCTAATGGCCAAGCCGAGGTAGTTAACAAGACCTTATTGGAAGCCTTTAAGAAAAAGTTTGATTAAGCTAAGGACAAGTGGGCTGACAAGCTATCTGGTGTATTATGGGCCTTTAAGATGACCATAAAAGTACCTATAAGAGAAAACTTCTTCAATATGGCTTTTGGAGTAAAAGTCTATTCAGATCAACCTCCCTAGCCTTTGAGTTAACCTCAAAATCGAAGAAAAGAACAATGAGGCTCTTAGGGCCAATCTGGATTTGGCAAAAGAGTAAATAGACATAGCTTTAACAATAATAGTAGCATATCAACAAAAAGTGTCCAATTTATACAACAAGAGGGTCCGATTAAAAAACATAAAAAGGTGACCAATACCTAAGAAGGTGAAAGCCTTACGAGTCAACGACTGGGGTGAAAAGTTAGCCCTAAATTAGGAGGGCCCCTACATCATTAAAAAGGACATCCACAATAAAACTATAACCTACAAGATATGAATAGAAATCCTATTTCAATGACATAAAATGTGAATAACTTTAAGGTCTATTACCAATGAAGGTTATGAGGCCAAGCTCACATTTATAATTGTGAATAATTAAGCTAATAAAAACTTCAAGATTGTTCAAAATTCATGCTAGGTAAATGTCATCCAAAATCTTAAGCTCATTAATAACCAAGCTCATATTTGTTAAATTATAGTATCATAATCAATTAAGTGAGGAATAAAGTCTAATATCCAACATTTTCCACCTAGCTTGATAAAATAATTAAGTTCACCTAACACTTGTTGTACAGGGTCTACTAGGATTATGAAATTGACTTCGAGAAGCAAATTCATAATTAAAATAGAGACCTCGATCATAGCACTACACTGAGCTAACATTTTATATGGATTCTCAAGTTAATTTATGGTTTATTTTATTAGTTCCATTTATGGAATACCAAGCTAAGACATCGTTATTTAAATTGTTAACTTCGAAATAACCGAGCTACAAAATAAAGAAAGCATAAGTAAAGCTAAAACCTGGGCAAAAATGTATATTCATTTCCATTCCATTTCCATTTCAATTGATAGAATTTGAGTTAAAAGTATTCTTTACAAAATATGATTTGAAAGTTTACAAAAAAATCAACAAAAAGATTAAAAAAAAAGAGCGACTCTAAGCATTCATTTCTTCCTTAGCCTCTCATCTTTGCTCTTTGGATGGCATTTATGGCTCACCAGTTTCAAGCTCAACTCCAACTTTAGCTTCAAAGGTAGCATTAACCTTAGCTTCAAGATCAATGTCCTCTTCATCCTCAACAGCTTTAGTAGGAACAGGAGCTGCCCGAGACTTAATATTGTCAAGGCTGATGTTAGACAAGTCGAGTTTCAAGTCAATAAAATGGAATTGTACCTCTTATTTTACCAAGTTGAAGACATTGAAAACCTTGTTTGAGTAAACTCTATCTGTATGTTAGGAAATCATTTATTACCTGTTGTCTTACTTTCTTCTTAGCCTTTAACTCTAACTTTAACCTAGCCACCTCAGCCAAAGCCTTATTGAGCTTAAGGTTAGCTTGTTGTTGGAGAGACTCAGTTGTAGCTTTTTGCATCAACATGTCTTTAAGCTAAGTAGCTAAGTCATCCATCTTTTTATTGAGCTCTTTCTTGTCTTTCTTTGCCTCGATTGAAAAGGCCTTCATCTTTTTATTAGCCTCGATGGCTTTATAAAGATCCTAAGTATAATCTTTCAGGTCCTATTTGGTCTTATGATAGTTCATAAAAGCCCAGTAAGCATTTAACTCAACTTGCTTTACAGTTTGGGAGATAAAGGTCAAGAGCTATTTAGAGATTACATGAAATAAAAATTGAGCTTAATCTTAAGAAAAATAAGAAAAGTTAAAAAAGAAAAATAAATTAAGCTAAAAGGTGTTGACCTTTTTTTAGAAAATGTCATCTTTGTGATCTTTGTACCACCTTAGGGTCTTCAAACACATTTTCTGTGAAGTCAAACTCTTTATTTATTGCCATTCCCTACAATGTAGGCTGTAACTTGGTGTTTAGTCTGGCAGGACAGGCCTCCGTCTTTTGTTTCTTCAAGGCTTTTTTCCCTTTAAGTTGTTTGCTTTTGCCTCTTTTAAGGCATAGTTGAATTAGAAGGAAAATAAGGAAGAGAAGAAAGGCTGATTATTTTTACTTTCATTAAAGGAGTACCGAGCTAACTTGAAGCTTTACCTTTTTTTTTTTCAGTTTAAGAGCTCGGAGAAAATGAGGGAACTCAAAATCTGCCATCTGTAGTGATATATCTATATAAAGAGGTGAGCTAAGTGTTAGAAAAAATTCTTGTTAAATAAACATAATGTGAAGTTATTTTGGATCTACTCCAATACTTAACCTCATTTACAATAGAAATGAAGGTTAGCTCATAAGCATCCACAACTAACTCCCTTTCTTGAGGAAGTTTATTATTTTCTCCTAAGCTTCAAGTTTGTTAATGGTGAGAGGATTGACTTGGATGTCTTTAAATGTGCCCGATCCATTATTCACCTCTCATTCCTTGTTATTATCTTTCTAAATGTAAAGGAAGAACAACTTTCAACTTTTATTGAACTCAGACAATTTGTAAAATTTTTTTTCATAAGACGAGCTGTGATATAAAAGAAGCTCTTATCAACGGGATACTTTTTATTATAAAAATTCTCTAAATAAAGAAACTGTGGGGTCTAAGCTCAATTTCCTACAAAGAATAATTAATCCTATTATGTACCAAAAATAAATAAGAGTGACCTAAGTAGTAGTTAAATCATGAGAAAAAAAAGAGTAACAATTAAAAATTGTAAAAGAAACATCAGATTGACCACATAGACTCCCAGTACACCTAAATCTTATCAGTATCCAAAAGAGTAATAACTCGATCGTCGGTAGTCAGCACTATTATGTTATATCGCTTCTCAAAAAAGTTAAACTTGACCTTCAAAACATAAGAGCAATGCACTGAGAACATGTTAAAATAGTCTTCAGTATTCATCTACCCTTTAAGCTCTGCATCACATTTTTTGTGATTATGCCTAAATCACTAGAGGTATAAAAAAGGATGAGGTTATATGCATCACTACTTGAGGCAACCTTCTCCTTCTTCTTTTTCCTCAGCTTGGTTAAACCCCTCTACTTGCTCGTCCACAACTCATTCACCCTTTAAAGTTTCATCATCAAATGACTCATCTTCTAAGGAGGCAACAAGGGCTTACACTCGAATAAGAGTTAGGATCTCCACCATGTTGGAAGAAAAAGAATAAGAAAAAAAGAAAAAAAAGCAAGAAACTTCTCAAACTCATAATACAGACTTGAAGTGAAGCTTAAGGTTGGTTAGAAGGATGTTGGGAAAAGTAGAACTAAAAGTTTAAGGTCAAGAAAGAGGTGGAGCAGAAGAAGAGGAAGAAAGGTTAATAGGAAAGGTCGAATTGACCCCAAACATCAAGGCTGGTGGATTTTCAAGGGCAAAGTCTATTACGGCAAAAAGCTCATCCACACCATGATAGACTTGCTCTGTTTTGGCATGAGCATTCTCTTCAAGTTGTTTCTGACTTTCAACAAACATTGAGTTCAATCAAAAAGCTACTCAGCTATAATCTTTTCCTTCAAAGACAGAAAAGACTTCATCATTTGTAGAACACTAACGATTGAGCTAACTTTTCTTTGGTTCCACTCTAAAACTCCCAAACATACTAGAATCAGAAGACATAATTATAAAGGGTAAAGAAATGTACAATGAGATTAAAAGTAAGAAAGCAAGAAAAGGATAGAAGGTCAATCAAATTAGGTCAACATGAGAGTAAGAAAGTTGTAAAGTGAGATGAAAGCTCTAAGGATACCTTTTATATAGCTAATGCAAAGATCAGATAAACGTTCCAGATTGTGCCACATGGTAAAAATGGTTACCGATGATGACTTTTCACATTTTCAACCCAAATTCATTTAATTGCCAATTGTTCTCTCTCTTTATTAAATGCATTTTCACTTTCTAATAACAAATCAATCTGTAAAAGGGGATGTTAATCACCTTAATAAAGCTAGTCACATTGACTAGGTCGATCATGCATTAATGCAAAAGGCAAGTTTATAAACCAAGAAAAACATCTAACATCGGTTACTACAATAGCATATTAGTGAATTACGATCAGATGCAACGTTGGGCACATAAAGCATGTTGACAACTAACTGTAGAACTACTCAATCCAATCTTCCTTCACATTGGCACCTACAGTCACCCACCTCGATGACTTAAGGTCAGATTAACTAGATAAATTTCCAAAGCCCACGCTTAACAAAGTTAAGCTCGATATCACTAAATACACATCAAATCGACTCACTCAACACTTGTCAGTCTGATACTCAAACTTCTCGATTGGGGATAGAATATTAGAGACATTTTTAGGTTCAAAGGGTATTTTAATCATCTTCTCTCATTAAAGACTGCTAGCAAACAATTAAAGATATTTTAGACTTTTGGACCGACCTGAATGTCAAACCAATATAAGGTCATAGTGCCACATTAGCTCAACCACCTTATCAATTTGCCCAACGAGCCCTTCTTAATGTTAATTTGTCATCCTCTGAATGGATGGTTAACGTTTAAATCAGCTCGGCCTACCAGGTCATCCCTTAACATAGGGCTGACTTTGAGCAGCTTAGGCTTCCCAAAACCTCTCATCTCCTAGCTATAAATAGAGCCATCTAGATGCCATCTAAACATTTGACACTCTCCATTTCCCTTATTATTCTTTTTATTTTCCCCTCTAGTTGATCTCGGACTTAAACTTTTGTCCTTAATCAATCTCTTTTTCTCTCTTGTGATTCTAGGATCTTACCTTTCTAGTTTAGCTCGGCACAATCAATAACTAAATGGATATTTCTACATGCATTAAAGTATTATGTTCAAATGATACACTTAGCATATTTATTTTTTATTATAAAAATTTAAGAGAAAATATTAAAACTTTTGTTATAATAGAATTTAAAAAACTTATAAGGTCAAAATTTTATGTGAAATATATATATATATATATTAAGTGAGTATATATAACTTTTTTTTCCTAAATATATAGTGGTGTATTAAAATTGATTTATATTTATATTTATGTCAATGGATAGCTTTTTATTTTTTGACTTATATTTGCAGTGGTCCAACTTTCCTTTGTGTATTGTTACTATCGCCACAGGAACATCGATTTTTCAAAATAGACGTTGGGATGTTATTTGGTAGATACAAAGAAGTTTGTTTGGTAAGGAAGTACATTATTTATAATAATTGTATTATAATTAATTAATTAATTATAATTTAAAATTATATAAAATTTAGCAAAATTTTATATGAAAATCATATTTTTAAGTAATAGATCTTTAAATAAATTTTTATTATGATTAAATAATTACAATAAAAAATATATAAAATTCTTTGATAAAAAAAAAAACAATTATGAAATTATATATATATGAAATACTTCCGTCTAAAACTTCACTTATCATATATTAATTACTGCTGAATCACTACACTCCTATATAATTCCTTCTTAATAATAATTTGCCCTCAAAATGTTTCGATTTCATCAAATTATTTATAGAGCGGTTCTGCATTTCACAATTTAAATTTCACATTTTAAACCTCTTCTTCGCTTTATTTCCTTCATATTTTAAAATATAAAAATTTCATTGTGTTGTATTTATATCAGATTTAAAACAAAAAAGAAGGCAAACAATATTCCATTTTAATTTACCAAGAATATATTAATTTTGTTGTATTAGGAGTGCTGTCACTATTATTCTTCTGTCAGAAAGTAAGAGACACAACCAAATAACGCCAAACCGACAAACAAAACTCCAAGCCTACAATTCAAAGTTATTTTTTGTCATTGTTTGGTGCCTAAAAGAAAAAAAAACAAAACAAAATTATCTTCTGTTTTTCACCCTTCAATTCTAGCTAAGAAAGAGAGTGGATTGGTGGCCATAACAAGTGCATAGCCTAGCAGTGATTGGGGTTGCTATGAACGAAACATCAACTTCTCATATTCATCTCTGGCATCCATTTCTCATTTTCGTTTCTTATTTGAAGGAGAGCTAGCTTGCTAGGGTCACTCTCAAAATGGGTCATTGATTAAAGCTGTTTTTTTGGGTGCATCATTGATTAAAACTTTTGATACAGTTTGACGATCAACTTCAACAGTATTGGACGTGGGAGAGGTGGACCGTTTCATTGTTCCAGTAATCATTAATTTTCCTTCTCTTTATGTCCCTCTCTGTTCTCAAGAGTAACGGTGGCATTGGTGGTTGTTGTAACGATGCCATTGATTGTTTCACTTTCTGAACTTATTGAAAAAGGCTGGTCAAGCACATTGACAGGCGTGTTGGAGCTCGAAACCATATCAAGCACTGATTCATATCCCTCCTTCACTATCTCTTGCGTCGAATTGTAGCATTTTAACAGGTTTTCCTGCAGCCAAATTAGCACGTATATAGGAAACGTTAATAAATTGGATGTTTAATTATCATTTTCAGAGTAAATTGTAAAGTGCATTTACTAAATAAAATAAAATAAAAGAATCTGTTGGTTGGTTTTTGTATTTCAATGCGTGGGAAATGTCAAATGGTATACTATTAAAAGTATATATGCCTAGATGGCTTCGGATTACCTTATTTACATATGAACAGCTAGAAATTGCTTTTATAAAGCAGGGGAATTGCAAGGGAAAAAGTTCATGGGAAGCAGAGATAAGTGCCGATGCAGCAATTATTGATGGCTTGAACTCTAAAAGCTTTATATCTGTTACACACAAAAAAAAAATGGAAAGTATTTTGTGAGTTTTGAGGGAAGGAAATTAAAGTGGTGGTAGTTGCCTGCATTCTTGGTATATTAGGGAAGAAGACCTACCGATTTGAGCTTTAAAGATTATTTCAACAGCTCGAGCTTTAAGGGCTTGCCTTAATGGATGGTCTTTGAGCTTGAAGAATGAAATGAAAAAAGAGATGAAAGAGAAAGGAGTAATTGAACGCATTCGCCATTTTAGTGCTCCCAAGATTAGGTATTCCATTCGCTTTATTGTTTGTGCATCAAACATGAAACCTCCATCACCCTGTATATTTTCCACAGCAAAAGATTACATAAGGACACCTCTACCATATAAAAGTTCTCCTTACTAATGTTACGGTTGTCAATGCCAACATGGGAATTTTAATCAGGATACAGTAATTTAATCCAATATATATATCTACAAAAAGGCTTAAAATTTTAACAAAAATTATATATAAATTTAATAAAAACAAAACAAATACATTTTGTGCCTAATGTATCCATACAAACTGTAACACAATAATTTTAATATTCTACATATGTTAAACACAAAATAAATGGATACAATACATGAATTGCCTACTACATCTAAGTATAAGAATTTTACCTGAAAATCGGTGAGAGAGAACTCTGTTTTCTTCAGCTTGGCAGCCAAAGAGACGCAAGAAATTGCAAGAAGTCTTAGAACCCATGTCTTAGGTTGCTGCAACTAGCATCAAGGTTCAGTCGTTAGTTTTGCGGCTCTATAAACTGAAATAAACGCTGCTACTTAATACTAACGGGTCTAAGGATTCTTTACCGGTATTCCTTGGCTTGATAAGAAACGATCGAGATAATTGACAGCAAGATATGATAAAAAGGGACCGAATTTGCAAGAAAACTGAAACGAGTCAAATTCATCATTTCCATAAGCATAAATGAAATTAACACACGGTTAACTCTTTCTTCTCAGAAATTAAGTTGGTTATTTACTTGCCTGTGAGATTGAAGAGATAGCTTCTCGTCTGACAGAAATATCAAGATCTCTAGCTTTGAGAGTGTTTAAGTAGTTCTCTGAGGGCATGTAATCAGATTCAACCAGGAAGAGGGAAGGGATAGAAGCAGGGCAGAAGTCATTGAAGTTTGTTAGTGGGTTTTCAAGATCGAACTCCATAAATTGATTATAGTCCGTTAAAGGTCAGCTCAGTGGCGTTGAAGAGAGAGCACCACTATCTCTATGTACATTGTGTATAAAGAGAAGTGCAATAATGAGAATACAACAAGCATGGAGGGAGAGAGTGGGAAAAGAGGAGGGACAGTTATTTGTTCTTTTTCTCTTTCTCAAAAGATGGGGACTGTGGACTGGAGTCTTCGGTAATTCACCACTTAATTTTGCTGCTTTATTTTGGAAATTCACTATATTTTATATTTTCTTCGTCCGTTTTGAGTTTCAAAAGTCAAAAGAGTTATCCTTATTTTTCTTTCTCTTTGGTGGATAAAACGTTTAGAGTAGGTTAGCCGTCTCCAAGGTTACAAAAAAAATCCTCGATTTACAAAGAAATTTATGAATTTTTTGAAAATTTTTAAACTTATAAATTATTTATTAACAGAAAATTATACGAATTTAAATCTAAATACTTTGTATCTAAATTTTAAATTTTAAATTATTGTATCAACTTCTATCTCTATCGATAATTATCTTTATTTTTCGTTATTTCGCTTTTCCTATATTTTTTTTCTCTTTTCCTAAAAAAACCACTACGGGAGTAGTGATTCTCTCTCTATGTGAGGAAAGCAACAATTTTTAAGACTCTATTTGATAATGACCAGGATGAAATTGAAAATGTATTGTTAGTAAAATTAAATATAATAATGATAAAATTAAAATTAATAACAAAAATATATATTTAAAAACAAAAATAACATCGATAATAAAATTAGATATGATAATTTATTGCTTCACCAAAGACAACCAGACCAACTATCTTAATTATTATTATATATTTTTGAATTCTTTATTTAAGCAGTTGTCTGTTATAGAATCCAGAAATTTTCACCTCTTATTTAATCATTGGACCCTTCACCTTGATTTTCAATTGGAGGAGTTGTGGAGATTTTGGCTCCCGTAATGCAGTTGAGGTTCCGAACAGAAAAAAGTGGAAGTGATCGGATAGTCCTAGGCTCTTAGTGCAAGGTTTGAGGGTAGACGTCAGGAGAAGATCATTTGGTGAATCAACAAGTGGCAGGTCCAAATTCGTCATTCACTCATTCTCAAGTCTCAACTGTTTTGGCTTTTGACCTTCCAGGAGGGAGGAGCTCAGGGCAATCAATCACTATATTTTCAATTCATTGCTAGTCATTTAAGTTATTTATGGATGACGGTTAGACTTAGATTATGTTAGTGTTACCTGCAATTAGGGTTTCAGTAGCAATGGAATAAACTATTTTGTAAGTGCTCAACAAACTTGCGGAAAAGTCATCTCTGTTACAAGATATGGATAAATCTAAACCATTTTCACAACACTTGTTTTGAGAAGCTGATACGTTTCAAAAGATGCTAGTTTTTTCTATGCACAAGAATAGTCAGTGATTATTGGTTTAATTTATGTTGGGTTTTTGAAAACATATGGTTTAAGGATTCGAAATAAAGGTTTGAAGATCTTAGGAGCTATGGTGTATTATTCCACATAAACCATCAAAATTAAAGATATTTACAAATTTTGCTTCAAAGTTATTAGTTGTGTGTCATAATTTACACTAATTTATTAAGTATTGTTCGTTTTAATTTATTAAATTTTACAATTTTGTTTTACAAAAAATTTGTATAAATTAAAAATGGTATGATAAATTATATCCCAAATCAAATTTTAATATATAATCCATGCCATGGCTCCTTTTTAAAGTTATGACATCTTCTTCTACTCCAATAAAAATATATTATCTTGGATGAAACATTTATAGTATTTTAAAGCCAACTCTAATACTAAATATCATAATTTATATCAATTTGATAGTTATTATGAACTTTGATCTATTATACCTCATAATTTTACCCCACCTCATAAATTAAAATTATTGTGAATATTTATATCCAAAATTGAATTAGAATGCACGGTGGACGTGAGATTCATGCCCACTTTCTAAAATAATGGTACTGTGCTTTCCCTGGTATTTTGCTCAAATTAATATTGGTGCAACTGCTCCATTTTTCTGTTTAAAATTTTTCACCTAATTAGGTAGAGGTTACCAAAAAAAGAAAATAAACGAAAATGCGGTCAGCTATGCCAATTGCAGAAGATAGAAATCACCTACTTATAATTGAATGTCAAGCAGGGAGTAGTTCAAAAAGATTCAAGGAGAAAGTTGATATGCATTTCCTGATAATTGAAATAGATATTTAACCAATGGCATTTTTAATTTGCCAGGACAAGAAAAAAAAATACATGGTTTCTAGATATATTTTGCATTGCTCAATCCTTTCCACAAATATGAAATATCAAGCATCGGCAACCAGTTCGACCTCTCCAATCCTCCACCCACCCAGGCAATATTTATAATCGACAAAAATTACAAGGACAATGGCAAGTTTTGAATTGTGTTTTCCTATTTGCACCAAACCAGTAACAACTCCATGTGAAAATCTTAAAATATTTCACTTCCCACCATTCCTATATACAACTAAAAAGGCTCCAGAACCAACCCTGCAATAATATCTTCTGGTAATCTACCATGGAAGCAACTTTTATCTCATGGCAGGCGAGTTCGTAACTCCTGGACAGCTTTGGGTTAATTTTCTGTTTGCAAGTAGAAAGGGGTAAGAGACTATCAGTAAGACAGTAAAAATTGTATGAATTAGAGTACTCCAAAGTCTGGAGAGTTGTAATTTTTAAAGGGTTTTTTAATTGATTAGAATTGATGGAAGTCAAATGAGGAAGATGGTATGTGTTGAATTGTGGCTAAAGTGAACTCATCTGATGGGTCTTAATTTCTTAATTTCTCATGCAAACAAGACAAAAGGTGGGTGGTTACAGAGTAGACCAGCTGCAGGTAAAGTATCCATGGTCTTCAATTAAGAAACTTTGAGGCTCACAAAAATCCAAACCAGATAAGGATTTAAGAAAATGTGTTTTAAGGACCAATGGTTACTAAAATTCATTAAATCATGTTTCGTTGGTGTTGTGGGCCTATAACTAAAATTGTCTCTAATGTCCATGCCATTGACTCGTGTAGTGGGACCATTTTTTTTTAAGAACTTTTATAACACAGTCCATGGAATAAGCCATACACATCTGAACATGCATTTCATTTTCTGCTGCTTTTGCAGTATGCACAAATGTTATGGCTTGCTTAGTGCTTAGTTCTAAAGCGATCATTTAAAAGATCTAATTGTACATCTTTAAGAGAAAGAGAGAGAGAGAAAAGTCATAAAAAGCTTCTTAAACCTGTTTTGTTCCTTAATATAATACAAAAATGTTGGTCCCTTTGCCCTGTTTCAATCTAAATGTCTCAACCCAAAGTAAATGGGAACACAAGACAAATGGTCTAACTCTAAAGACCAAACCATCAAATGTATGGTCATTTTTAAGTGAGATAAAGGATTCCAACAAGACTCTCAAATGCACTTACTTTTGAAATTTTAGATACCAGTTCATTAACTGCTTTGACCAATGCTTTTAGTGCTTGGAACCCACATGGAGCTAGTTTCTTTTTTTCCACTTTTCAAGGAGCTACTATTAGAATAGATAATATTGATGTTGCATTCACAACTGCTACTGCAATGCAAAGGGAGCTATACCGGGGGCCAGATCTCAATTGCTCTTAGAATTTTTTTTTTTTAATGCAACTGATGGTTGGGATCCTAGCTTCGGGTGAATTTGGGGCAAGACCTGGTCCAAGAGTGCAAAAAGTTTTTTTTTTTTTTTTTTGGGGGGGGGGGGGGGGGAGGGGGTTTATAGAGGATATAAACCAATTATATGTGTAAATTGATGTGTGCTAATTATTTGATAAGTGGTCCCCAAATTGTATTGATAATTAGGCTGCAAAATCTCAATAATTGGGTGACAATCCAATTATTAAGACTGTTTAAACGCCCCATTATGTTTATAGCCTTTTCGAATATATCCATATTTTGGAGTTATTATCAATTAAGCACGTTGGTTATACGGTTGTAATAATGAAATCTAATAATTTAGTTCAATCATTTTACGGTCATTCTATTCTGATTATAGATATATAGTTCGCCTTCAAATTCTATGGTCATTTTCATAAATTCATAGGCTATGTACCTTTTTTTTTTCTGGTAAAGGATTATATTCCTTCAGTCTAGTAATATAATTAAAATTTGAGTAAATTTCATCAAGATCCTTCGATTTTGAGCAGAATTCAGCAAAAATTTATTAGTAGGAAGAAAGATAATTTATCTCAAACTTTTCAATTTCATAGGACAAGAAGTACTTCAGTTTGTCATCTATTTGATATTTTGTTAACAGCCTTATTTTGAAAGCATTTCACCGGCCCTTCAATATCATGCTGAAGCTAAAAAATTGAAAGACTGCCAACAAAAGAAACTAAAGAGACTGCATCAGTGGAATGTGAATTAAGAAGCTTCATATTACCAATGGAAGCCTAATTACAAAGATTTGTTTGGCTTCATGCGTACCTTCAACAGAAATCATATTCTTTGCGTTATTGGAAACTGACGATGGATATTGAGATGTTCTTTCATATATTCCAGGCCTCAAATGGATAGCTGCCGCATTTGCAGCTTTCAGCTTATTGCCTTTATTTATTTATCTCCATCCTAGAAGTTCTTGGAGCAGACAGACCAGCATAAGAAGCCTGAGAGACTGAGCGATATTCAGCTGCATGACCCATTTCTTTGCATTTTACTTATGGGATACTTGGCCGATTAACAGAGCTCTCCCTACATTTCTCATTCTGATTTGTTGAATCTAATGACTGAGATTGACCATCTGACATAACTCCATTAAAATTACTAGGTTGTCTCTCAGTCGTCCATGAAGAACTCGATGAGGGTTCCTCCTTTGGGCTTACTTGGTTGAACTTCTGTTCAGAAGAAATGCGCCCAGTGGTAGATGAAACTCCAACAGCTGCAAAGAGAGGAGAATGTTTGGACAGCCAAAAGAAAGCCTAAATGAAATTTACCCTTAAAATTTTCAAATTATTTTAGAAATGTATGTTTGTAATATTAAAATCTCTCATTTACGAAGTAATCATCAAATTTCTCCAAACGCAGCTTTTCCCTAATTTATTGTTTGACTATGAAGTTACCACAAGTTTTAACTCTTTCAATTTCAAGTTCTTAATGCAACTATCAGAAAATTTTGCCTTTTAAATTAAATGATGATGACAGAACTCTCTAAACAAAAAAATACAATTACATAGTTTCAATTATATTAAAAAAAGAATAGAACTACTCCTGCTCGTTATTTTCTAATAGATTTTGTGTTAACAATTGATATTATTATGATTGTATTAAAATATATTTTTTATTATTAATTTTAATTTCACTGACATAAAACTCAGTTTTCTTATTATTTTTATTTTAATCTTGTCGAAATCAATATTATCGTGCATCCAAATGAAGATGATACAACTCTCTAAACTAAAATTACAATTACAAAGTTTCAATTATGTTAAAAAAAAAAAATAGAACTGCTCCTGCTCATTTTTTTCTAATAGATTTTGTGTTAACAATCAATATTATTATGATTGTATTAAAATATTTATTTCATCATTAATTTTAATTTCATTGACATAATATTTAATTTTTTTATTATTTTTGTTTTAATCTTATCAAAATTAACATTACCGTTCATCCAAATGAACTTTATATATGTACAACTAACTATCTTTTGAAACAATTACTTTAAAGAATTAAAGAAGGTACAAATATGAATAAATATCATAAAATTTGAGACGTATATATAGTGTTATCTTATTGTAAACTCCACACATAGACGGTAAATTAAACTACTTGTTCATGCACTGAAATTTTTTACCCCATATTCCTTTGGGCATTAACTTCAAAGAAGCTCAATACTTAATTATGAATTCCGAAATCTTAATGGAATCCGAAGCAGCGGTCCTTCAATAAGCAAATGGGCGATCGATTTCTTGAATTAATGCCCAAATTAACTAAATTTATACTAACTTTTAAAACGGTAGCTAGCATGAAATAATTACTTTGTCGCATCTTCTGCTAATATTCCCTAGTTTTCTTATCCTTTCTCGCTGGAATTCATCCTACACACCATAGGATTCTTCTTAAAAATAGCGTCTTTCTTTTTAATTTTTTTTTCTTTTGTTGCTAATCAAATGGGTCACTCTCTTAATCCTAGATGTTAAAATAATCCGATTTGGGTGAATGAATGCAGGGTTTTGCCTTTTAAAATAGATAGAAGCAAACCGGGAGACAAAAAGCTAGAGATATCAGAAAGAAGCCATAACTTCGAAATGCCTTTGAAGAACGTTCCATTTTTTTGGGGGTTGCTTCAAGGTTGCTCCATCCCCTTTATTCATATATTTACACCTTTTTTTTTCCTTCCTTCTTTTTCTTTTCTTGTTGGTTGTCATCTTTGACGATTAGAATGGATTCCCATTTCTCGGTGCAAGAGAAAGCCTAAATAAAGACCCAAGAATCCCATTTCCACTCATTGGAAGACCAATGCCCTTTTGCTTTTTCCTCTCTCTTTCCACATTAATTTATTGACTATAATTATTCATTTGTTAAAAAAAAAAAAAACTTTGGGGTGGGGGTGGATGTGTTTGAAGTGGAGAATTGTAGAAAAGGATGAGAATTGCAGGAGGGTGATCAGAGGGGAAAATTGCACGCTTGGAGTGATAATGCATAGAGAAGAGAAGAGTGCAAAATCTTAAAATTGGAAGTTAAGACAAGACAGAGATACACATGCAGTCATATGATGAGTGAAGTTTCACGCCATACCACACCATGCAGTTAACACCAACATTGTATTGCTTAGTTTATAATACTAAACTAGAATATAGAAAATTCCCAAGTGGGCCTTTTTTCAACATTGTGACAAAAATAAAAAACCAACACCAATTATTTATGTTTTTCGGAACAGATTGCCAGAGCCAGCCCCCAATCCCTGCAAATCCAACAAGCAGGAAGAGACAAAAATAGGACTTACTTACTGCAAAAGGTTTCCCAGCTCACAGGATTTTTTTTTTTTTTAAATTACGGTGGAATTAATGAATTAATGAAGGATTTCAAGTTATGATGAAGAGATGAACTTAAGCTGATGTATATTAACTATCAAGCAATTAAAACATCAGGTTGGTTTATATGTACCTATACAATTAAAATTAAGTGACCTTGAGTAGTGATCATGAATTCTTTTTTTTTTTAATTGAGCTTAAATTTTGAATAGCTTGATATTCAAGCATTGTAAACACCATATAAATATATTATATATATATATATATTTTAATAGGAGTCATTTGAAATGTTCCTGAATCTCAAGTTAGTGTCGAGATATTCATTCACAATAGCTTAAACTTTAAGATTTTGATTAAGCTTTAAACTAACCTGTTTGGCTTTAAATTTACCATTGGAAGTTTGAGCTTAGCTTGGATTTTGAACTCAAACTAAGCCCATTCGCTATTTTGTAATTGTTTTATTTTGCTGCTATTATCACTTTTTCGAAAATGATAAAAAAATTGAAATGATAAGTTACGGTGTTTGAATTTGGATCAAAATTGCTCTAAAAATAAAGTTTTTGGGATGAAATTTGAAATTATAAGAGATAACGTAGGAAAGTCCCTTGGGATGGAATCCATTTTTTTATCTTGAATTCGATTGAGACTTGGAGGCTTATTTAATCAGCACAGTAAAGCACATTAAAGGGGGGTGGAAGAATCCATTAGAGAAGATAACAGCTTCAATTCTCATTGCAATTAAAAGTTGATTCTTTGCCAAAAAACCATCGACAGTCATATCTGTTTTCATCTCATCACCCCACATTCGACTATACTGTTGCCACCATCCCTCGACTGTCGCACACCATCCCGCGATTATCACCTGCCATTGAAGTCTAAAACCCAAAATTATCTTCCCAAACAGCTAGCCAAGACCAATATTCTCAAACCCTTGTCAACATCAATTCCATCACCACTCTTGCCACAGAAACCTAACAACTAGTGTACTACCAAACCTAGCAATAAGCATAACCAAGCCATTACACAAAAAATGAAAAACCCAGACACAATTAAGCCGAAAACCAGTTCATATAGAGAGAAGCAATTAAAAAAGACAAGACCGTAATAAACTCATAGCAGGAAAACAAATCACGGAATATTAGAGAAGATTATTTAAAGTCCAAGTTCACCAAGTTGTTAAGAAGGCCGAACTGGTGTTTTACGGAGTTTTAAACAGCAGCAACTAAGGTGGCCAACGACAACAGGTGAACTTTCACAGATCGAGACCCATGAACGAGAAAAGCACGAAAAGGTGAAGAACATACTGAAATACCTAATCAATTCGAGTGGTGGAGGCCAACGTTCTAGAGGGTTTTAGGTCGCGGCTTTGGTGGCAGATCTGAGACATTAGGGGACGATTTTCAAGAATCTGACCCTATATCCGAGACGAAGAGGCCGAAAGGGGGTTCGTGGTGAATTTTGGGCTTCAACGATGGTCGACCGACGACAGCCGGCGGTGTCACCATAACTGACAGTGGTGGTCGAAAATCGCAGGGAGAGAAAGTTTAGAGAGACTTTTGAAGAGAGAGAGAGTGAAGAAGAGGGAATGAACGCATTTTGATTTTTTTGGGCAGTTTATAGCTTGAGCAAAACTACTTCGTTTTGCCTAAAGAATAGTGAACCAAGTTGTGCTGACTCCAAGCCAAGCTACAAGTGAAACCGTCTTCAAGCCGCACCGAGCCATTGAGTCGAGCCGAAAGTAAATTTAAATTTTTTTTTTAATTTTTGTATTTTTTATATTTATTTAAATAAAAAGTTTTATTTAAATAAAAAAATAAAGACAAAATAAAATCTTACTAAGATATTAGGAGGTTTCAAAATTTAAAAAAAATAATTTTTAAAAAATAAAATTTAAAGAAAATAAAAATAAAATCTTCTGATATATTGAAAGATTGAATTTTTAAAAATGAGTTTTGAGAAATAAAATCCTACCAACATAAGGTAGGATATTTTATTGTAGACAAAATTTTTTGATAATGAAAATCAATTTTGAATATTTAATAATAGAATTACTAAAAACGTTGCAAATAACTTTTTTTTTTGTAAATTCTTAAGTGAGAAATTCTTTTTAAATTTTACCAATATATTAGAAAATTTATAAAAAAATTTCAACATCAAAATTTTCAAAAATCCTATTTGTCACAAATAAAGGTTTTTGTATAAAAATTAAATGAATCCAAACGATGAAGCTTCATTAAGCGTGATAAATAGTCTCCTTGAATACTTTTGAGATGAGGGAATGACCTAAAATTATTAACAATATATTAGAATAATTTAAGGACACTTTCTAATATTAAATTATTTGGTAAAATCTTTTAAGGCTTTGGATAATATGAAATCAATTGGTATCATCTTTTAGATGGTTGTAAGGGTGTTATAATTTTTTTTACACATAATTGTACTCTCAAACCTAATTTTGATTTTGTAGACTATAATTAACCTTTTAAAAATCCATAAGTTAATATTGAAACATCTCTTTAAAATGAGATAGATTTAATTAAGTGACCAATCACACTTAAATAAAAAAGATTGATAGCGACTTCTAAATTTATATCTAGCAATAGATTTATAGACCTATACATTATAACAATTTAGTGATTTTATTAGGGATAGCTAAGAGTTAGACAAGTAAATGAATTCATATTATCCAAGCTTAACTTAATAAGTTTTATTTTCTTTAAAAGTTTTTTTTCTCTTATATTTTATTTATTGTCAACATGTAATAGTCCGTCATTTATTTGCATTTCATAACATGAGCTTTACACCCAAGCTATATTCCTTAAGAAAGAGTAAAGTACATACTTTTTTGTGAGATTTTATGTCTTCGAATAATTTAGCAAAATACTCTCATTCAAATAAAACTATTTTCGCTTGTAGCTTATTATAGGTGAAGATTAGAGTGTCATACTAGTTTATGATGGACAAGGATGTGAGAAATAAGTTGAGAACTATTAGATTGTGAACCCAAACCACATGTAATAAAACATAATAAGCCAACCTTAAGTTAGAGCCATGTTTATCCATTATTAGAATGTAACCCTAGTTAGGACGTATGAATGAACTTTTTTAGCTTCATTTGTATCAACCTTATGAAATATTGAGAAATTTTATTTGATCACTTATTTATTGTTAAGTTGTTATATGTCAAACTTTAATATAACATCATTAACATATGCATTCACCCATGCATCATATTGTGGCAAATATTAGTATATGCATTCATTTATCCCTTTATACATTAGTATGCATACATTCATTTGTTTATGCACCATAATTTGTTATGTTTCAGGCATTCAAGGCATGCATTCATTCATTGCATATAGGAATCTTAAGCAAGTTAGGATAATCTTGAAAACTTTTTTGCATAAGCACTTGGTAACATAAACATGCTGCTTGTGGTACATAGGGTTCAAAAATAGATCAACCATCCAAGAATTCTATTCAACCCACTCACCATTAGTGTAATATCAGGGCCTAAGTTAGACGCATGGAGTAAGAGAACATAAACCACTTTAAGAAAATAAAAAGGGCCCAAGAACAGCTTAAGGGAAAGTTAAATAAAAATTCTAAAAGCTTTAAACAACTTGAACAAGGGAAAACTATGGAATAAAATGCTAGTCCCCAAGATCATCCATCATAAGACGTCATTGACATTTTACAATCTCTTAAGCATGGCCCATACTAGGCCTAATTCTTTCAAGAAATTCTTTCACAACAATTTACGTGTCTTGCAAGATATATTTATCTTAAGATGTTGTCTGTATCAACTCATGGGTAGTTTCAAAGCTTCATTAATCCTATCTTCATAGAAAAAATAGCTGAATCAGTTCAATTCCCTAGCCTAGATGATCCAAAGAAGAAAAAAAAGTTAAAGCTAAAGGAAGTCGAGACATTAAAAGACTCAAAACCTGAATAAAAGATAAACCTATTGGAAGAGATGTTGGGAGTTATCGAAGGGATAGATTTTTATGGCTCTGTGAATACGGTCAAACTATGCTGGGTTTTTTATGTAGTTATCCCATCAAAATTCAAAGTCTCGGAGTTTGAGAAATGTGATAGTACTAAGTTTTTAGTGACTCATGTCACTATGTAATTTCAAAATATGGTCGCTTATACTACTGATGAACAGTTGTTGATCTATATTTTTCAAGATAACCTTACTAGCTCTATTGCTAGGTGGTATATCCAGCTAGACAAAACTTGCATTACTTTATGGAAAGAACTTGTTCGAGCATTCATTGCACAATAGTGCCAAATCATAAACTTGACTCCTGATCGCCTTTCTTTATAGAGCATAAAGAAGAAGATGACAAAATCATTTAAAAAATATGCCTAAAGATAGAGGGCATGATTGCTTAAGTTCAACCACTTCTAATTAAGAAAGAGATCATGATACTATTTATCAATACTCTAAAGGCACCTTACTATGAGAAAATGATAGAGAATGCAACAAAGCATTTTTTTGACATGAGGATCTCATGGGAGATTATTGAAAATGCCATCAAGAATGGCAAGCTTAAGGAAAGAGAGACCACAATACAAAAAAAGGTGGGATGCCCAAAAGGGAAAAAATTGAAGCCCAAGTTGTGAGTTTAGAAAGGCAATAGCTCAAAAGTTTTGCTCTGTTTCCACAAGCGATTTATCCTACTTACTACCCTGCAATTAATGGTATTGCACAAGCCCTTTACCAACCTGTTCCACAACTAGCTCAGGCACTCACTTACCAACCAATCTTTCAAACACTTGCATATGGGCCTAGTTCTATCACTATACCAATTTCAAGGCTTGACAATCAAGTAAGTGGTTTGAGAAAATTTAAGAATAACCAAGGGAAAGTTCACATTTATCTTATCTCCATAACATATACTAAGCTATTCTCGAAACTAGTTAAGAATAACCTCGTATGACTAAAAGAAAATGAAATTTTAGCGATAATGAAAATGGTCACTAAAAGCTTACAATTTAGTCAGTAAAACTTATAATGACAATGAAATTTTAGTGATAATGCATATGGTCACATCATACTTATAACGAAAATTTTAAAGATTTCATAACAATTTTTTTATCATTGCATAAAAATTTAAAACAATTAATTAGGCAATGATTGTGAAAAGGAATTATGAATATGACAAAAATTTTATATAAAATATTTTAAAAAATCAATTAGGCAACAACTAGTTTCTAGTCACTATAATTGTTATTGTAATAAAAAATACATTTGTTCATATACAAATTATTATTGCAATAAAAATTAATTTTTTAATTTGGTCAATATAAATAGTGACAAATTAGTTTGTAGTCATTATAATTTTCACAATAATGACAATTTCAATTGTCACAATAGTAAATGAATTATTGTGATGAGATGTAGTTTATATTAATTTGTTATAATTAATTGTGACAAAATTTGTTATAACAAATAGTAAATTATGAAATGACAAATGAATTTTGTTGTCACAGTAATGTTAAAAAATAGTTACCACTTTACATGTTGTCATTAGTGTATTATTTCCTTCCAAAAATCAAGTGGCACCAATTTTTATATCTTATTAGTGACAATTTATTTTAAGTCAAAAAATATTATTATAGTGATGATTTAATTGTAAAGAAACTTAAACTATCACAATTACTATTATAATAGTGACCAAATAACAATGCGTCACAATTACTTATGACAATAATGTCACACAAAAATTTTGTCACAATAAACCTAATATTTGTTACGAAATTGCTCATGGTCACAAAAAATTTGTCACTAAAACCCTTAACTATTGTAGTGTATCTCTAATATATTTGGAACCATTGAAACCACCCTATCCCAAATGTATGACGCTAATGCCATGTGTGATTATTATAAAGGGAACGTGGGTCATTTTATAGAAAATTATCCTGCTTTCAAGCATAAGGTGCAAAATTTGATCTATGCAAGCTTGGTGAACTTCGATGAATTAGAGGGGTTGAATGTTAGTCCTTTGTCCGATCACAAAAAAAGGGCATAATTTTGGTAAGAAAGTTAAGGTTGGTTGGAAGCTATTTGTCATTTTAGAATTTCTTGTAGAGTAATGTTAGAATTTCTTTTATATAATAAGATTTTATTTTTATCATTTTAATAAAAAAGGCAAGTATTATGCATCTCATTATATTTTCTCTTCCATTCAAACTATATTCTATGCTTTAATATTTCCCATATCCTTTTTTATTCCCATTCTCAAATTCTAAATGATGAATGTTTAAATAATGATAACAATAATTTTGAAATTTAATTTAGGAAACTCATTAATATTGATGAGCTTGATTCGTGGAGATTATTTAAGCAAAAAAGCAAGTTGTGTAAAAAAAAGTAGATATCATTCATGAAAAAAGAAAATAGACCTATCTTGAAAGCATCCACCAGTCTATTTTCATTCAAGAGATGGTTTTTAAAGAAAGCATTCATATTTGATATGAAAAATGAAAATTTTTCTTTTACTATTCATAAATATGAAATCATCTATTGCTACCCCTTTTAAGCTTATTATGTCTTTTTAAAAGAACCCCAACCAAATATCACTAACTATGTTAGGGGGCAAATTTTAGGAAATGACCTATTTTGAAAAAAAAAAAGCAAAAAGTCATAAAAGGTCTCAAATATAATAAGTAAAAAAAAAAAAAAACCCTTATATGAAAAGAAAAGCAAATGCCAAAATGACATGAGGGGCAAGGTACAAAAAAATTCATTTTGTAAGTGAATATTGAATAAGAAAAGATGGAACGTGCAAATGAAAAATGAAATAACAAAGATTAAGGCAAAGTGCCAAGTCACTTTGCATGATGAGAAATAATCCTTTTGTTTGAACCTAACATATGTTTTGAGCTTATTTTATCCATTTTTTCATGACCCCTCACCATAGTCTACGTTATATGCCTTAGAAGTCCATTTTGATTAAATGTGAATACTTGAATTGAATAATCATATACTGAGCTAAAGCATGCTAGTAATGGAATAATGAGATTTTAATTTGTTCTCATATTCTAGAGTTTGATTTAAAATGTATGAGAGATATCAATAATGGATTAAGTGAAAATAAATAAGAAGAAGAAAAGAAAAAAAATAAAAAATTGTGAAAAATGAAAAAAAAAATGAGAAAAAAGGAAAACACAAACTAAAAACCTGAAAGGGCAATTTGGGTAAAAAATTTTTGAATTGAAAACAAAAAAAGTAGTTTGGTAGAAAGTCTTGCTAAACTAGGGTAAGATTCAATGAGCTCAAAATGATTTGAAAATTCAATGGAATGAGTTTTTTAAAAATTCTGGATAAATGTTAAAAATTATCTAAATACTCATTATTTGGACATGGTTATATCATTCAAACACTTATCCTAGTGATATGCTTTGAATTTGTTCCTTTGCCTATTTATTCTTTACTAGACTCTTTCTTGTATTAAGTATCCCTTTCTTTCAATATGCCTTTTTCTCTCTCATTCTTGCATCTTCTAGAATAAATTGAGGAAATGTATAATTGCATTATATTTTTCATGAATGGAAATGATAATGAATAAATAAATGATAATGTTGATTGGTGATTTTTGTCATTCAAATAAAAATAGTGACCAAAGTCAAGATATCGTTCCAATGAAAATTAGCTAAGAAGTCCAGGTAAGTAGCTATTATTGCCACACTCTATCAAAAGTTAATTCATTCTATTATAAGAAACATTACTAAGCTAGCTTCAATAAGGTAGTAAAAACAAAGAATAGAAGGGCACGTAATCAAAAACAAGATTAACAAATACAAGGAACGCATACTTGAAAACTTAAGAAAAATAGTAGTTAAATTACATTGAATTAATTCTAACATCATTGAAAAGTAAATCTAAACTATTGAACATAAATTAGGAAGATAAACAACAACCAAAAAGTAGGTAAGAGTTCAAAACAAGAAACTTGCACATAATCAAAACTACCTCTTAACTAAAACCTAACGAACTCTTAACTTCCAAATGAAATGCACATCTAATCCTTCATGAAATTAATCTAAATAGAATCTTGAATGTAAAAACAATAGTGGAACATAAATCAAAACACAATTGAAGTGACCTTACACAAGAAAAATCACAAGGAAAGGTTGGAATCATGAAAAATTGAAACTAATTTCAAAATCTAGAAATGCAACAAATTCAAAATGAAAATTTGGATCTACAATCCTATAGTGCAAATTATCATAACGTATCAGTTCAGGAACTCAATCACTAAATGTAAAAAAGTCAAGAGTCATCACCAATCTTTTTTGTTGAGGTGCAATTAGTTACCAATCCTATCTTTTAGTCTACGAATTTGAGGTTATGTTCAAGAGTACGATTACATGTAGGGAAGTTTATAACACCCCCACAACGGCCATCAGAAGACGATACCGATTAATCTTATATGATCCTAAATTGGTCTTGTTCAAATAGTCTTTTGCTTATTACTTTATCATTTTTATTTTTTATTTTTATTATTTGAATATTGAAAATTTTCTAAGTTATTTCTAATACTTTCGGTATAACTTAAAAAATTTTCTCACATCAAGAGTATTCAAAAAAATCATTTATTTTGTTGAAGAAACTTCGTCGTTGGATTTATTTTAATATTTTTTAAGTAGATTATGATTTCTTTTTTACCGACACTTATAGTATGATTTTAAAATTTGAAGGAAAATCACCACTTGTGATTCCTTCTTAATTTTATTATCGATAAAAATTTTAATTTACTTTGTAATATTTATTTATTATTTATTTTATGATTAAGATAAAAGTTTTATTGGTTAAACTCTCAAAATGTTTTCAACACTTTTGGACTATTTTGAGAAAAATACTTTGCCTAAGAAATTTTAATAAAGTCACTACTCATGACTTTTATTCTTATAAAATTATATTTATTTTACAATTTAAGTATTTTATATTTTATTAATTTTTATTACAAAGATTTTCAAATAATCTTACCAACACTTTTGGTTAAATTTTGAAATTTTTTTTTTAAGAATCACCACTTATGATATTATTATTATTATTATTATTATTATTATTATTATTATTATTATTATTATTATTATTATGTATTTATTTAATTCTTGCTATTTATTCGAAATGAATATTATTGTTATTATTATTTTTTTATAAAAAATTCTAAAATACTTTTAATACTTTTGAAATATTTTAGAAATTTTCTTTGTTTGAAAAAATTGCCACTTATAATTTCATTTTTATTAATAATGTTTTTTTTTATGCTCGAAAATTTTTAAAATACTTCTAATATTTTTAGAATATTTTAGAAAATTCCTTTGTGTAAATATTTTTAACAAAATTACCACTTGTAATTTTATTTTTTATTTTCTCATATTTTATTTATTTTTCAATATTGTTTTATTTATATTTTTCTTTATTATGTTTATTAAAATTTTAATTTTAATTATTTCATTTTATTATTTTAAAATTATTTAAGAGAAAATTAAAATTTTGAATTTTTCAAAATTTATTCTTTAGTAATTATTTTAAATTAATTTCAAGTAAAACTATTATATATTTTCTACCATTTATTTTGTTTTTTTATCAAAAGTTTATGCAAAAATAAAAAAAATAATAAATAATAAAATAATAAAAATATATAATAAATAAGCAAAAAATAAAAAATAAAAAAAATTATGATAAAAATACCTAAAATACCCTAGTCAATATTGGTCAAACTAACGATTCAGTGGTGGTTCAACAGATGGTTCCCGATTTGTGGTAGTCCAACACCAATTCAAATGGACCTATCAAAGTCAGTAGGAGAACGGGTTAGATGCACAAACCTCGAGTTAGGTCACCGGTTAGCATACAGATCTTTTTAGCAAAATGACATCATTTGATTTTTTTTTTTCTTTCTCCTTTAAACGGCATTGTTTTGCTTTTTGTTTTTTTTTTTTTTTGCTATAAAAACCCTTTTTTTTATTTCATTTTCTTTCTTCTTATTCTTTGCTCTAACTTTTTTCTCTTTCTCAGACTCTTTCTCTTTAAACCACAACTGAACGTCATTACTCCTAGAATCCAACATCGATGCATTGTGATGTTTATTGGTTGCCATTGTTGGTCACAGCTGTTAGTTGCTGAAAAATCTCTAAAAAACTCCTATCATTTTTCAACCCCCTTAACACAATTCTAAGCCTAGTTTTGTGAGAAATGGCTCCAAACAACACAAATCAGGCCTGGAAGATTCAGTCAAAATGATTTTTTTTTAAACATTGTGGTTTATGTTTTTGGAGCTATCGGTCTCCATTTTCATAGGCTATGGATTCTTAGGTGTTTGTGGTGTTTGACTTTTTTTTGTTTCGATTTTGACAAAAAGATTTTTTTTTGGTTTTTTGTTGGGTAGAGCATTTTTTTTTTTGCAAGGTTTCTCCTTTTCTAGGTTATTTTAGGGTTTTTTTAGCTTTTCCCTTCTTTTTTGTTCATTTTGTGGCCTATTTATAGAGCCAAATGAAGATTTAAATATCAAAAAATCAAGGATTTTGTGAAACTTTGGTTACCTAAAATTAGACCAACTATCAGAATGGTTATCGGCCATTGTCAAGGTGGTTGCCGACGGCTAGCAGTGAGGTGACAAATAGAAAAAGATACCAAAAAATAATAATAATAATAACAACAACAACAACAATAACATTTAGATTAGCAGATACTTGAAAAAATAGGTATCTACAACTGTCCCTCTTTGCCTATTTATGAGAATCAAAAATAAAGCAAAGATAAAAAAATAACCAATTTGTTCAAGCAAACACATATAAAAGATAAAACATTGAACATAATATTTTTCTCTGTTTTTGTGTTTTTTTTTACTCCTTCAAGCAGAAGTTCATTAAATTTTTTTTTGTTTTTTATTTTAAAAATTTGAATGGTTCATCTAAGCAGAGGCTTTATAACTTTTGAAAATTTAAAGAACTGCTCTAAGTAGATTTTTAACAATTTTGTAAATTTAAAAGGCTCATCTGACTAGAGATTCAATAACTTTTGAAAATTTAAAATACTTTTCTAAATAGAGGCTCAACAATTTTGTAAATTTAAAAGGTTCCTTTGAGTAAAGGCTCAACAAATTTGAAAATTTAAAAGGTATTTTTGAGTAAAGGCTTGATAACTTTTGAAAGTTTAAAAGATTCACCTAAGTAGAGGCTCAACAATTTTAAAAATTTAAAAGGCTCCTGTAAATAAATGCTTAGTGACTTTTCATAATTTAAAAAGCTCTTCTAAGAACAGCTCCATGACTTTTGAAAATTTAAAAGGCTCATCTAAGTAAAGCTTGACAACTTTTGAAGATTTAAAAGGCTCCTCTAAGTAGAGGCTCAATAACTTTTAAAAGTTTAAAAGACTTCTCTAAGTAAAGGCTCATCAATTTTGAAAATTTAAAAGGCTCATCTAAGTAGAGGCTCAACAACTTTTGAAAGTTTAAAAGACTCTTCTAAGTAGAGGCTTAATGACTTTTAAAAATTTAAAAAGCTCATATAAGGAGAGGCTTGACAATTTTTAAAAATTTAAAATGCTCATTTAAGTAAAGGGTTAATGACTTTTGAAATTTGAAATATTCTACCCCGAGGACTTATAAATCTTGATAATGAATATTCCTCTAAGCATAGGCTCAATAACTTTAAAAAGCTCCTTAAAAAGAGGCTCCACAACTATCAAAATTTTAAAATATTCTTGAAACTGAAATATCATCTTTGAAAAAGGTAATTCCTCTCTTTTAAGGATTAAAGCCTTTTATTGGATCATTTTCCTTTTTCAAAGGCCAAAAATCTGTTTAGGGAAAGAAAAATCTTTGTTCTTACTATAACTTATGATCTTAACCTTTCATGGATGCATGTACCAAATGCTTTAAATGAAATGCATGTAATGCAAACAAATTGTTCACTTCAAATTGTGGTATAAGGTTCTAGAATCTCTTACCTTTTCTACTTTGGTCACCAAAATTTTCAACAATTGCCATTAAACCAACTTATCCTTGACATCTAATTATCACATTTTTTTCAACAATACTTTTTCTTCTTTTTATAAATCAATGTCTTGTCATGCATTTCTTGTCATTTTCTACCTCATTTCATCAACTTTTAAAAAGTAATATTGGGATCTTCCATATTATTGGTTAATTTTTTTGTCATTTTAAACTTAAGTCAAATAAAATGCATCACACATTTCTCTTATTTATTTGTAGGGTGGACAAGGATAGTAAATGAGATAAAAGAATGGATATATTTTATTTTTCAAAGAAGAGGGAACACATTTCATCAAAGTGTATTAATAAAAGAGTTTATAAGGGAACAAAAGCATCCCAAAGAATGATTACAAGATAATCATGAACAAGTTGTTCCTAGATTCTTTTTTCAAAACACAATTAGATGACATCCTTGATCTTTTAGAGCTCGACAAACCACATTTGCCCCTGTGTTGTGATGTCATCTCATGATGCTGTCTCTCCTTTATATCCAAGCCACCTTTTTAAGTTTTCAACTTAGATATGTCTATTTTTCTCTCTTTCTTTTTTTTTCAAGCAAAGTATTATTTTATAGCATCCGAGTTTATCAAATTAGGCAAATCATTATTGTCTATTTTTGCCAAAATCAATGCCCTACTAGAAAAAGCTATCTTTACCACATATGGACATTTCCAATTTGGTGTCCATTTTTCTCAATGTCATGTTCATTTGGAAAGATCCTTTTCAACACTAAATCTTCTTCTCGAAAGCAACATTGGTGAATTTTCTTATCATTTGCTCTCATCAGTCTCTTTTGATATAGTTGTCAATGGCAAAGTGCTATTAGTTTTTTCTATTCAATAACGTTTAGCTATTTGTAGTGATTTTCAACCCCATTCAGCTTTTTTTAATCTAACTTCCATTAGGACTCTTAATGAGAGAATCTTCACTTCAACTACTAGCATAGTTTCCATCCACAGACCAATGAAAATAGGGTGGCCCTAATAGAGGTTCTGATTGACGTTCTGTAAGCATACAAGACAAAAGGTAACTTTTTCTGTCAATCTTTATAAGTATCATTCATTTTTTCAAGATTCTCTTGATCTTTTTATTTGTAGCCTCTACCGCCCTATTCATCTTCGGACGATATGGTGTCAAATTATGATGATGGATCTTGAACTAAGTGTACACTTCTTTCATCATTTTGCTATTCAAGTTTTTGGCATTGTAAAAAATAATCCTCTTTATAAGTCCATATCTGTATATTATTTCCCTTTTTATGAACTTATATATCACCGATCAAGTTACGCTAGCATACGATGTAGCTTTTACCTATTTCATAAAATAATCAATTATCACAAAAATGAATCTCTATCCATTTGAAACTTTCGGGGTGATAAGACCAATGATATCCATGCCCCACATAAAGAATGGCCATGAAGGTGCTAAAACATGTAAAGCTAATGGAAAAGTGTGAATCTTATCAGCATAAATTTGATACTTATGACATCTTTTAGCATAATCAATACAGTCATTTTTCATTGTCAACCAATAATAGCCAGCCCTCATAATTTGTCTAGCTATCATTTGACCATTTGTATGTACCTTACAAATCTTATCATGTACTTTTTTAAGAATCATCTTTACTTTAACTGTATCTACACATCTTAAAAGTACTTGATCTCGACTTTGTTTATAAAGGATATCCCCATCAATGAAAAAACTTATAGCCAACCTTTTAAGATCTTTTTATCATTTTCTATTACATGATGCATGTATTACTGACTTTTGATGTATTGAAGAATATCACGATATCATAGCTTCCTATCAACTTTTTCTTCAATTTTTGAGTAATGTGTTGGTCTTTTCACCTCTAACTTAATGGTTTGGATCTCAATATTCACATCTATTTTGATCATTGTAGCCAAAGTAGCCATGCATCAGCAATCTGGTTCTCTTCTCTAAGTAGATGCTCAAATTGAATTTCTTCAAATTGTTGACCAGTTTAAAGATATGTTCATGGTATGGAATCAACTTCGAGTCTCTTATTTCCCACTCTTCTTGTAACTTATATATAACCATAGCTAAATCTCCAAATACATCTAACACTTTAATATTCTTTTCAATTAATGCTTACAAACCCATAAGACAAGCTTTGTATTCAGCCACATTATTTAAGTAATTGAAATTTAATCTAACTATGATGAGATAATAATATCTATCAAGAGATATTAAAATTGCCTCGATACTATGGCCTATCATCTCATGGCAATTTTAAGGCTCTATTAGTTTTAGCATATCAGCCTTGATTGAAACTTTAAAAACTTTAGCCATCAGAGTTTTCACTTCATTTATCCTCTTTTTAACATAGCATTCTTGACCATTAGTCAAAGCATCTATTGTTGGTCTAGTATGATTTGGTAAAAGATTTTCATTAATATATAAGGCCTATCGTTGGCAGGTATCAAAGTTTAACACTCATTCCTTGATTAGCTCTTGCATCTTACGCTTTAAAGCATGTAGTTCTCTATAAAATGGCTTGTATTTCCATAATGATAATCACAATGTGAATTTGGTTCTCACCATTTGGGATATGGATCTTTCAATGGTTCTTGAAGAACAGATACTAATAAATGATTCTTCATAAGCTGAGGGAATAGGTTGGTGTATGTCATGGGATAGGGTTAACAATAACTTTTTCTTGAATATTTCTAAAGGATTTTGGACCACACCTTGGTTGGGTCTCTATTCTGGTATAATGGTTTAGTTGGACAGTTGTACATATAAATGGTGTTTGAAAATATGACTGAAAAAGAGGTGGATAAGCTAATTGTTAGACTGGCTAATAAAGATAAGGGATGATGTCACATTATTTATGTAAAAGTAATGGGTTTGGTACATTGGTATGGGGTAAGAGTGAAACCTCTTATTTGTTGTCCCATATAGGTCACTACTAAAGCTTCATTTTCTTTTTTTTTTTTAGTGCTCCCCCTCTCTTTGCACCACTTGCTTCTCCTGCATCAAGTTTGCCATTTTTTATGACATTCTTAATAATCTTGCCTAAGATCACCATGTCTGTAAAATTATTGGTTGCATTTTTATTAATCTTTCATAACATAGTGCTTTTCAGGGTATTGATAAACAGGACAATTGTTCCTTTTTAGTAAAGAGAAGCTGTACCTATGCAACCACATCTCTTCACCTTTACGCATATTCTTTAAAGCTCTCAGTTGCTTTCTTTTTCATGTTTTTTAGAGATAAACGATCTAGAGTTATATCTATAACATACCAGTATTGAGTAAAAAAATGCTTTCATAAGCTATTTTCAAGAATGAATATGAGTTTTATCTAATTAAACATACCATTTAGCTGTAAAACTTGTAAGGCTATCCTATAATATGTGCATCAGTAATTTTTTATAGCAAGCATACAAAGCCATTTTTTGGCAATACATGGTCACATGGGTCACAAGACATTTAGTCTCAACATACTTTTTAAACTTCAGGACTTTGAATTTAGGTGGGATGACCATATCTAGAACCAAACAAAGCTCAACCGCTTCTATAGAGTCATAAAAATCCATTCTTTTCGTAACTTTAAGTTTTTCTTCTAACAATTTTATCTTTTGCTGGGAACTTAAGTCTTCCATTATCTTATATGCTGGCAGTCCTAGCCTTTCTATCTCATTAGGATCATCCAAATCTAGTACTTGAATCGAATATGAAGATTTCATTCTTGAAGTAGGAACAGCTTGCCCCTAAAATTGGGTAGGTCCAATTGTTATAGATATACTAGGATAGACATAAAGGTACCCTCTAATAAATAGTGTTGCTTATGGTTGTGCTCTTTGAAAGGTCTGAGCTCGATGTGGAGTAAAACTCGACGGATATGAAAGATCTTTATCATCTTTTATTGGTGAGCTTCTTAATCAACTTCTTCTCTAACCACTTCATTTTCTTTATCCATCTTTCTCATCATTTCCATCACCATATTAAATTGCTTTTTTATCTTATCTTATGCTTTTTCAATCTTATCCATCCGATTAACTTGTTCTTGTTCCATGATTCTTGTTTAAGCCTTGGTATTGTATGAATGATGAGTAGGTTAAATTAAAATTTTTGGTGGATGAGCTATTCTTGATCCTCTATTATCACTATTATTATGAATTAAGATATTATATTTTGATGTTTATTCAAATAAGTGTATGAATGAATGCATGAATAGAAAATAGACAAAAATAAATAAAATGATGCATTAAGGAGAATTTGTCACACATTAATTAATAACAAATAGTTCTTATTACTTATCCAAAGTTATATCTATAAAAGCTCAAAGTCTGCTACCTATCAAAGGAACTTCTTTATCTGCTGATATTGATCATGTGCCTCATCAAAAAAGTTTAGCAGATTCAGGCCGTGTGTCTCAATTGGTTGTACTCTTATCTTTAATTCTTTGACCTTGTACTCCATTTCTATAGCCTTATGTGAAGCCATACCAATCTGTTCAAACAAGTGCTTCAAATGTTCTTGTTTTGCCATGTATACGTTCTTCCACTATTCTCCTCTATGAAGGTATTCTTGGCATTCTTCTTCTAGAATGGAAACTTGAGCTCTAACCTCATTACCAACCTTCTGAAGCATCAATTTATATGTTTGAATTTTTTAGAATACATATTCCTTTTCTTGTATTTTTGCTTGCAACTATTCATTCTTTTTTAAAAGTCGAGCTAGTTCAGAAGTGGTAGATGAATGTGCTTTATTTAAATCAACAAATAAATTCTTCCATCCATCTCTATCCTAATTAATCTGTTGAATTTTTTTTTCTTGCTACTGCATACTTTTCTCCATTTTTTTTTAAGCTTTTTGTTTTTATGTTTCAATTGTTCTTTTTCTTCTTCCAATTTTCACTTTCCAATTTCTACTTCTAGCAATAAATCTCGAGGCTTTGGAGAAACTGGACTAGATAAGCTACTTGAATTAGCTTCATCTAAAATCACAACATCTTTAGCCCACCTAGTGCGCCATACAGAATATTTTAGGATGATCTTGTTGGTATGCCTACCTCAATCATTCTTTTTGCTTGTTTCCATGCCTGGACAATCTCACTTACCATCTTTATAGAATATGATTCATCGTATGTAAAGCCTCACTAATTAAGTCCATGTATCATTGAACAAACTGTTGATATTTAAACTGTCTCAGTACCATTAGTGGAGCATAACTGGCAACACCCTAGAAGCTTAAAAGTGGAACCTAAGGTTTGTCTCTACAGCTATGAAGTCCTGAATCATATGGCATCCAGGGCACCCTTCACACCACTTGTTGGCTTCTCAAAATTCATAAATAGGATATCCACTATTTCTCAAAGTTCAATTTCGGCCATTTGATTTCACAAAATTCCATCAAAAGAATGCTAGAGGCGATATAAGATTTATGGAATTTATCTTCTTTGGCTTCAAAGTGACTCTTCATCCACGCATATAAGAGTTGTATGCACCTTATAAAATGGCCATTTCCTTTTTGTTGAAAAAAATTCAAGGATCTGATGGTTTTTACCAATATAAGTGGTGTCAAATTAACATTGTTCTCTATTTGCTCTAAGAAATCCACCACTACAATGTCTATATATCCAAGTCCTTTTGGGAACACCACTAGCCTATAAAAGCTAAAGCAAATAAAGTTATACGTCACTTATCATCTATAGTTTTGATGATGTGACTTTGTAAGAAATCCTAAGGAATATATACATTCTCTCATTTTCCTTTAACATGTTTGTCCACCTCTTCCACATTGATTTTCATCATCATAGCAAGCTTTTTACAATAGCCTATTCTTTTGTTTCATAGATAAACTTTATCATGACATGAAGGGTATAGGTGAAGCAATGTGAAATATTCTTTAATTATGGGTACTATATCCACTTCATTGAATATGAAGCATTTATATGAAGGATCCTAAAACCACGTCATGGCTCTAATAAGCTATTCATCCACCTTTACCAAGAGAAGTAATGCTAAGGCTTCATATCTCTCCTAAAATTTTTCTCGTATAATGCTGTTCCATTATTCCCAAATCAAAGCTAAATTGGAAAGGTCATTTTTCTTCAAATTAAGATGAACCTTTTTGTGAAAAATGGACACATAATCTATCAATAAACAATCTTTTTCTTTACTTTGTATATATTCTTATATGATTTTTAAAGCACCATGTTAGGCCGATGTGAATTAAAACTACTCTAAGCTTTTCATGGATGTAACCAAGATTCATTTTGTCAAAACTGATATGTGGCAAACAACTCCCTGTTATAAAAATGTAATGATGCATGAGATAAATAATAAGACGTTTAAACAATCACGGTTTGTTCCTTCATGTGTCTCTATGTGTTTAGGATAATTCTAAATTATTGGTGATCATGGCTCTATCTTAAGGTAGGCTTCCTAGGTCATGTATATGCTAAGGCAGGATAACATGCTAAAGGTTTCCAAATTGTTCCTCACTGTCATCCATGCTAGAGTAGTAAGGCATTTCGATCCTCACCCATGACAAGCTATAAACGAAAAGCATTCAATTTATGTAAAAGTATTTCACTAGCCATTGCGAAAGTTAACACCTCATGAGAGCATAGGTACTCTACCCCTTTCTAAGAAAGGACAAAGCCTGGGTCTAGAGCTCAAGTTATAATATGCATGTGCAATGTGTAACATAATAGATTTTTAAATTCTTTTTAGAGAAATAAATAAACAAATAAATGAGAAGTCAGTCAAATGAATCAATAAAATGAACGAATAAAGAAAACTATACTATTCAACCAAGACCTAGGATCATTTTAAAATCAATTTTTGGTTTGACTCTTTAAATCTTCAATGGAGTCACTAAACTATTATAACGTTTCGGTTTAGGGATCGATCACCAGACGTAAAAAAGTCAAAAGTCATCACCAATTTTTTTTGTTGAGATGCGATTGACCACCAATCCTATCTTTTGATCTGTGAATTTAAGGTTGTGTTCAGGAGTATAGTTATGTGTGGGAAAGGTTATAGCACCCCTATAACGGCCGTTCAAAGAAAGTACCAATTAATCTTATATGGTCCTAAATTAGTCTTGTTCAAATAGTCTTTTACTTATTACTTTATCATTTTTATTTTTTATTTTTATTATTTGCATATTAAAAATTTTCTAAGTTATTTTTTATACTTTCGGCATAACTTAAGAAATTTTCTTACCTCAAGAGTATTAAAAAAAATCACTTATTTCGTTGAAGAGACTCCATCATTGGATTTATTTTAATTTTTTTTAGTAAATTATGATTTCCTTATATTGACACTTATGGTATGATTTTAAAAATTTTGAGAAAGATCATCACTTGCGATTTCCTCTTAATTTTTTTATCAATGAAAATTTTAATTTACCTTGTAATATTTATTTATTGTTTATTTTATGATTGAGATAAAAGTTTTATTGGTTAAACTCTCAAAATATTTCTAACAGTTTCGAACTATTTTGAGAAAAATACTTTGCCTAAGAAATTTTGATAAAGTCACTACTTGTGACTTTTAGTCTTGTAAAATTTTATTTATTTTGACAATTTAAGTATTTTCTATTTATTAATTTTTATTTAAAATATTTTCAAATAATCTTATCAACATTTTTGACAAAATTCTTGAAAAAATATTTTTTTAAGAATCACCACTTATTATTATTATTATTATTATTATTATTATTATTATTATTATTATTTGTATTTATTTAATTCTTTCTATTTATTCAAAATGAATATTATTGTTAGTCTTATTATTTTTATAAAAATTCTAAAATATTTTCAACACTTTTAAAATATTTTAGAAATTTTCTTTGTATGAAAAAATTACCACTTATAATTTCATTTCTATTAATAATGTTTTTTTATTTCTTTTTATGCTTGAAAATTTATAAAATATTTCTAACACATTTAGAATATTTTAGAAAATTCTTTTGCGTAAATATTTTTAAAAAAATCACCACTTGTAATTTTATTTTTTTTACCATATTTTAGTTATTTTTCATTATTTTTTATATTTTCATTATTTCAATTTATTATTTTAAAATTATTTAAGAGAAATTAAGAATTTAAATTTTCCTAAATTTATTCTTTAGCAATTATTTTAAATTAATGTCAATTAAAACTATTATATATTTTCTACCATTTATTTTATTTTTCCATCAAAAGTTTATAAAAAAATAACAAAAATATAAATAATTAAATAATAGAAAAATATAAAAATTGAGTAGAAAAAATGAAAATAAAAAAATTATGATAAAAATACCTAAAATACCCTTAGTCAATACTGATCAAAACAGCGATTTAATGGCGATTCAACAAGCGGTTTGCAGTTTGTGGTAGCCCAACACCAGTTCAAATGGACTAATCAAAGTTATCATGGGAGCGAGTTGGATGCACAAACCCCAGGTCAGGTCATTCCCTCTCTTTCTAACTTCTTTCTTTCTCAAACTCTCCCTCTAAACCCTAGCCAACTGCCATTACTCCTAAAATCCGGTGTTAATATGCCGTGTCATTCGTCGGTCACCATAGTTGGCCACCATCATCAATTGTTAAAAAACCTCTAAAAAACTCCTATCGATTCCTTTTAACCCCTTCAATACAGATCTGAGCTTGATTTTGCAAAAATTGGCTCCAAACAATGCAAATTAGGCTTGGAAGATTCGACTAAAATTATTTTTTTTTTATTTTATGGTTTATGTTTTTAGAACTATTAGTCCCCAGTTCCAGGGGCTGTGGATTCGTAGGTGTTTGTGGTATTTGATTTTTTTTGTTTTGGTTTTGACAAAAAGATTTTTTTTTTTTTGTTCAACAAAGCCTTTCTTCCTTTTTAGGTTTCATTTTTTTAAGGTCTTTTTTGGATGGCTTTTCCCTTTTTTGTTGTTCACTTTGTGGCTTTATTTATAGAGCCAAATGAAGATTAAAATTCTAGAAATTTTGAGATTTTGTGGAACTTTAGCTACCAGAATTAGGCCAGTTATTAGAGTGGCTACCGACAATTGTCAAGGTGGCTGCTAAAGGTTAACAATGCGACGGCAAATTAGAAAAGATATCAAAAAAGAAAAATAAATAAATAAATAAATAATAATAATAATAATAATAATAATAATAATAATAATAATTAGATTAACAGATACCAGACAAAGTAGGTATCTACACAAATGAACTAAAATTGAGCGAGGGCAACTTAGATCTACAAGTTTATTACAAGATTTAACAAAGAAATCAAACAAAATAATGCATTTACAAGTTCAATTCACTTCCACAAAAATAAAGTGTGGAAAAGGTAAAAACAAAGTAATTAGGAGAAAATTAAACAAACAAGATGTGAAAGCATGAATTTAAAGGTAAGGAATCATTAAACTTGAAGTAAACAACTAAAACAACAAGTGTAGAAGATATCAAGAATCAACCAACTGCCTAACATGGAGAAAAGCTATCATAATTGTTGTCACTGCCTGTTGCCTCCTATGTTGCTAGATTTCTAGTCAAATTTTTTATGATTTTTAGAAAAACAATGCAAAAGGAATTTGACAACAAAAACTTTCATATTTGTAGTATTGTGAACTGAAATTTTGTTAAAAAATATTTAGATCAAAACTCACAAGAATTCAATGAGATCTTATGTGAAAACCACAAGTAGTGCAATACTTAAAATAGCCAAATAGCATTGAGAAAGTAATGGAAAAGCTTGAACTTGTGCAAGAAAGCTTAAAGAAAAGTAAATTGCATTGCTTTATTCTTAAATTGCATGAAAATAATTGCAAAAAATGTAAATTTTGTAGGAAAATTTAAAGGAATTTTCTTTCAAATAGTCCTCTAGAAGAACAAGGATGAAATTACTTGAGAAAAAATGTACATGAAAAGTAAATGCAAGAAATGTAAATCTTAAAATCTACTCTCTAATCTCTCTCTCCTTGGTGAGCCACTACCTCTATTTATAGGTCAAAGATGATATGTTCCAACTAATCAAATTATAAGAAATAGCCAGCTAGGGTGCCATGTAAGCTAGATATTTCTATGTCATCCAATCTTACTTCATAAGCTTCCTAATTTGCTTCTCTTCACTTTACTTCACTTCACATCACTTCAAAATCTCTTTCTTTGATATTGTGAGCTTTAAAAAGTTAGAATTATGATCAATTAGAAGCCTTCAAATTGCCAACTAAGTAGCTACCATTACTTCATAAGCTTCTTCGTTTGCTTCTCTTCATTTATTGTATCTAATTTTAGGTGCCAATCCCTTTTCCATTTAATCTTCAATATTTAGTAAAAAGCCATTTAATTTTCAAAAATTAGCCTCGTAGAAATCTATAAACTTCTAGCTTTAATGCAAGCTCCAAAACTACACCTTTCCCATTACATCTATTTTAGCTCATGCAACTTTATTATAGAGGTGAAAAAACACTAATGAGCTAAAAAATATTTAAATAAGAAAAATATGAAGATTAAAACTTGAATTGAAGTTCATTTAAGGCTCAAATAAATGAAAGAAGTAGTGAAGAAAAGGTAGAAAAAATCTCCCAACTATGGCCTTTAAGCAATGTTGACACTAGGTTTGGCCAATTATGGCTTTTTACACCAAAATGCATCCAAAACGACTCCAAAATTGATTTTTTTTTCACTTTTTCCATATTTTCACCTACACATTGAATATTTAATTAGGAGTATTTTTGTCATATTTTCTCAAGAAACAAGCAAATATGCACTGTAAAATGACTTTAAAAGTTATGACAAAATGTTAAAATTTAAGTGTAATCAAATGTCTATAAAAGATTCTTTCATTACTTTGAAAAAAATCTAATATAATAAGGGCAAAAAAAATGAAATAAGCCTAAGAAGATAATCTTAAAAGGCAAATGTGATGATCAAGTGATGAATATAGTGATGGATTAGTCAATATAACCTACAAGTTGTGACTAGATGATGGAAGTAACATGGATCGGTTGATGGAATTTGTGAAATTGTTAGTTTTGAAAAGCTAAAAGAAAAAATATGATATGGTGGAGTCTTGAGAACCTTATTACCGCAATTGAAATTTCATGACATTTGCATTACTTGCATTGCCTTTGCATTGTTGTTTGAACTATGCATCTACATAATTTGGTGACTATACAGATCATTATTTTGAATGTTACACTTGCATCATTGTTTGAACCATGCATTTGCATTGTTTAGTGAGAATCTAAATTGTTGTATTTGTATCATTTAGAAGGCATTTGCATAATTATAATAACATTCATTACATATAAAATTTTGACTTTGGTTAGAGGTTGAGAATTTCATTCTCGAATAAGGAAAGCTTTTCAATATAAGACTTTCAATCCTCAAATAGGGAAAATTTTTTTTATTTTTTTAGATAAAAAAAGCATTCAAAATTTTAAAGTTGTGTAGTCTTTTCTCTTAAAGGAACATTTTCAAAGTTGAAAATGATTTGTAAGACTTCTGAGCATAATCTCTAAAAATTTTCAATTTTTGGGTTTTCAAATGTGAATATTTGAGTTTCGAATGAAAATCATTGAATCTTGCATATGAATCTCCAATAATTTTAATTCCAAATATTTAAAATTTTGGATGTGCATCTTTAAAATTTTTGAAATCTTGGATGTGAATCTCTAAAATTTTGGAATGTGAATATTTGAATTTTGGATGTGAGACTTTTGTTAAATAATACATTGTTTCAATAAACAAAATTGAAAGTTAAAAAAAAAACTAAATTAAATTAAATATAAAAAAAACTTGGATGACATTCCTTAAGTGAAGTATATAAAATTTTTTATTAAAAATTATTAAATAAAAATTAAAATTAAGAATCAAAATTAATAGATTGAAATGTCTCATTACATAGTTTAAGTGTGTAAAATTTGAAAAAAATTTAATAATTTTTTATAAATTTTTTAAACAGATTTTTTTAATAAAAAAGTTAAAATTTTTACTATTGAATAAGTATCAATCAAATTTGAATTATAAATAATATTTTTAATAATTTTTATATATTATTAATTTTCACATTAAACCTTATCAATTTATTGATTTAAAATTTTTATTAATTTTTTTTAAATTCATAAATTTCACTTAAAGAATTTTATATAAGATTCGGCTTTACATAAAACTAAATGTGATCATATCATGCCAAGGAATTAATAGCCTAAATTTTATTAGCATATGATGTTAAATTGTAGACACCGAATTTGTCCAGAACATTTTCAACATAATTAACCCAGGGTTCATTTATGAACATGGACTGAGACCATTTAGAAGGATCATTTACAACCCATAAAGAGCCCATAAATTAGTCCATTTAAAAACCCAAAGTTAACTTGGGTCAAATTTGGTCAAAGTCAAAATTACGCATAACTTCATCAAAATGGATAAAGCTCAAGTAAATTCTCAAAATTCAAAACCTAAGTGAAATCAATGTGATTTTAAATTAAATTTGGTGATTTTTTAAAATACTAAAATTTTTTATTGTACCGAAAAAAGTGTAAAATTATCAAAATATCCTTATAAGGATATTTTCATAATTTGCCTTTCTTAAGCTCAAATTTTCATAAAACTTTTCAAATCCTAATTTCATAATATTTCATGATTTTTTATGTATTTGAAATCATAGCAATACCTCAAGATGTAAAATTACTAAAATACCCCTATAAAGGTATTTTCGTAATTTGACCTTCCCAAGTTTAGATTTTTATAAAACTTTCCAAATCTCAATTTTATAATATTTCATGATTTTTGGCGTTTTAAAATCTCAAAAATGAGCATAAGAACATTGATTTCTAAGAAAATGACATAAATACTGAAAATTTTGTACTAAGGGTTAAATGGTCTTTTCATGGTTTAAAGGCAATAAAAATCCAACATTTGCAATGAATAATGTGGACCATTAGATCTCCTTTAAATTTTGATGCATTGGTTAAAGTTTGTTCTTTGAAAGAAAGGAAAGAAAGAAACTTTGGCTTTTAAATGCTACTTGATCCAAGGGCTTATATTCACTATGAGGAAAACACCAATTTTTTTGGTACAAAAGTAGGGTTTGCCAAAGAGAAAAAAAGAAAAGGATGGTTGAACCAAAAAAGAAAAGGTTTCTAGCAAAAAAAAAAGAGAAAAGAGTGAGCTAAATACAAAAAAAAAAAAGAAGGGAGAAAAGCTAAGTAAAAGAAAAAAAAAATGAAGGATTTTTAAGAGAAAGTTTTGGGAAATGTGAGAGCTTTTCACAAAAACAAAAAGAGAGAAACCAACTTCCAAAAAAGTTTAAAAAAGAAGAGGTAAGACAGTCTATGACTATGGTCACATAAGGGTATATGTTTACCCCTATATACATTAGTTGTTACACCATTCTGCATCTGCCATTATATTTTCTGTAAAGTATTCAAGGTTGTTCCTTGCATACGTTGACTTTGGCATGTACGTTGATGAAGTTGGGAGCTTTATATGTTCCATGTTTTTTACTTTTTACAAAATAGTTGTCAGTGAAAAAAAGCTTCATCTCTTTCTACATTTACTAGAATCACCGAACAAATTCTACTTCCTCTAGTGGCAGCAGCAGTTGTGCTCACTCTACAAAGCCTTCCACCATTGCTTCTCAACTTTAAAGTCTTTACTTTTCCATCTTTCATGATGAGCTTTTAGTTAACCTAAGCTAAAACAAATAAAAGACTTGGAAATCAACTTGGAATAACTAAACCATGTTGCTTGGCTTCCCATGAGCAATTACGGTTTGGATGTCATTTCACATTGCCCCACTCATTTGACATAGAAAGAAGATTTTTTAACAGAAAATGGTTTTCAAAACAAGAAGTGATAAGTGGTTTGGAGATGAAAGAAAGGTTCAAAGTTTGAGTTTTTTCTCTTCCAACTCTTTGTTTCACTTAAGAGATTTTGTAGAAGCCATAAAGATTCAATCATTTTTTTTTTTGTTTTTTTATTTTGCATGTGGTTGATTTTGGTTTATTTTGGTTACTAATTATATAAAGGTTAGGAAGAACCAAAAATAAGCCATTTGTAGGGAAAGTTTCACATGTACTGAAAAGTATTCCATGATTATTGTTTACTTAACTTCCTTGCATGATTTTGTCTATTCAATAGTGTACGAATTACTTATAGATATAGGGAAAATATCACATGTATTATACGGTCCCACCATTATCTTATTTGCTTATCATTCTTGGTGTAGGGTAGTTTCACATGCATTGCATAGTTTTTCTTGGCATGATGTTTATTGCAAGTTTTAAAAATATAATAATAGAAATAATAATAATACTAAGGTGGATAATAAAATACTAATAAAATTTAAATAGGGTATAAGAATATTTAAGCACCCTTTTGCATAATTATTTTTTAACTTATAATCATGTTTATTTTTGGACTATGTTAAGTTTTGAATGTCTAATCCTTATGTGCATGTATTAACCTTTAAATTGACATGCTTATGTTCTTTGAATATATTTTATGCATTTTAGTTGTTATTTGCACTTTGAAGATTTTTACTAATAATAATAATAATAATAATTTTATGCTAAATATATATATAATTAGTTATATAAAATTTTAATTATTTTTAGAATAACTATAAAAATGAACTTGCTCCGAAAGTTTGTCAAGATGTTGGAGATTTTTTGGGAAGTTCATAAAGTTAAAAAAAAAAAAAAACTAAACTTGTTTTTTTTTTAATTTCTAAAGTTTTGTGTGAAAATCTTTTATGAAGTAATAGGTTCCCAAATGCAATTTAGATGTTAGGAAGTTTATTTCATTAAGAATTTTTATACATTTCCATAGCTCGAAAAATAAATTCATTTTGTTAAAACCATGATTATAAAAAATACAAAATAATAAGAATAATAAGATTGATTTTTAAGTATAAAAATTTGCACCTAAATTCTACCTAGATGTTAAAAAATCCATGTGGTTCTTTATATTTGAAAATCTAATTCTTGAATTTACACTTGATCATCATTTTGCATATGTTTCATTTTTAAATTAATGTCCTCATTTATAATGCATATATATATATGTGTGTGTGTGTGTGTGTGTGTGTGTGTGTTTGCTCTAGTTAAGGATTTTTAATATCAATTATATTATATTTCATTTTTTTATACTAAAAGTTTTCTTAAAATTTTAGTTTCGAATAAATAAAATTAAAATAGCATTCTATAAAATATAATTGATTGGTACTCTGCCCAGATGTTAGAGAACCATCAATAATTATCATTTACAAATAATGTTATTTTATTATTTTTAGAAGAAATGTTATGATAAATCTTAAATTGAAAGACAATCTTTGAATTCTATTTTACGTCAGAGATTTTGAAGGTATTTCTTTAATTTAAAGATTTTCTTAATATTCCTAAACAAAGAATTTTTTAAAAAAAAAACTAATTTTATTTCTTACAAAGAAAAGGAATTATAATAAAATTTCATATAGAAAACCATTTTTATCCAAAATTACAAATAGCGCATAATTAATCGATACCAATTTTGTGGGCGTTGTGGGGGTATTAATCGTTTCTCACACGTAACCGACTCCTAAACCTAATTTTGTTTTCATAGACCAAAACTGTCTTTTTTAATAAAGCTCTAAATCCGTTTTTATTAAAAAAATAAACTTTTTGGTAACCAATCACACCCTAAAAAGGATTGGTGGCGACTCTATTTTTTTTAACGATTTTTAAAATATTTTACATCTAGCTATCGGTCTCCAGATCGATACATTACGATAGCAGGGTGACTCCATTAGGATTTGAGAGTCAAGCCAGAATTTTTAATTATGCGCAATTAATAGTCATTGGATTTAATTGGTTTTATTTAATATTTAATTTAATTCCCTTTATTTTAATTTTTCAAAAATATAAAAATAATTGGATGTTAGTTATTATTTTGTTTTGATTTTGTGCTTATGATTTATTTATGATATTTTGATCAATATGTCACTTTGCACACTTTTGCATATGCACTTACATGTATGAGTTCTAGAGCCGAGGTCTATTTTTTTTAAGAGAAAGTAAAGTAGTTATGGTCTCGTGAGGAGATAACTTTTGCATTTGCTAGCGAAATACTATTACTCAGATTGAACATTTTTTGTTAGTAGCCTGTAATGGATGAGGATTAGGGGGCCCTTATTAGTTTATAATAAACGATGATGTGAGGAATAGTCTGGGAACCTCTAGACATATAAATCCAAACCCAGCATATTGTGAACCCTAAAGATCCAGCCTAGGATAAAGCTATGCCGTCTTTTTTAGAGAAAATTACCTAAAGCTAGGACACTATATATCATTTGCTCTGATATATGCTATGCTTGATTATTTATTTATTTATTTGTTTATTTATTTATCAACATTATTGATTTCTTTTACCCTTAATATTTGTTACATGCATAATATAGGTATTAGATGAGGTATTTGTTTTAGATCAATTGATAGTAAAGAAAGCACTCATGAAGCCATTAATAGCATCAACCCCCAACAAGAATTATTTAGAAGTTAAAAACCAGTCAAAAAGCACCCAAGAAAAAGAAGGAGATTGCTTAGGGGTTTGTTATATGTCTACACTTCCACAGTTGGTACGTATGGATTTAAATCAAAATGATGTAGCCAAGTTGGAACTTATATGGCAACAATAGAGAGCATAAAAGAAAGAGTCTTTTTTAAAGAAATATGAGGATGTGGCATTGCTCATGTTAGTAAAGATTGATGAGGCACTAGTTAAGGTTATGATGCAATTTTGGGATCAATCTTATCGGTGTTTCATATTTAACCAATAAGACTTGGCCCCACAATTGAAGAATATTCATCTTTACTTTGGATAGAGTCTGCTAATCAAGACAAGATCTATTAGAAAGAGCAAAAGACTACCAGATATAAGAAGCAGTTAGCCAAGATTATGCAAATAAGAGTCGAAGAGATAGACAAGCATAAGACAGAAAACAATGGGGTTAAGATTATTCCATCAATTTTCTATTTGAGCATATAAAGAAGCATATTCATATTGATTAGAGGTTAGATGTGTTTGCCTTGACCATGTATGGGTTAATGATATTCCCTACAATATTAGGACATATAGAAGCATCAGTGGTCAACTTTTTCAAGCAATGGAATAAAGGTATAAATCTTTCATCAACTATTTTACTAAAAACTATTAGATCGTTTAATTTTTGTTAAAGGAAGGATAAAGGATGGTTCATAGGATGTGGTCAGCTGTTTTTAATTCGGCTTAGAAGTCACTTTTAGGAAAACAAAAAGATATTATTTGGACCATTCTCTATTCATTTTGTTCCCATCAAGAAGTTTGTTGCCAAAGAGTGGCAGAGGGATTGGACAAAAGGTCAATGGATGTCATTCTTTCTAGAGCTTATTAGTGAAAATGTAACATGAAAGGCACCATAGATGCTTCCTATGACCATTTTGTATAGTTTTGGAGATGAATCATGGGTACCTTTGTTAGGAATATTGGAGGCAGTGAGTTATGCATCTCTTATGGTTCAAAGATAATATGACTCACGGTAATTCATCCCTATGACTCATGGACTCAGTTCACTCGAATTCGATTATGGGGCACCTGGTTAATGAAAAAGGTCTATGAAGTCATTAAGACATGGAAGTAGATTAACTGATTAAGCCAAGCTAGATTTACAGATAATATTACAAAAGGATATCTTACATGGAGAATTAAAAGAGTTAATAAAGTTAAACCTTGACCAGCTGATGTTTCATATAAATTGTCTGCTCCTATTTCAAGGTTGGTTTTATCGAATTTTAAGGTTTCCCAACGAAAGTTCGAGATTGAAATAAAGAAGTTGGAGAAAAAGAATATGGCAATGACAAATCAAGTTAATCAATTGAGATATGATTTGATGATAAAAGATGATGTAGTACAAAAGTTAACCAAAGAATGAAAGGTATTGAAAAAAGATTTACAAGACCTTTATCAAGAAAATAAAAGATTGAGATTGGACATTAGACCTTTAAGGGGATCCAAGAAAGATATGGAAAAATTAAGAGAGATAAAGGAGTATTAAAAGAATAGAGCTTAAGAAAACAAGGAAGTGATATTTGCACTCACCAAAGAACAGCACACATGAAAGAAAAATTTTTGGGAGCCTCTGAAAAGATAGCCAAGTGCTAAAAAGAAAATGATAAGCTAAAGGTAGAATTAAAGAAGGAATAGAATCGGAACTCTAATTTGTAAAAGGAGAAAAAAACTTTAGAATAGAAATTAATGAGCTTGGAGCTTTAGTTGGTCAATAATCAAAATCACATAGATAAGATTTTGATTGAATGGCAAAAAAGGGAAGACGAATGGGCCCATACTTACAATATGGACGTAGGAGCCCAAGAAATGTGAAGAGCAAAAAGCTTATGGAGGTAACAATACATAGAACATTTAACTGCTTAAATTTACAAAGCTGTTCAAAAAACAAGCCAAATGATTGAAAAAGCAAAAGCACTTGAACAGAAGATCATACCGACCTAAGGCTACAGTCAAAGATTTTTGAACTTTCTGTGTGAGGGTAGTAAGCAATATGCTAAAGTCAAATGTTTTTACAATTTTAATGTAAAGACAATCGAATGATGTACAAAGACTCTTATAGTCAACGAAAGTTTCTTTTGCTCAGATGTATTCAAAACAATGCCCTAATTTGCATTACATTCATTCCATGCATACAATTTAATTTAATCAAAGATTAATAATAATGATATTGTATCTTGCACTCTAATTCATGGTTAATAAACAAAAGTTCAAGGATATCGAAGCTAAAGAACACAAGTCAATCAATCTTGCACAAAAATAATACTTGTTCTCAAACTCAAATCATGGAAAAAAAAAACATAGCTAGGATTAAAAGAGTTAAAAGGGCACAAAAAGAAATAAAAGAAAGAGTAATAGAGATTCAACAAAGTATTAAAGAAATAAAAGAAAGAGTAATGGAGATTCAACAAAGTATTTAGGCGTAAATGACTGAACTAAGGCAGTTGCTATCCAGTTCATTAAAAGAAAAGAGAATTACTAGTACATCAAGACTAGGGGAAGAAATAGTATGGAAGAACCACTACACCCTTCAAGGTTTACCTTTCCCCATGTTCAAGCTTTTTATAGCTTACATATGCAACAGCCAAATGTACAACCTTACCCTTATATCAATCCCTCTGCTAGTCAACCATAGATCTATGTGAATGCTAACCTAGGATTAACCCCTATTGATCTAATTGAACAAGACAAGTTACAGGAACTGTTAGAGTCCGGTTGTGAACTCAAAAATATGAAACAAGTATAACCAGTTTGAAGAAAGGCTTAGAGCAGTAAGGGTAACGATATCTATGGTGTTATTGATGCTAGTGAGCTCAATTTGGTACCTAACTTAGTTAACCCAACTAAATTTAAAACCTCAGATTTTGAGAAGTATGATGAAACAAAATATCCTTTTGCTCATCTTACCATGTTCTATCGAAATATAATGGGCTATACTTAAAATGATAAGCTCTTGATACATTGTTTTTAAGACAGTTTAACTAGATCAGTGACAAGATGATATGTACAACTAGATTGAAGCTGAATCCACTTATAAAAGGACTTAGCCAAAACATTCATTGCCTGATATAAACATGTCTTAGATACAGCCCCTAATAGGTTATCTTTATAGAACATAGAGAAAAAGAAGACAAAAACCTTTAAAGAATATGCACATCAATGGTGAGATGTCACAACCCAGGTCCAATCACAATTAACTAAAAAGGAGGTTACGGTGCTATTTGTCAATACACTAAAAGCACCATACTATGATAAGGTTGGAAATGCAATAAAGAATTTCTCGATATGGTGATTTCAGGAGAAATGATAGAGAATGCCATCAAGAGTGGCAAAATTGAAGGGCTCAAAAAGAAAACAACAAATCTAAAAAAGAAAGAGCATGAGACATATGCAATCACTTATGAAAATTCTCCACGTCGTTTTTTTGTTCCATACAACCCAAACCCACTATACCCCTTTATTATCTTACTACCAACCAAATCTTTTAATAGCCTTATTATTACTAAATACCCTAACAACCACCATACAGGCTAAGCTTTAGCCTTCAACCACTTAATTATACCCCTGTACCTCTCACTCAACCAGTTACCCAATCAACCCAAAGAACCAATAACCAAAGAAACCCATAAAACAATATCAATCGAGAGAAGCCTTAATTTGACCTAATTCATATTTTTTACACCGACTTGTACTCTCAACTATTGAGAGATCACCTTATTGCTCCTGTTTATGTGGTACCATTAAAGCCATCATATCTAAATTGGTATGACCTTAACGCCAAGTGTGATTACCATTATGGTGTGGCAAGACACTTATTTGAAAATTACATAGCATTTAAACATAAGGTACAAGGTCTCATAAATTGTGGGCTCTTAACTTCTGATACTAAATTCAAACCAAATGTCAGTGGAAATCTTTTACGAAATCACACCGAAGGGAAGATTAATGTTATGGGTGATGGAAAACATGTAAAGATTAAAAGATGCGTGAATGAAGTAAAGACCCATTTTGAACGAGTATATAATTATTTGACTGAGGTAAGCATGATTCAATCGATATCTTCAAATGACAATAAAAGCTATAAAGATGACAACCAAGTTTGTAAGTACCATAAAGGGATGGTCGAACATTCAATTCAAATATGTGAAGCCTTTAGACGAACATTGCAAACCTTGATGGATGTGGCCATCAGAGTTTTATGATGAATACGATGAGATCAATGTCAATATGATGAGTAATGAGCATCTTGACTAGTCTCTTATCCCCTAAACCTCTCACAGTATACTATGATGAAAAATTTAAACCTGTAGCTGAAAAGGTTATTTCCTTTCATAGGATGCCAATGACTATTTATGTCCTCAGTCTATTTCTTTACTAGATTGATAAAGTAGTCTCATAAAAGTATGACTATGATGTCATGATTCAAAAACCTGAAATGATAACAAATAATCCAAGTATGAGGAATACTATAAACATAACGGGTATAGAAGGAATGACTTGTAGTAGTCAGTGTTACACTCTTAATATGTTAAAAAAGGCCAAAAAAGAGAAAGATAAGGTGAGAGAATAAGTCACAGGAGAAAGTTAAAGTTCTCAATGATGGTAAGCCCGGAGGTCCAGATCAACAAGCCAGAATCAAAGAAAAAAGGCTGTAAGTTTTTAAAGATTATTAAGCATAACGAGTATAGTGTGGTAGACCAACTAAATAAACTGTTAGCTCACATTTCTTTATTATCATTACTGTTGAATTCAAAGTCACACAAAAATGTTTTGCTACTAGGCTTATGTAAAACATAATATTTCTATTGAAAAAATAGATCACATGGTTAAAAATATTGTAGCTCCTAATTTTACTGCTTTTAATGATGATGAAATACCCCTAGAAGGGCAAGGTAGTGTTAAAGCCTTGCATATTACTGTCAAGTGCAAAACCTATACTGTGGCCAAAGTATTGATTGACAATGGATCATCTATTAATGTCATGCCTTTAATGACATTATTAAAACTTCCAATAAACCCTTCTCACATAAGAAACAATCACATAATTGTAAGGGCTTTCGATGGAGCATGAAAAAAGTGATTAGTGATATATAGATTCAATTATAGATTGGTCCGTATACCTTTTATGTCCCATTTTAAGTGATAGATATAACTCCTGCATATAGTTGTTTACTCAAAAGACTTTGGATTAATACAACTAGGGTTGTACCTTTATTTTTGCACCAGAAGGTGAAATTCATTATTGAAGCGAAGCAAGTTTGTCTAAATGGTGAGAAAAATCTATTAGTGATAAAAATCTTAACCACTTTTTATGTCGAAGCTACAGATGAGGCAATTGAATGCTCATTTAGAGCTTTTGAAGTAGCAAATGCTATTTATGTCAGAGAAAGGTCAAAGATACTTATTCCTCGATTATTGAAGACTACAGATATAATGATCAAACAAACTATCAACAAAGATTGGTAAGTTAAGAGAAGCTTAGGAAAAGGTTTGCAAAGGATCAAGAAGGCACCAAGCACAAGTAAAAATAAAGAAAGATGGGGCTTAGGCTACAAGCATACTACTGTTGATAAAAAGAATATGATGCTAAAGAAGCAAGAAAAGAGAATAGCACACTTTAAAAGGTAAGAGTCAATTGATGAAAAAATGGTGTTTCTTATCTATATGAAACATTGCGTTTAGGCGAGCATGTCTACCCTAGATCATCAGAGGTTAAAAAGGGGGAACTAGTAATAACATTGGAGGAAGCCTTTTCCCAAGTTTAGATTAGAGCAAATGACGAAATTATGCAAGATAAAAAGATGCTTTTTTTTTCTTTTTAGGTTAGGAAACCCAATAATGATTTATTATTTCAGTTATTTTTGAACCTTTTTAATCTAAAAATTTCAATTGCTTCTACCCAAGAGCATACAAAGGTCAAATATATAGGTTTACTTTCATTATCCTAATAAAAGTATGAATGCCATACATTTCACATATACCATCTTTTCCATTTTTTTTTATTTTTATTCATGTTTTTCTTGCTTTCACCAAAATCCGTCTATATTTCTTTGAAATTGTACTCATTTTCACTTTAAATAATGAACATTATGGATGACCAAGATAACAACGTCGGATTTGATTTTAAAAGTTCGAGTCACATTAGCGAGTTTGATAATGATGTAGATTCAGAATACTATAATTTACCTCAGGATCTATTAAAATGGATGGAACAAAAAAAGAAAGCTATAGAATCCCATCAAAAATCTACTGACATGTTGAATTTAAGGGATGGTGAGAATAAAAAAGAAGTTAGGATCAGTACTTTACTATCATCGATCGAAAAATAGAAGCGAGTGGATTAATTACAAGAATAAGTTGATGTATTTACATGGTCCTATCAAGATATGTCTAGGCTTAGCTTAGATGTTGTTAAGCATAGATTGCCTCTAAAACTAGGTACCAACCAATACAATAAAAGTTAATATGCATAAAGCCAAAGATGTTACTAAAGATAAAAGAGGAAGTGAAGAAGCAGTTTGACACTAATTTTTTAAAAGTAGCCAAGTACCCTAAATAGGTAGCTAATATAGTCCCATTTTCTAAAAAAGATAAACAGGTTTGGATGTGTGTAGACTACAGAAAATTGAACAAGGCTAGTCCAAAGGATAATTTTCTATTATCTCATATTGATACCCTTATGGATAACATTGCTAGGCACTCTACATTTTTGTTCATTGATGGATTTTTTTGCTATAACTAGATCAAAATGGCCTGAGAATATAAGAAAAAAACACATTTGTGACAACATGGAAGACATTTTGCTATAAAGTCATGCCTTTTAATTTAAAGAATGTCGGTACCACATAACAAAGGGTGATGGTCACATTTTTTCATGATATGATGCATAAGGAAATAAAGGTGTATATTAATGATATGATAGCCAAGTTTCAAGAAGAGAAAGATCATGTAACTAATCTCAGAAAACTTTTTGAAAGGTTACAAAAATATCAGCTCAAGCTAAACCCAACCAAATGCATATTCGGTGTTAAATCTAGAAAGTTTCTAGGATTTATAGTTAATGAAAGAGGTATAGAAGTAGACCTTAATAAGATTTAAGCCATCCAAGAGTTGTTAGTGCCATGCACTTAAACAAAAGTGAGAGGCTTTTTGGGGCAATTGAATTACATGTCTCACTTTTATCTCAACTTACTTTGAAATGTGATCAATTTTTAAAATGCTTCTTAAAAATAATCCAGGTAAATGGGATGAAGAATGTTAGAATATCTTTGAAAAGATTAAACAGTATTTGACAAACCCACTGGTGTTGGTACCATCAATTGTAGGCAGTGCTTCGATTTTGTATCTAATAGTGCAAGAGAAATCGATGGAATGCATCCTAGGGCAAAGGGATGAAACAAGTAAGAAAGAGCATGCTTCTACTATTTGAGTAAAAAGTTCATGAAGTATGAGGCCAAGTGTTCCCGAATAGAAAAAATATGTTATGCCTTAGCTTGGACTATATATAGGCTTAGACAATACATGCTCTATCATACTACTTGACTGAATCTAAGTTGGATCTCCTCAAGTACATTTTCAAGAAACCATCTTGTCAGACAGGATAGCGATATGGTAGGTTATACTTTCAAAATATGATATTGTGTATGTGATGCAAAAATCCATAAAAATGAGTGTAATAACTGATTTTCTTATTGATCAAACTATAGAAGATTATGCACCTATGAAATTTGAATTTCTTGATGAAGACTTAATGGCTATCTTGCTAGATAAAGATGAAGAACCCGTAAAAAATCATGAAAGATGTTTTTTGATGGGGCATCGAATATAATGGGCATGACATTGGGGTAGTGCTAATATTCCCAAAAGGAAATTACTAACCCTGCATTACAAGGTTGGATTTCAATTGCACAAACAATGTTGCTGAGTATGAAGCATGTGCTATAGGTTTACTGATGGCCATCGAAAAAAAGATTGAGGTGTTAAAGAGTATATGAGGATTCAGCCATAGTAATTTACCAACTAAAGGGTAAATGAGAGACTAGAAACCTAAAATTGGTATTATACTAAAGGCACATAACTAGCTTAACAAAACAATTCAAAGAGATCCAATTCCAGCATGTTCCTCGAAAAGAAAGTCAGATTGCCAATATCTTAGCTACTTTGGTAGCAATTTTTAAGTTAAATGACAATACAAGAATATAACCCATCAAAGTACAAATGAGAGATTTGCCAGCCCACTGTTCGAATGTGAAAAAAAAGGTGGATCGATGACCTTGGTATTATGACATTGTATAGTATATCAAATGCTAAAATTATCCCGAGCGAGCCTCAAAGAATGATAAGTGGATTATTCGAAGATTGGCAATAAGATTTGTACAAGATGGAGAAATTCTGTATAAAAAAAGTCGAGATTAGGTATTGCTAAAGTGTGTAGATGCTGTTAAAGCACTAAACATACTTGAAGAAGTATATGAAATAATTTATGGAATACATGCCAATGGGCATATGATGGCTAAATAGATTACAATAGTGGGTTATTACTAGTCTACATTAGAAAATGATTGCATCAGTTATGCTCGAAAGTGTCATAAATGCCAAGTTTATGCGGATAAGATTCATTTCCTTTCAGTCCCGCTACATGTTCTAACACTGCTATGACTTTTCTTTATGTGAGGAATATATGTGATCGGACCTATAATGCTAAAAGCTACAAATGGGCATCGTTTTATCTTTGTCAAATTGATTACTTCACAAAATGGATGGAAGTGGCTTCATATGCTAGGTTACCCAATTAGTGGTGTGCAAATTCATAAAAAGAAGATAATATGTCGATATGGGCTTCAAAAAAAATTATCTCTGATAATGCTAGCAACTTAAATAGTAAAATGATGAAATAGTTGTACACATAATTCAAGATAAAGCATCATCATTTAGCACTATTTCGTTCAAAAATGAATGACATAATAAAAGCTACGAACAAGAACATTAAAAGAATATTAAGGAAGATGACTGATACATATAAAGACTAGTATGAAAAGTTACTTTTTGCCTTACATACTTATAGAACATCAATTCAAACTTCCACAAAGGTTACCCTTTTTTCACTAGTATATGGTATGTAGGCTATTTTACTAATTGAAGTGAAAATTCCTTCCCTAAGGGTTTTAAGAAAGGTAAAATCAAATGAAACAGGTTGGGTTTGAGATTATTTCGAACAACTAAACCTCATTAAAGAAAAAAGACTCTCGATGATTAGTCATGGACATTGAATTATGTGAGCATATGACAAGAAATGCAACCCCAGTGCTTTCAGTGCTTTCACGAAGGTGAATTGGTTTTGACAAGGATTTTGCCGATTCAACATGACAGTAGAGAAAAATGAACACCTAATTAGGAAGGTCCATATGTGATAAAGAAAGCATTTTTTGGCAAAACTTAGATCTTTGCAAAAATAGATAGTGATGGATTGCTAAACCTTATCAAATCTGACATTATTAAAAAATATTTTTTCAAAAAAAAGAGACGGTTTAGATTGAAAACTTGAAAAGGATGGTTTAAATCAAACGAATGATCGTTTAAACTGAAAACCCGAAAGGAAAACTTAAATAAATAGTGGAGTTAACAGAAAATCTTTCAAAAAAAAAAAGTTTAGATTGAAAACCTGAAAAGGACAGTCTGAATCAAAAGAATAATTGTTTAACTTGATAACCTAAAAGAGTGGCTTAAATAAAGGTGGAGCTATGAGGAAATCTTTCAAAAAAAACAAAAAGACGATTTAGATTGAAAACCCAAAAATGGCGGTCTAAATCAAAAAAATAATCATTTAAGCTAAAAACCTAAAAAAGTAGCTTAATGAAGGTGGAGCTAGGAGAAAATCCTTTAAAAAAAACAAAAAAAAAAAGAAATGGTTTAGATTGAAAACTTGAAAAAGGTGATCCGAACCAAAAGAATGATCGTTTAAGCTAAAAACCTAAAAAGACGGCTTAAATAAAAGTAAAGCTAAAAAAATCATTCAAAGAACGATATGATGCAACACAACTGGATGAATCGATGCCAGAATTAAAGGAAATGACTTTTGAGGGCAAGATTCCATTAGTTATGGATATGGGGCAAGGATCAGTTGTATGATATCAAACATAGCAAAATTGCAAATGTAACAAGTTTTTAGAAAAAGATCAAGTCTGAGTAGATCAAGGTTGTTCAAATATTCATTATTTAAAAAATTGATATTTGATTCTCAAAATATCTTTGAATTACCTATTCTTTGTGCTTTAAATGCTCATCTTTCTCTTTCTAAAATCAAAATAAATACCCCTATAATTAACTAAATCTCATGTTCAACTTTGAGTATGAAATCATTGCATTTGTCACTTAAAATTAGAATAATAACTGATAATGTTCATGATAGATCAACGTGTCACTAAAAAAAAAAAAAAGTGTAACAATGATGAAAAATATCAATGCAGGGTTCATAAAAAATATAATAAATATATAATAAATAAATAATTAAAAAAGTGAAATGAAAAATTGATTGATTGCCTAAAAACAAAAAGAAAGAAAAAAAAATTTGAAGGTAATTTCTTGACAAACTAGAGTCAAATGAGTCTACCAAGAGTCCAACATTCCCAAAGTAAGAAGAAAGACAAACAACTGAATGGCAAAAGAGAAATTTAGAAGAATAAGAATATAAAAAACAGCTGCTAAAGTTTGAAAGGACTGAATCAATCTCAAAAAAATCAAATTAAACATGAATAAAAATGCATGATATAAATCGTTGATTGCATCTCCATCCTTCGGATTTAACACAATCATCACATGCATTGCTTATATTTTTATGATAAGTTGTATTAAGGGCCTCTTTTGAAACATCGAAAAGAAATAGGTTATATTTATTTTCAAAACAAAGATAATGGTTTAATTAAGAAAATTGGCCCTAAGGATAAAAGGTTAACCCTAACACAATTCTCAAAACCTTGACTATCGATTTATGAAAAATTTGAGTCATTTTCACTTACAATGTTGTTTCAATTGTAATCTCATTTTTTGACTTGCGGTGCCATTTTGGTTGTTCTTTATTTTTTAACTTATGGAGTTACCCCAGTCGTTTTCTTATATTTTAACTTATAATGTCATCTCGATCATTTTTTATTTTTTGACTTGTGATGTTATCTCAATCATTCTTTATTTTTTACTTGTGATGTTATCTCGATCATTTCTTATTTTTTGACTTGCAGTATCATCCCAGTTGTTCTTTATTTTCTAACTTATGGTATCATCTTGGTTATTTTCTTATTTTTCAACTTGCAATGTCGTCCTAGTCGTTCTTTATTTTTTGACTTACAGTGTTTTCTCAATCATTTTCTAATTTTTCAACTTGCAATGTTGTCTCGGTCGTTCTTTATTTCTAACTTATGATGTTGTCCAAGTCGTTTTCTTATTTTTTTTGACTTACAATGTTATCCCAATCATTTTTTTTATTTTTTTGACTTACGATATTATCCCAATCATTTTTTTATTTTTTGATTTACAATGTCATCCCAGTCATCCTTTATTTTTTGACTTGTGGTGTTGTCTTGACTATTTTTTATTTTTTAACTTGCGGTATTATTTCGATCATTTTTTATTTTCTGACTTATAGTGTCATCCCAATCGTTCTTTATTTTTTGACTTACGATGTCATCCCAGTCATTTTCTTATTTTTTGACTTACGATGTCACCCTGGTTGTTTTTTATTTTTTGACTTACGGTGTTGTCCTAGTCTTTTTCTTATTTTTTGAATTAAGGTGTCGTCCTAATCGTTCTTTATTTTTTTACTTATGGTGTCGTCCTAATCATTCTTTATTTTTTGACCTATGATGTAGTCAAAAATAAAAAAAAGGAACAAAGGTTTTTCTCTTACTCGGAAGTATCATCCGGATAAATTTGTCATCTATGTTTTTGCATTATTTCTAATTCTCAAAAATATGCAAAGAGGGGCAGCTATAGATACTGAATTTTATTCGAAACATTTTTCAACATGATTGACTTGGGGTTCATTTGTGAGTATGGGCTAAGACCATTTAAGATGATCATTTACAACCCATAAGGAGCTCATAAACTAGCCCATTTTGAAACCCAAAATCAACTCGGATCAAATCCAATCAAACAAAATCAAAATTACACATAACTTAGTCAAAATGGAGAGAGCCCAGGTTAATTCTCAAAATTCAAAACCTAAGTGGAATCAATGTGATTTTAGATTAAATTTGTTGATTTTTTAAAACACTAATTTTTTTTTGTACCGAAAAAAGTGTGAAATTATTGAAATACCCCTTATAAGATTTTTTGTGATTTAATTCTTTTGAGCTTAGATTTTAATGGAACTTTTCATATCTTAATTTCATAATATTTCATAATTTTGGTGCATTTGAAATTATAGCAGTACTCCAAAAATGTGAAATTACTAAAATACCTTTTAAGGGTATTTTCGTAAAAGGTATTTTAGTAATTTGACATTGTCAAGCTCGAACTTTCATGAAACTTTTCAGATCTCAATTTTGTAATATTTCATGATTTTTGATGTTTAAAATCCTAAAAATGAGCATGGGAACATTGATTTTTAAGAAAATGGTCTAAATACCAAAAACTTTGTATTATGGGTAAAATGATCTTTTCATAGGTTTAAAGGTAATAAAAATCCAACATTTGCAGTGAATAATGTGGACTATTAGATCTTCTTTGAATTTTGATCCATTGGTTAAAGTTTATTCTTTGAAAGAAAGGAAAGGAATAAACTTTGGCCATTGGATGCTACTTAATCCAAAAGCCTATATTCTATACAAAAAAGGGTTCTGCTGAAGAGAAAAAAAAATGGTTGAACTAAAAAAAAAGGTTTCTAGTAAAAAAAAAAAAAGAGAGAGCTAAACACAAAAGAAAAAAAGAATGAAGAAAAGCTAAGTAAAAGAAAAAATTTTTAAAAGAAAGTTTTGGGAAATGTGAAAGCTTTTGATGAAAATAAAAATAAAAAAACCAACTTCCAAAAAAGTTCAAAAAAGAAAAGGTAAGATAGCCTATGACCATGGTCACATAAGGGTATATGTTTGCCATTCTATATCATTGGTTGTTACACCATTCTGCATCTACCATTATATATTCTGCAAAGTATTCATAGTTGTTCCTTGCATGCTTTGACTTTGGCATGTACGTTGATGAAGTTAGGAGCTTTATGTTTTCCATGTTTTTGTTTTTTTACAAAACAATTGTCAATGAAAAAAAGCCTCATCTCCTTTTACATTTACTGGAACCACCGAATAGCTTCTAATTTTTTTAGTGGTAATAGTTATTGGGCTCACTCCATAAAGCCTTCCACCATTGCTTTTCTACTTCAAAGTCTTTGTTTTTCCATCTTTCATGACTAGCTTTTAGTTAGCCTAAGCTAAAACAAATAAAAGACTTGGAAATCAACTTGGAATAACCAAACCGTATTGCTTAACTTCCCATGAGTAGTTACAATTTGGATGTCATTTCACACAACCCCACTCATTTGACGTAGAAAGAAGATTTTTAACAGAAAATGGTTTCCAAAGTAGGGAGGATAAGTGTTCTGTAAGGGAAAAAAAGGTTTAAAGTTTAGGTTTTTTCTCTTCTAGCTCTTTGTTTCACGTGAGGGGTCTTGCAGAAGCCATAAAGCTTCAACTTTCTTTTTTTTTTCTAGTTTCTTTCTTCTGCATAGGGTTTATTTTGGTTTATTCTGGTCAGTGATTATATAAAGGATGGGAAGAACCGAAAATAAGCCATTTGTAGGGAAAGTTTCACATACACTGAAAAGTATTCCATTAGCATTGTTTGCTTAACTTTCTTGCATGATTTTGCCTATTCAATCAGTGTATGAATTGTTTATAGATGTAAGGAAATATCGCATGTACTATAATGTCCCACCATTATCTTATTTGCTTATCATTCTTGGTGTAGAGAAAGTTTCACATGCATTGCATAGTTTTCCTTGGCATGATGTTTACTGCATGTTCTAAAAATATAATAATAGAAATAATAATATACTAAGGTGGATAATAAAATACTAATAAAATTTAATTAGGGTATAAGAATATTTAAGCATCCTTTTGCATAACTATTTTTAGCATTATAATCATGTCTATTTTTGGATTATGTTAGGATTTGAATGTCTAATCCCTTTGTGCATGTATTAACCTTTAAATTGATATGCTTATGTTCTTTGAATATATTTTATATATTTTAGTTGTTATTTGCACTTTGAAAATTTTTACTAATAATAATAATATATTTTTATGCTAAAAATATATATAATTAGTTATATAAAATTTTAATTATTTTAAGAACAATTATAACAACAAGTTTGCTCTGAAAGTCTGTTTAAATGTTGAAGATTTTTGGAGAAGTTCATAAAGTTAAAAAAAAAAAACCCTAAACTTGTTTTTTTTTTTTTAATTTATAAGGTTTTGTGTGAAAACTTTTTATGAAGCAATTGGTTCCCGAATGCTACCTAGATGTTTGGGAATTTAGGAAATTTATTTTTTTAAGAATTTCCATACATTTTCATAGTTCAAAAAATAAATTCTTTTTGTTAAAACCATAATTATGAAAAATACAAAATAACAAGAATAATAGGACAGATTTTTAAATATAAAAATCTACACCTAAATTCTGCCTAGATATTAGAGAGTCCAGATGATTTTTTTATATTTGAAAACCCGATTCTTAAATTTACACTTAATCATTTTGCATATATTTCGTTTTAAAATTAATGTCCTCATTTATAGTGCATCTATATATATATATATATATATATATATATGCTCTAGTTAAAGTTGTTTAATATTAATTATATTATATTTCATTTTTTTACCCTAAAAATTTTCTTAAAATTTTAGTTTTGAGTAAATAAAATTAAAATAGTATTCTGTGAAATATAATTGATTGGTATTCTACCTAAATTTTGGAGAGTCATCAATAATTATCATTTACAAAGAATATTATTTTATTAATTTTAGAAGGAATATTATGATAAATCTTAAATGAAAAACTATCTTTGAATTCTACATTTATGTCGGAGGGTTTGAAAATATTTCTTTAATTTGAAAATTTTCTTAATATTCCTAAATAAAATTTTTTTAACTAATATAAATAAACAAAATTATAATTAAATTTCATATAGAAAATCATTTTTATCCAAAATTACAAATAACTTATAATTAATTTGTATCAATTTTGTGTGCGTTGTAAAGATACTAATTTTTTTCCACACATAATCGACTATCGAACTTATTTTTATTTTCATATACCAAAACTATCTTTTTAATAAAGCTCCAAAACCCATTTTATTAAAAAAATAAATTTTAGATAATCAATTACACCCTAAAAAAGATTTGTGATGATTTTTTATTTTTTTCATGATTTTTAAAATATTTTACATATAAAAATTGAATCTTCGAAGTGATATATTATGACATGCATCAGTCACAACCAGTCACAACCATTTAGCCTGATATTCATGCGCAGATGATCGATCATCCTTGAGTAAGATGCAGCCCATTTTGCCGTCTGCTTAGTGGAACTCATTCTGGGCTCATAAACCCCGAAACGTAGCCATGAAATGAGACTCAGCCCAAAGACAGTGTTACTGTATTTCAAGTAATACCATTTTATAATAGTTCTAAATTACCAATTATTAAACAAACTGTAAACGAAGCAGAAGATGAATCAAAGCTAGGTGATATAATGAAGCACAAAGGAGAAGGGGATCAGGGACGTAAATGCATTCTAAGTGAGCCACCTAGGTTTGTTTTTATCATTATCAATTTATCATATAAACAGAATACCTGGAAGCCTAAGCTACTTGTTTGGCCCATTAAATTGGAGCAGGACCCGGTTGTGTTGAAGTAAGTAAAGTCTGGAACTAGGCCCAGGATAGGGATGAGCCACTTGAAACGACGAGCATGATCCACAAACATGTGGTTTATGTGGCACCATAGCTTGCAGCTTGCAACGTTGCTTATCTACTTGCTGTTGTCGTCGCTGTAGCTTTGGTCATCGCCATAATATCGGATGGAAAACACGCGCCAACAGTCTCACAACCATACCGACTATCCTTTCTCATGGCTTCCTCAACTCTCTACCCTTCAGCTCCTTCGCAGGTATATCCCACCACTTGTTGGTGGTTAAATTACTTTGTTTCGAAACTTTTAATTGAATTTTTTAGTGTTTTTTTTTTAACAGCTATGCTCCAGCAAGAGTAGCATGTTCTGCCCATCACAGTCTTTTCTTGTGAAACCAAAAAGGACCCAGATGATTATAAAGGAGACCCACAAGGGAATGAGACTCACTTGTCAGGCCACTAGCATCCGTGCAGATAGAGTGCCAGACATGGGCAAGAGGCAGCTCATGAATGTGCTTCTGTTGGGGGCTGTTTCACTCCCTACGGGTTTCATGTTGGTTCCTTATGCCGCCTTCTTTGTCCCATCTGGGTAAGTTCTCCTTTCCTCCTTCCTTGTTCAGTTCCTAATGAGGGTGGTAATTAATGCTTTTGATGATTCAACTGATTCTTATAGTTGACTGATTGAATTATTGTAGGAAATTTTACTTACTAGTCCAACATACTATTCGTTTATAAATTTTAAAATCATAAATCACCTTAAGTACCCTTGAAAATACAGTAATTCAAGGTAGGATATGAGCACAAGCAGAAACTTGGTTTCTCCCATACTAGTTAACCAAGTTTTTTTCACCAAATTGACCTCCCATACCGGTTATGGCCACCCCCAGTTTATGTGAATCAAATTTCCCGTTATAGCTAGCTCCGTTATTTTTATGGTAAATTTAGAATTGACATTTGCTTTCATCATTTATGAGCATATTCTGAAACCTTGTAGAACTTAGCCATTCAACTTATTGGTATCAAATATAAAATTAAAAATCTTGCTACTGTTTTTTCCCTAAATAAATGGTCGATAAATTATCATCGAGAAGATTGATCTTTACTCTTTGTGAGATCTCATTGTCTCTATTTATATTAAACCTTCATTAAAATGCAATAACAGGGGACGAGGTGCTGGTGGTGGCACCATTGCCAAGGATGCAATTGGAAATGATGTAATTGCTGCTGAATGGCTTAAGACTCATGGCCCTAGGGACCGAACCCTGACTCAAGGACTGAAGGTAATTATAGGAGCATTCAACATGAAAACTTCATTTCGTGGGAAGGAAGGAGAGAGGAAAGGAAAGAAGAAGTTTTAATTTAATGATTGGGCGACAGAATAACACATGTTGCATGAATTTCAACCTAGATTAAAAACTTTTCCATCCTCCCCACCTAACATGCATGTTTGGTGGTGATGGTGACTTTTGAAGATGACTTATGCATGCAATTGCTTGAACTCAATATTCTTTTTTGTTAACTGTGAAGGTTTTCCACCCATTGATAATGCTTGGCATTATAAAACATTAATAAGAGTACTTAGTGCATTATGAATGCTGATTCTGTAGCCAATGTCATATTCTAAGTTTTTTAAGAGATGTATGATTCTCTTACAGAAGAAGCTTTTTAGAATGCAAAGGCGAAATTAGATTTTAGCGTTTCTTTTTTTTTATTATTAAAAAAGCATCAATTATGGAACATTATAATATCAGGATTCAGGATGTTGAAAGACATTTTGGTTATTTATGAATTGCAGGTAGACCCAACCTACCTAGTGGTCGAGAAAGACAGAACTCTTGCAACATATGGTATAAATGCTGTCTGCACACACCTTGGATGTGTTGTTCCATGGAATCAAGCAGAGAAAAAGTTCATTTGCCCCAGCCATGGATCTCAGTACAACGACCAAGGAAGAGTTGTGAGAGGACCTGCCCCCCTGGTGAGTGGGATTAAGAGCAAAAAATATACATTTCGTTATTTCTTTCCTCAACTTTAGGAAATTTCAGTCATGGAATGAATGACTTGGAAATATCATGTACCGGCTCTGTGATGTTTTTCTTTATTAAAGATTCACAGAATATGTTTTTCTTTAGCGCACCTTCATGCTTGCACAGAACTCATTGGCAAAGAAACACAAATGTGCATTTAGTATAGTAGTCAAAAGTTTCCGCATCTTTTTTTTTTTTTTTTTGTTCTCAAATTATGTTGTCTGTTATTTATTTCTAGTTTTCATCTCATTCATTCTTTATAATGAGTTAATGACCAACTGTATCGTCTTTGTTAGAACAGTCCTTGGCGTTGGTTCATGCTGATGTAGATGACGGGAAGGTAGTCTTTGTTCCATGGGTCGAAACAGATTTCAGAACTGGTGAGGCTCCATGGTGGGCATAAACGTCTTCACAATTCATTGGCGGTTCGGATATTTAAGATTTATTTATATTCAGCCAGTATGTTTAGCAACGTTTTTAAACATCGTGTACCATAGAGCTATCCTCTGTATAATGCTGTTTGTAAGATGCAAGAACATAATTAATTACAAAATTAAACATGGCACTAATTTTTTTGTGATATTCAAAATTTTCTTATGTATCTATTCATGAAGGTGTGAAGGTGTGGTCACTGTTCTAACTTAAATGCTTCACAATCAGATTACAGAATTGAAATGGTACGAGAAATATTGAAATAACATGGAATGTAAAGGGAAGTATTTATTTTTGGAATAAAAGAGGTCGCAGGTTATGGATAGAAAAAAATATTATAAATGTTGTGATTTAAATTTTAAATATGACATAATTGTATGAATGAATTAAACCACTCAAAGTTATAATCCAACGTGTCACTCAAAGTTGTACTTTAGACGGCAATCAATTGTTGATTTTAAATAATTTTTGTTCAGATCAATAATTGCTTGCACTCGTGATTGCTAGTTCTCTACAATGTTCTCATAATGGACACTTTCCGGATTTCAATGGTTAAATTAGTTAAACTGTTGAAATGTCTCTTCTATTTTGTCCCTCAACCGTCAGTCATTAACCTATTTTTGTCTGATGTACAAGACACAAGTCTAAAACAGATCTCAGTGCATGTAATTTTGCGTTCCATTAAAAATTTTTTTTTTTTTTCAGACAGCACTCAAGCATTAAAATTATGTAATCATGTATGTTCTTGATCACTTTTTCTACCATTTTCTTTTTCTAGATAAGTAGCTACTTGGTAAAATAAAACTTTTGAAAAATTAAGGGATTGTTTGTTTTTGTTTTCTGTTTTCGTTTTTAATTTTTTTTTTTTTAAATTGAAAGTAAAAGTTTGATAGGTTGTTTATGTTTTCTGTTTTTGAAAACTGAAAATAAAGTTTTGAAAAATTTTGAAAATTGTTGAAAACATAAAAGTAGTATTTTCAGTTTTTTGAAAATAATTTGATTCTGTTATCGCATGGGCATTATTCACAGCTTCACACTGCTACAGTGATGTTATAATTATTATATTAATAAAATAATATTTTTATTATATAAATATCATATTAATAAATATTATTATATTTATTATATAAATAATATTATATTAATTAATAATGTATTATATTATTATATTATATTAATAAATTATATTATAATATATTAAAATAATATATTAATAAATAAAATATTATTATATTAATATTATTATATTGTTAATAACAAATGAAGCCTATAAACTTTAACTACTTTCTCTTACGTATTTTTGTTTTCACATTTCTAAAACAAAAATATTCTATTCAAACATGTTTTTAAATTAAAAAATAATACAAAATAAAATTTTCAAAAAACATAAAATATAAAACACAAAATAATACTAATCGACCCCTAAATGATCAAACTAATAATTTACCTTTTTAAAACATCCATATTTTTAAAAGATTATACTACTTTTTGTCAATAATATCACATGAGACGTAACATTATATAAAAATATCACGCAACAAATATAAGACAACAAGAAAATCACATCAATTATATGTTAATTTTAAACGATTGAGTAACCAAAAAATTAAATTTTAAAATAATTAATAATTAAATCATGATTTTTATGATTGAAAGATCAAAATAAAAGAATCATAAAAACGTTAGTGATTAAACGTGTAAACATCCATTTGCTAATGATACTTCTTATTTAAATGACCCTAAAACTATAAAAGCACCACTGGGGTCTGGTTGATTTAACTCAAAATTGGATGAGCATTGAGTAAGTTATATACTCTTTTGCTTATAGGCATTTTGTAATTAAGGTAATAATTTTATTCGTTTCTTTAAACTAATTAATTTTATGCACTCTCTAATCCCATCCTTCTAATAAGATTTGAAAATCTCCTATTGAAAAGTCCAAACTCCATCAATAAGATTTACTACTATCTTTCCGTTTTTATTTTTCTTGATTAATGGTTTTTTTTATGAGTTCTTGAGTACCGGAAAAGAAAGCTTTAAGCAAGTTAGGTGTAGCATGTGATTTGGGCCGCAGAAAATTTCCATACTCATTAACAGTTAGTCGCCTCATATGATTAAGTGATTTGTAATAAGTATTATAATTAGATTATGCCAATGAAGCTTTAGTTTAATGATAAAAGGAGGTCTTAAAATTTTAAAGTCTTATATTTAAATTTTAATGTATGTGGGTTTAGTTGTTTAATTATGTTTTAATTTATTAATTAATTATTTAATTATTGTAATTTAATTATGATTTATTAATTAATTACTTAATTAATTTTATAAATATAATATTTTATTATAATTATAACAATTTCAAATATATATTATAATCAGATTTGACACCGGCATGCGATGGAGATGGTAATATAATTGATTTTTTTGAAGAATTCATATTTATAGTAAAAAAAGTAATGTCATAATTAATTTAAAATAAATAATTAAAATCTATTAATAACTGTAATATAATTATTAATCTATATAAAAATAGAATCAGGCATTTTTCGTTTTAAAAAATTATATAATTTGTGTATAATCTTCAAACAAAATTTTAGCTTTAATAATTTGATTTCCTTTGGGTATAAGTTGTGTATAATCTATATAAGCACAACGCATGCATCAACACGTCAATGTTCAATCAATCCTGCCTTAAACCACCTTAATGAACTCTTCATTTAATTTTTTCACAAAAATTTCTTGCCTTAATTAAGATTTTTACCACATAATTAATAGTCCAACTTGACTCTAAAATATTAGAAAAATCCCCTTTTTGCTTGGGCCTTTTTTTTTTTTTTTTTCTGTTCATATATTGTTTTGGAAGAAATAATATTGTATTACAAATAGCTACCCCGCTTCGTTCGATTGATTTTTTTTATTAAAAATTATTATTATTATTATTATTATTATTATTATTATAAATACATTTATAATTATTTTAATATAAAAATAATAGATAATAAAATAAATAAAAATATTCTAAAAATATTAAAATTATTGTATAGATAATATTTCATATATTACTATTATAGTTTTATTTTTATTTTTATACTATATTTTGAGCATATTGTAATTTTTAAACTTTTTTATAAAAATATTTAAAACAAAATAAAAATAATTTATCTTTTTGTTATGTATTTTTACATTTATATTTATCATATTATTTTTTTTATTATAGTAATTTAATATATAGTTAAGTTTTATATAATTAATTTAATATGAATATTGTAGTAACTTTCATAAATGATCACGTGTTTTTTTTAAAGTTATAATAAGAGTATTTTAGTAATTTAATAGGTGATTAATTTTATATTATTTAATTATAAAGCAATTAAAAAAGTATTTTCATATTTATAATAATAAGGATATTAAAATAATTTTGGAGCGGAGCATTTCCACTCCAACTTCTTTTCTTTACATCTTACTACTATTAACACCCAATTTTTTGTTTAACACACCCCGAACCCAAAACATAAATTTACTAAAAACCTAAACATCCCATCCCCTCACACTCCATCTTCTTCAACCAAAAACCCTAAAATCCTTAAATAATTAAGCCCCAAATCAAGCCTAAATTGCCCATTTGACATTAGATAACTTAGAATCATAAGTAAATCATTTATTTTTTATTTTTTTATTTGATTTTGTGTTTAGTTTCATAAGATTTAGAATTTTAAGTTTTATGGTGCAATTTGGGGTGTGGTTCAAACATTTTGAAAATAAATTTTTGAAAGTTATTGAAGATTTTCAAAAATTGATATTCAAAATCGTTGAAGAACTTCCAAAATTTCATTTTTAGAATCCTTTTAAGGCTTTCGAATATCCATTTTCGAAAACCTTTAAGAAATTTTGGAAGTGTATTTTTAAAATTTTTTAATAGTTTTCAGACATTCATTTTCGAAAGCCTCTAAAAACTTTTAAAAATGGATTTTCGATATCTAATAACTTGGCACTGTAAGGAATATTGATCCTGACAATGTCAGTAGCAAATTGGCAAATCTGGCAATAGGAACATCTAATCTTTCAGCCACCAAACATTATTCGTTTAATAACATTTGTAACATTTTTACAATTTTGACAAACATGCATATGAAAGAAATCACTAAGTTTGAAGAGATATTCATGCAAGTTGGTTGCTACACCTTGTACAATGGAGTGTAATTGTCTCATCGCACATAGTGTAGTAGGTAATTGTACGATCGCCTCTTCATAATTGTCGATTCCTCTCAAATCTACATTTGTTAAAATTAAAAAAATGTTGCAAATATTATTAAATGGATAATACGGCCAAAAAATTAAAAGTTTCTACTGATAGATTTAAATAGCTCATATCTCAAAAAAATTATTAAAGACCTTTTTGGAGATCATAATAAGGGGCATTTGATATTCCTATGCTAAACACTAATTAAGAGATTGCAACAAAGAAATTGAGGTAAAAACTTACTTTCGAAAATAAATTTTCGGATAATTGTAAAGCTTTTTGAAAATGCATTTTTAGATAATTGTAATGCATTTTTCGATATAGTGAAGAAGTTTCTGAAAATAAATTTTTGGTACAATGAAAAAGTTTTCAAAAATAAATTTTCGGTAACTTACTAAATAAAAAAGAAATGTGAAAGACAAAAAGATAATTAACTAATAAGTATTTAAATAATTTTCTGAAAGGTTAATTTTTTTAGTACATTGAAAATTTTTGGGATGCAAAAAATATCACTCACAATTTTGAATAATATGACAGGAAGATATTTTCGTAATTATATTAAAAGGTATATTATAATAATTTTAATCATTCATAATAAAATGAGTATTTTGTAATTATAAAAAAGAGAGATATTATAATAATTTTGATTAATTATGATAAGGGAAGCATTTTTATAATTATAATGAAACGAGTAATATAATAATTTTGACAAAGAAATGGCATTATAATAATTTTTGTGATGTAATTAAATAAATATAAAAATACATCGTCATAAACAATATATCATTTATAATTATTGTATTAAAATTAGTTAATTATAATTTAATATTGCATGAGATTTATTAAAAAATTAAGTAAAACCTACATTTTAAAATAATAGATTTTTACATAATTTTTTTATTGTGATTAACTAATTGTAATATTTTAGAAAGAGCATTGAAGGTAACATAGATCCATTTTCATAATATTGACAAGAGACGACAGGAGATGCCATGGGTCGGTCAATTATGAAACAATCCTTAGAAATTAATATAATTTTACTGGGGTTTATTTTAATTACAGTTACAGAGGTATGTTGGATAAATATTGTTTGTGGTTGCGGAGTGGAAACGAAAGAATGGAATAAAAATAGGTGAAACCTTATCCGTATGTTTCGTTTAGTCAATGCATACCGCAATGCATGTTTGAAAAGGTAGATAAATCAGGCGAATCACAATGACCCACAAATATCAAAATTCAAAAAGATTGAAAAGCAGCAAATACCCTTCTTTTCCTAAACCAGGAATTTTCATCAGTTACAGTTCCTTGGAAGAAAGAAACTGCCCCGTCTCTAACACTGCTTTGCTGGGCCTTTTTTTTTTTTTTTTTTCTCCATATGACATAACCAAAAGTGGACTTTTACAAAGTTCCTGTTTGTTCTATCTGGTGTAAGTGAATCATAAATGCAGATTCCAGATTCTTGTGAACGTGAAAAGAATCTCTTCAACAAGTAGAGTTGGATCTCTATGACTTTTAGCTTTCTTCTTCTTTTTCAATTGATTGTTATCCCTGCGTCCCACAGAGATGCTTTTCTGCACTTTCGATTGTTCTAAACACAGCTTTTTGGTATGTATATTGAATCATCTCAAATTTTATGCTTTTCATTCTTCCCATGAAGGTTCAAGCATCGATTATGAGTGAACTTCATCTTCGGTGCTTCTGGTTTGAATTTTTTAACAGTCATTGCTTTGTAAAAACCTCCCTATTCATAACAAATAGCTTTTTCTGGTTGTTTTTGGATATCAAGATTTCGATTGCTGGCTTTGACTTGCTACGCTGCACTCATACTCGAGAATAATTGATTTAAGTTTGGTGTAATAGTTCATACTCGACGATAATTGATTCGACTGTTAGAGTGATGAGGTATTTGATTTTGACTTCTAGCCTAAGAGATTGTAGAGTTGGATTCACACTATGGTTGTAGAATTGCTTATATTTAAAATTTTTCGAGTAAATAAGAATGATTTGTAGAAAGTGTGAACACTAAATCGTTCACACTTCACACCCTGGAAATTCTTAACAAATAGTAGTGAAATTGAGTTGTCCTCCTACGCAAATATAACTACAATAGGTTCCTTAATACCACACGAAAATATTATAAATGTTTGACTTATATGTGTGTATTATAATTTTGTAAACAGGTTTAGTTCATGCCGTTATCATTGGATATTAAGCAGCTTTAAGTCCTAGAAGCTGTACGAGGCATTTCACAGAGAGCAATTATGGTTTTCCCTGATGAGGCTTCTCAAAGGCTTGAGGTTTATCATTCAACTTTTTCATTCCCCTTAACTAAGAAAATTTGTAAGATTAAAAACTCCATTGAATCTGATATGTGTTTTCTGTCATATAGGGGAAGTATGCTGCGTTGGTTGTATGTTGGCTTCTTGGAAATGGCTGTCTCTTTTCATGGAATAGTATGCTGACAATAGAAGATTACTATGGTTATTTGTTTCCGGTAATTCTGATACCCTAATTTTACATTTTTGTTCTGGCTTTTCAAATTATTTCTCATGGTTGTGGTATTTTTTATGGCCTGCCGTGATTATATAAATGCACACTTGGAAGAAATTTCCCCAGGTTTTGTTTTAACCAATCTGTGATAAACAAACTTGAAAAGTTTAGAACTTGAACAGAGTTTTATTGCCACTCTGCAGTCTGTAGCCAAGCAGTCAGTTTTACACTTCTAAATTCTGGCCATGAATAAATTATTGACATTTAAACAAGCTTTTATATCATGTCATTTGAAAACTTCGTCAATGACCAATGTCTTCTGACTTCCATTTAATTCATAAATCAGCGGTTAGATTATTTAGGAGACCTTAATAACAGAAAGCCTGGGAACTGTATTGTACCGTCATCAAGCACTTTGTCAATCTGCATGCAAAATTCATAAACAAGGGATTTTCTCTCATTTCAAAGTTTTTCAATTGATTGCGACCTGTCTGATTATATCCTGATTATTGGCTGCTGATCTATAATTATTTTTTTTTCCCAAATGTAATCTTCACATGTCATAATGCATTATATTTCTTCCATCTAGCCGTCAAATTCTAAATTTTGCAACTCATGTTACTTTATCTTGCAAACACTTCCAGTCTCCAGAGTTTTCTTTGCTTTATTTTAGCCAAAAGTATGTGTGGTGAAGTGGTGATAATTATAATTATTCTTGTCATTTAACCTAATTTCTTTTCCCTTTTGCAGCATTATCACCCCTCAAGGATCCTTACTCTTGTTTATCAGCCATTTGCACTTGGAACACTTGCAATACTGGCTTACAACGAGGCAAAAATTAACACTAGAAGAAGGAATCTATTTGGATATACCCTGTTTTTCTTAAGTTCCCTTGCGGTTTTAGTTGTAAGTTTCTTTCGTAGACTTAATTCTTCTGATCCTTCAATGCTCCTAAACTTAATTTTGCATAACAAAAGGTGAATTACACAAGTATCATGGTACATGATAGGTTTATATTGAGAATGGCAGCTGAAGCACACTCTCATGCTACTAAAGTTTCAAATGTTCTTGTTTCTTTTGAGAGGATTGTAATTTCTCTCCTCTACATTTTATATATAGTTGGATTTAGCTACTTCTGGAAAAGGAGGAATTGGAACTTTCATAGGAATTTGCGTCATTAGTGGTGCGTTTGGGGTTGCAGATGCTCATGTGCAAGGTGGAATGATTGGAGATCTCTCCTACATGAAGCCTGAATTTATTCAAGTCAGTATGAGTGATTGACATTTTTACATGCTAATGAACTCTCTTTTCTCCACATTATCTGATATGACTAACCTTTACGATTTCTTTTCCTTGGATGTTTGGATTCCTTAGTCGTTTGTTGCTGGTTTGGCTGCATCAGGGGCTATTACCTCTGCTTTGAGGTTAATCACAAAAGCGGCATTTGAGAATTCGAAGGACGGTCTTCGCAAAGGGGCCAGTATGTTCTCAATTGCCTTATGTTTTATGACATGTCACAAAAGGGGACAGAAAAAAATCCCTCTTTGGTGTTGAAGTGCCATTCGTACTTTCGTTAATTATACGCTAAAGATCTGCTAGTTGAAATAATCTTGACAATCAATCGATTTGCAAGTCAGTAGTTTCCTTTACTTGTGCTGCCATATATGTAGTTGCATAATTTTACTGATCTCTTTTAACCCTTGATGTTGGAACAAAATGAGTAATTTATGTAATAGAATACTTCCTACTATTTCCTATGGAGTTTTAAGAGAGAACTTCATGAATTATAGGTGTTTTTATTGGTATTTATTTGGTTGGTCCAAATGATGCAGTTTCTCAAACTTGTTTTCAGCCAGAAAAGCTTTATGCTGTTTCAATCTCTTGCATTTCTTGTTAAAGAAATTGACTGAAAAAATGCACTGTTACCTTTATCCCTTCTCTTTCCTTTTTTTTTTTTTGGTTTATTTTTCTTGGGGGATTTGTCTCAATTTGGCTTACTAGAGACTAATTATCTTTTCTGCACCCCACCCCCATCCCTGTGCAGTTCTATTCTTTGCCATCTCTGCAGCTTTTGAGCTTCTCTGTGTTCTTCTCTATGCATATGTATTTCCAAAACTACCCATTGTGAAGTACTATCGCTCAAAGGCAGCCTCCGAAGGATCTAAAACTGTTGCAGCTGATCTGGCTGCTGGTGGCATCCAAACATTGCCCCAAAATGTTTGTCCTTCTGCCTAGTGTCATACATAAAATGCTACTAGTAATACGCAATTCATTATTTTATAAGAATCAATGTCCACCTGCAGGCTGAGATAGATCCGAAACACCAGGTACGGCTGAGCAACAAAAAGTTACTACTTCAGAACATTGATTATGCGGTCGACATGTTCCTGATATATGTGCTGACATTGTCCATTTTCCCGGGATTCTTGTCAGAAGATACTGGAAAACATAGTTTAGGTACCTGGTAAGCTTTTGGTTGCGACTGTGCTATTCCTTCTAACCATGCATATGTATTGACACCAGATTTTTCACGTTCCAGGTATGCGCTTGTTTTGATAGCAATGTATAATGTCTGGGATCTTATTGGGAGATACATTCCTCTAGTAAAATCCTTGAAGCTGGAATCACGGAAAGGTCTCATGGTAGCAATACTTTCTCGTTTTTTGCTCATCCCAGCATTTTATTTCACAGCTAAATATGGTGATCAAGGCTGGATGATCATGCTAACAAGCCTTTTGGGCCTAACTAATGGATACCTCACTGTCTGCATCCTAACTTCTGCACCCAAGGGCTATAAGGTTTGGTGCTACGTTATTCATTTATACTTGAAACACAGCAATTTCTGAAACCCGTAGACAGTTCTTTACTTAAAAACTGAATGAATTATTGTTTTTTCAGGGACCTGAGCAGAATGCATTAGGAAATTTGCTTGTTTTGTTTCTCCTGGGAGGTATCTTCGCAGGCGTCACGCTTGACTGGTTATGGCTCATAGGCAAGGGATGGTAAACTTTGGTTCTCAGCTGGTTTTAGGAATGAGAGACATGTTTCTCATTTATAGAATGGTGATTTTTAGAATGGACAAAAATAATGATTTATCTGTTTCAAACTTGGTGACATGGTGAAATTTTTCAATAGTTCAGAACTCTATGCAGCAATGCTTAAATTTCTTGTTCTGATAGTGCCAAATTCAGATTGCTTCGTAAATTCCCTTGTATTTATCAACTTCATGCTTAAGATTAGTGAATGTTTCACTGTCTTTTATTAGTCTATATAAATATCAAAACTTATGCCAAGTGGGCTCATGAAGCCCGTATTTGTTGTTGGTATTTTAGGTGGGAGTGTACTGGACTTTTGGGTCCCAGTTGTGGAGTACTTGGTTTGGGGGGCACTTGGGGCAAGGAATCCTTTGTCATGCCTTTAAATTGAAAAGAAACTATGAAAAAAATCCCTCCTTGGTGTCCGTGGCTCGGTGAAAGGGAGTAGCATCCTTTGGAAAGTGATGCTGCATGGCAAAGCGACAACATTAGACCGAAATCACCCTCTTGAACATGTTACCTCGCATATATTTTAAGATTCAATTTACAAAAAACAATCCAACTCTTTTCGTCTGTATTCACATTGTAGAGTTTGTTAGTTTTGAATATTGATTAATATTTACTAAGCGACCGACATACTCAGTCCTAGGGATTCCCTTCTAGCAATGTTGTCTTGAAATCGATTCCTTCAATTACTAAGTGTTTGGTTAAACAAATCTCGATTTGAAACAACCTGGTTTTAACAGTCCCGATAGGCGTCTGCCCTTTGAAATTATTATCGGTTTCCCTCACATCAGGCTGGCGCAAAAGGCCCTATCTGTTTTTGGTAAGTGCGAACTCCAATTAATCTTGACATTAACTTACTAACACTGTATGATTTTGCCGTACCAATTTGTATATACTATTATTAGCATAAATAAAGTGGTGAAAACAAAATTAAGGGTGTAAATGAATATAATATAAATGATTTTTTTATATTCATGATTTATTTATTTATTTAATAAATTTTAAAATATTGTTTGGTTTATTATTTATTAAATTTAATAAATAAACATAAATAAATAAAAACTAAAATTGTTTGTAAACTTTTCGTTGAATACTATTCATTTACATCTTCAAATTAAATACGAATGAATTTTACTATTTAGTGATTTATGTGTTTAATTAATGAATTTAAAATATTATATATAATTATTTGTTAAGTTTAATAAATAATCAAATATAGAATCTGTTCACCAATTACCCATTTTAAAACCCAAGCAAAATGAAAGAATAATTGTGTATAAAGATAATAATAATTCAAATAAGATCTAATTTAATTTTTTCAAAAATTATATAATATAATAAAATTTTAAAATTTGATCCAAATTCATATCAATCTTTCCTTAAAATGGATTAGATTCAAACTGAATTTTCTTGTTAATCAGTTTCCTCTTTCTTTTATATATTATTTTAATATAAAATTTAATATATTTAAATATAAAATAATTATTTTATTTTATAAATTTTAAATATATATAAAAACTAAAAATATATCATTTCATTATTTTTTAATTTTTATTTTTTATTTTAAACACAATTTAAACTTAATATATATATACTTATTTAATATTTAAATTTAATCTAAATTGAATTTTAAAAAATCCATTCAAATTAAATGGAATATCGACATTTCAAATCCATTTTTTCGCACCTTTACTTGTGAAATGGTACTAACAACTGGCAAAGGTAAATGAGTAACTATATTATATAGAGCTGCTCCTCGTCCTCGTCCTCGTCCGCTGCTTCGTGTCAAACAACTACGAAAACCAACAGAAATTTACAGTGGGAAAAAGACAAAAACAACCCCTCATTAGCCCGTTTCCAATTGTCTGCTACCTCTAAATAGCTTCACGTGAATCCCAGACAATCTCGAGAACTACAAAAAAATTAGTAAGAGGCAATTGGGACAAGCACAGTGCCACTCACCACTCCTAAGCTACCCAAACAGTGAAACCAAAACGATAAGGGGCAAAACCGGGAACGTAAAAGATGCCCGCGAAAGTGGTGGCGGTGCAGGCGACTGGGCATTCTCGAACTGCAGAGAATCAACAGCTAAGGGCATGTTCTCTTGATCTGGGCTGCACTTGGACTCGTGAGGGTGGGCACTGTACATTATGGCCCGTAGTACAGCTGAAACGGTGGGTATGTACGCCGTTTTGTTGCGTGCAAGGAGCCATGTAAGCCCCATGAGCTGACAGTCTCGGTTGAACATCTTGCTAGCTCTCTCGCTGGTGCTCCTGTCTTCTGTTCCGTTCTTGTTATATCCACCTTTGAGCTGTAATTACCAATCACAAACAAGGGTGCTTTAGAGATTTGGCTGAAAAGCAATTAGGTAGCAGCAAGAGTTGGTGCAGGAACAGGGAAAGGTAATGAGGAAAGATATGTTGGCGAAGGGTCTAATTGTTTGAAATGCATCAGGCATGACAATGTCATTTTCTTGGGTCTACCATAATGACTTTGGTTCCTTTGATAAAATGGCAAAAAGAAGACCCTCCTCAGCCTAGAAAAAAGGTCCACTTTAAAAATCAACAACACCAATTCACATTCCAGTATTTGATTTCAATCAAAATTAACAAACCACAACCAAAACCAATCCTCATGTGGATTGTACAAAGTCATTGGAAAGTAGAAAATTGTTGTAATGCAATCCCTTTTGGGGACCAATTATCAATTACTTATTAAATGCATTTGTTCATTTATTAACAACAGAAATCTGAAAGTGGTAAGTGTAAGAGCAATTATATGTTCTCATGAACCAAAACCAGTTTTAAGACAACATTCCTAGAAAAATTATCAAAAGACTCAGAGCTAGAATTAATGGGTGTAAACCAAAAAAGGAAACCACTTTCATTAATTACTTGCCTTTTGAAGAGCACCGAGACACTTGGTACACCCAGCATAAGAAGAGTTCCCGCAATTCCTCTCCAAATTCTTCACGGCAGCAGTCGGTGTCGCGTTTCGAAAACCGGAAACATTAAACGCAGCGGGGCAGCTCAAGGAACTAATCTGATGCAGCCTTATCCCACAAAAACATAGAATCGCATCGCAACTCGCGTTTGGTTGAGGAATCCTCACGCGCTTGCTTAACAAAGCGTTTTGCAACGAATTCACACACTTCTGCGAATCATCCGGCCTCATGGGCTGCTCTGGCTGCTCCGGCTGCTCCGATTCGGCTGGAGCTGGAGCCGAGACCTCCAAAGCATACCTGGCGTGAGCTGCAAAGAGCCAAGCTGCCAACACGGGACAGCATCGGCTTCTGTCCAGGTTGTGGCCACAGGCGTCGCTGACGCCGCCGAATAGCTCGGCTGACAGGTCTAGCCGGCAAACTTGAGCTTGGGTTTGAACTGGAAATGCGGGGACCGTATTTGGGGATGAGTAGTCACCGGGTTTTAACGGCAGATCGTGAACGGAAATTGGTTGAGACAGAAAACTGGCTAGAGAGTGATGGAAGATAGTGAAAGAAAATAAAACTAGTGTTAACGTGGAAATGACGGAAAAGCAAACCATGATTTTTTTTTATCCGGGTTTTTACGTTGATGATGAGGTTTTTAAAGGTGTTTTTTTTGCAAGGAAAGAGACGGAAAAAAGATTGCTTGGGAGTTCGATGTAAAAAGCCAAAGAGACGACTTTGAAACTGCTGTTATAGTGACAATGATTCCTTTTTTATATATTAGAGAAGAAAAAGGGTAAGAGATTCAAGAGATACTCAAAAGGTAGTGGTGCGTTGTGCCTTGTTGAGAGCTAACATTTGAAAATTTATAAACTGTATGCAGCAGGCCATGGACAAACTTTGAGCAGGCAGACCATGTAAAAAGAAAAGTGATAGAGAAGACTGAAAGTCATGAAGAAATGGAGATGAGGCGTCTCTTCACTCTCCTCTCTGTCTTTAGTGCTCAATCAGGGATTCAAGAGTTCCCTATCTTTCTCTCCAAACAAAATGAGAATATCCACATGCAAAGGGAGAGAGAGTATGGCTTGAGAGATTTCTCTTGGTCTATGCTCACGAACAAAGCAATCATTCAGTAATTTATATTACTGCTACACTATATGCTTGTATTTTTTATATAATAATTTTAAATTTATTAGATTTTTTTAAATAATTATATAAATCAATTAAAATAATATTTTATTTTAAAATTTCTTATTTAAATATTCGTAGTTGTCATTCCAATTCTAATAAAATTTTCAATGGAAAGGGGAAAAAGAGATGGGTCCTTTGAGAACACAAGCGTTTCGCTTGGTTATAGGATTATAATAGAAAAGAGGGTGAGGATTGGGGTTGGAAAGAAAGGCGTCTGTCTGAGGATTTGGCAGCTTGTGGTGTCGTTTTCCTTTCATTCTTTATCTTCTGCTAACCGATGGCATGGTGTGATATGAAAGTGGCCCCTCCCTTTCACCTCCAATTTTTTAAAATATTATTATTCTTTTTCATTTTTAAATAAACTCTGATTTTTTATGTACCTACACTATTTTTTTTTTTTTTGTTCACAAATAGATTTTTGTGTTAACCAAAAGATGTGATGTGCGTTCTATGTTCTTTGACAATAGATTTTTATGTTAACCAAGAGATGTCGTGTGTATTGTGTCATCGTTTACTGTCGCCAATCTCATTTACAGTTGACATTTTTTTGCTCACGTGCCTATTAATGTGATTTTTTTTTAATATGATTAATTGAGTTAATTAATTTTTATCACGATAAAAATATAAATAAATTTTATGTGAAATTATTTAAATAAAATTTGTGAAATAAAAATAATTTAATAAAAAAATAAATCAATAGATAAAGTTTAATGTAAAAATTAATAATATGTAAAAAATTATTAAAAATGATGTATATAATCTAAATTTAATTTATATTTATTTAAAGATAAAAATTTTATCAATATTTTTTAATTAAAAATTTTATTTAAAAAATATTTCAAAATTTATCAATTTCTTTTTAAATTTTACATACTTAATATATTAATGGGATCTTTTAATTTAACAATTTTAATTTTTAATTTTAATTTTAATTTAATCATTTTAATAAAAAATTTTCATAAATTTCATTTAAAAATTTTCACTGAAGTTTTTCCATAAGAATATTATCTCATCCGTTACAGAGTATAAAAAGTGTTAGCAGGCCATGAGCCTAACTATTGTTAAAATCATGTGTGTTAAAATTTATTAAAGTAAAAATCATAAAATAATAATTTATTTAAAAAATAAAAAGAGCTATATCAATAGGGTTTTTATTTTTAAGTTAATATCATAAATAGTTCATAAATTATAATAAAATATGTAATGTTTTACCTTAAATTTAAAAATCTATAATGTTAAACTTAAATCATAAATTTATTAACTAATATGATATTTTTAGAGTTGTTTATCCATACATATCATCATTTAAAGTTAGTTATATTTGAAATAAGTATTACATTAGTTAATATATTTATAATTTAAGAATCATATTAGAAATATATTTATAATTTAATAATCACATCAGAGATTTTTAAATTTCAAATATAATATTAAATATTTCACTATAATTTAAAAAGTCATTTATGATATTAATCTTTTTTTTTTAAGTTGCAATTATAAATAAATATTACATCTATATTATCAATTAAATAATTAATTATTATATCATGATCAAATTATAATTACTAAATAATCAATTAATAAATTAAAATATAATTAAATAATTAAATTTATCTTATATAAATATATGAAAGTCAAAGCCTTTAACAAAAAATAAATAATATGATGTGGTACATTTTTTATAAGTGGACAATCTAAAAAATTGACATGTGTTTAAAATTAATTATATATTTAAAATTTAAAATTTAATGGTAAAATAAATTTAATTTAAAATATCTTATTTTCATTATTATAAAACACATTCAATGATTCTTATTAACATTTATTTTTAAATGATTAATTGACTAAATAAATTAAAAATTAAATCAAGAGTAAAAGTATCTTAAATTGAGAGTAATTAATGATTGATAACTAAAATAGCAAAATATAATGTATATTCAATACGCTTGGGATAAATAAAAAAAAGATTTTGAAATTAATGTAATAATAATAATAATAAAATTAATTCTAATTGATATATTAAAATTAATTTTAATGATTTGATCATCTTTTGAACATTTTAAATTCAATATATTAAATATATGTATAGCTTAAAAGGACAAGGCAATATATCATATTTTTTAAAAAAATTGGAAAGTATATTTTTAATAAATATAATTCAAAAGTTAAATATTTATAATTGAAAAAAGAGACATAAAATTATTTTATTTATTAATAATGATAATCAAAGTTTTAATACCTTTCATATAAATTTAATGAGAGTGATTTAAGATAAATAATAAAAAAATAAATATAATCAATTTAATTTTTTTAAATTATTTATTAAATTAAAAAATATAAAATAAAATATATTTATTAAAGAAAACATAATATTTTTTTAAAACCGTCTACATGTCAATAATATAAATCTAACATTGGATGATTTTTGGCCAAAGACTTTGTCCTTTATATATTAAATAAAATAATAAAATAAATTTAAATTTAAATTATTATTAAAAATTGAAAAATTAATATTATATATTATCTTTCTAATATTACAATACTACATTAAGTAGAGGAGTTTCTACCATATGAGAAAAGAATTTAAATTACTTTCAATTAATTAATCCATAAAAAAAAACATATTTTAAAAACTTATTACCCGTCAATTATTTGATATTCAAACAAAAGCTTCTAATATTTGGAAACAATATAAGCATTTAAACAATTAATAAATTTATTATAAAAATAATTTATTAATTTAATTACTTTATTTAGATAAATTTCACCCACCATTAAAATAGTACCATCTAATATTGATTTGATTTTTATATTATACATTTTTTTTATATTTATAATTTAGCATCAAATATAATCTAAAAATAACCAACAACAGTATAAATTATTGGTATAATGTTGAACTCTGTAAATTATTAGTATAATGCTGAACTCTTACTTTGAATGATTAAGGTTCTAAATCCAATAATCTTAAATATTAAAAAAATATAATTTAAAAATATCTATTAAAATGCATGTACATAAAGAAGTAGGAAAAAAGTAGTCATTAAACAAGTATGAGTTTTCTAATACAATTTTTTAATTGATTATTTAATGGTTATTTAACATATATAAATATGTTAATTCAAATCAAATTATTAGGTTTTTAATATATAAAAATAAAAATTTTAAATTAATTTGAACATATATTTCTTTGATTATAAATTTTTTAATATCTTTTATTTAATAAATTCATAAAAAGTAAAATAACTTATTTTAGAATAAATAATTACCCAATTAAAAACATTAATGTTACACATAAAAAAGTAAATTTAATAAAGTTAATTTGTATTTTATTTACTATATAAATTATAAGAATAAAATGTACTTAGCGTGCACAAATTAATAAAATCAATATCATAATTGATTTAATTTGAAAGATATAAAAAGATAAATTTTAAATTCATAAATACATATAAATATTTCAAACTCACTATTATATAGACATCTAACGAATCTTTAAAATTGAAAAATAATTATAAAATTATGTTTATATTTACATGTAATTTATCATACATTTTAGACTAATTTTAAAATCCAAATATATTTTTTTAAAATTTAAGTTTTTAAACACAATCTATAAGTTGTAAGAAAAAATAAAAATAAAATATGCTCTCAAAATTTATGAACAATTATATGTAAAGAATTTTTTATATTTTAATTTCGAATTAAAATAATTACAATATATAAATTTAAAATTTAAAAGAAAGATTATATTTTTGAAAACTTAATTAATTAAAATAAATTTACAAAAATTAAAAGCCCTTGCACGGACCAAAAACTAATAAAATTCGAACTTAAAACTTCAAAATTAAACAAAAAAGCTCCACTAATCAATTCCCCTAACTCGTTTTAGGCAGCATTTATATGCGTGATTTAAGCCACTACTTTCTACTTAGGCTTAACTGACTCCTACGATAGAAGGTGACCGCCAACCAAACCATACTTTTCTTTCTTTGTTTTATAATCCCTCTTTTGACTCTTTTCCCATAGATGGCTTTTCTTTTATACAGAGACGAGACTAAAATAATAATAAAAGATTTTCTAAACTTTATTATTTTATTTAAATAAATATTTATATCTTTATTACATCTAAATAAATTTTTAATTTTTAATTTATATTTAAATAAATTTTTTTTTACTTTTAATTTATGTTAAAAAAGTTATTAATTTTTAATTTATACTTATATAAGCTCTTAATATAAATAAAAATTTATTTAAAATTAAAATTTATTTGAATATAAATAAAAAAATAAGGATCTATCTTGATACAATAAAATTTTTAAGTTTATTTAAACTATATATAATTTAATAGCTCTTTTATTATTTTAATCTAGAGATAACATAAAGTAATGCAAAAGTCTCTCGTAACAATATTTTGAATTTTAAACAAATTTCATATCTACCATCATAATTTTTTAATCAGCGACAAATTTTTGCGTATTACTCAATATATATTTTTGAATTAGTTCAAATAAAATTATTTACATCAATTTTAGTGAATTTATGAAAATTTATTTTTTGTATTTAAAAAAAAATTCAAACTTAAATAATGATGAAAAAATATACACTTTTTTTACTACTTGAAGCAACCTTAGCTTGGTAGCTATCCACTTTTTGTATTTCGAGAAATGTTAATATCATTAATAATTTTTAAATTATAATAAAATATTTAAATTTTAAAATTTTTTACTATAATATTTAAATTATTAATTTATTAATTAATATGATACTTGAAATTTATTAATCACATATCATCATTTGAAATAATTATATTAAAAATAAATATCAAATTTATTAATAAATTTATAATTCAAGTAATATATTAAAAGTTTTTTAAATTAAAATAATATATTAAATATTTTATTATTATTATTATTTATGAATATTTATAATATTAACACTTGAAAAAAAAAACACTACTTTCTGCCGTTGTTTATTGCCTGGACGATGGACATAATACAAATGTCCAAGTAAGTGTCCCTCAACAACTACCAGCCAAATCAATATCTTCCTTCTTTATATATTCTGTTCATATAAAGGACAAATTATAAAAAAAAAAAAAAAAAAAAAAAACACCCACAGCTAGCTAGCAATGCAAGGTTCCAAGAACACAAGCTAATAATAAAGACTATAATCGAATCTTGTCAACAAAGAAGAGATGTCCTATTCCACAGACAAACATAAAGAATCAATCACTCAAAAGTAATTCCTGCACAAAATTCACTTACTAAAAAGTTACTAATAAATCCAGTTTTCGTATGAGCTGCCTTTTCTTTTTACTTACGCGAAAAAAAAGATCGGACATAGCTTTATTAAGACCAATATATGAGCAGATTAGATTCAAAAGTGAGAGGTATCTGATATGGCCTGCAAACTCTTTTGGTAATTGAGCTTAAAAAGGGAAGGAAAAAGGTACAATCATGGTGTCGCAAAATCAGGTTGACGGACCCAAATTAACTGCTACTGCTACTACTACTTGTCTTCGAGGGGTAGGGTCAGTGGTTTTCTGATCAACCCCATCCTAGCTGTGGAAGGCATTGGTGAGTGCCGAGTGGTGAGTCTGACCCCAGCTTCTCAGGTTTCTTTTCAGACTTGTCGATCGGCTGTAAATAGAAGTTTTGTCACATGTTTGTGGCTCCTTTCAATGCGTTCCTACGTATATTTGTACGCTATAGCACACACGTATAAATGAGTATATATACATGGAATATAACTTACTACTATGATTACGGGTGTACCTCCTCTCTTTACCTTTAAATTGAAAGAACAAGAATTGGGTCTTATACCAACACATATAAGTGTTGAAGTTTTGATTTGAATAGTATATACATAAAAAGGAGGAACACTGAACTAAGTTAAAAAATAACAAAATGGAGCTGGTTCAACCCAACGGTGACTTTGACTACCGTCTTATTTTTAGAAAAAAGAGTTATATCGACATGAAAAAGCATGTCAATAATCTGTTGCAAACAACAGTAATGAATTTCTGAATGAAACAATCACATTAGAGTGTTTTGCTTCAGTTTAAAGCACAGTCATATTGATAAAGGAAGACTAAAGCAAACATGTTTTTTTTTTTTTTTTACATAAAAGTTTAGGTAATTCATGACTAATCATTTCAGCATCAGATCACGTCTTAATTCTCAACAAAAATTTTCATTGGACTTATAAATTATCCACAAACTTTGTTGGTAGCGAAATCGAAACTAAACTTTGTAAGAAAAATATCTTATCTTTATCAATTCAACCAGATCCCATCGACAAACAATCTTGTATTTTGCTTACTTTGGCTTAAATAGCTCAATCATACAGCTCTCTTTCTAATATTTTTAGCAACATCGGCCAATTGGTCCTAAAGCCAAGATTAAATTTGAAATTATATAAACAAAAAACCGGGAAATGAGAAAATTTCATGATAGGCTTCCTTAAATCTTAAATTTTCAAAGCAATTAGTAAAGAAACAAAAGCAGCTGGCCGTTACCTACTACATGTAAAATTTCCTATTATACAACCAGACCCCACTGTGGAAAATCACTAAAGTGATTACTATGTGTGCTTCTAAAGAAGTGACAAAGATGAAAAATTCTGAAACTGCTGACGATAAAGCATTGTAATGGATCAAGTTCCTTTTCAATTAATCAGCTGATTACGAAATCCATTATAATTATTGCTTATGAAAGTGTTTTAATTTGCAAATTGCAACTATCTCATGCATGTGTGGGATGCTTTATAGGAAAATAAATTTTGATTTCAGCCTCTTTATCTATAGAGAGAAGTATCAACTTACACAATATAAAACTAAAAAAATTTTACATATTTTTTAACCATTAATTTTAATAGATCCAAGACATGAAAGATATAAGTAAAAATTAGGAAAAAGATAATTTAATCACATCCCTTTGATATATTAAAATTAATAATTAAAACATGTATGTATATATATATACATATTTAAACTTATATGTAATTTCTATGAGATAATGAGTGTCAACTATGAATGTCATGCAAGGAAGATATTATATTGGATCCAATTCAATTCAATTATATCGATTAATATATAATATTTTAAATTTTTAAAAATTAATCTAAATTCGAATCAATTTTTTTTTAAATTAAATCAATTAAAATCAAATTCTATCCATTTAATTCAGTTTGATTTATAGGTTCTTAAAAGTCATTTTTAATATTATTTTAATATATTTAAATAAATTTAAATATAAAATAATTATTTGTATTATACAAATTTTAAATTTTATATAAAAATTAATAAAAAATATAATTTTGCTGATTTGAATTTTTTATTTTTTTACTTCATGATTTGAAAACTAATCCAAATTTAATTAAAATATTTAATATTTGAACCAAAACCGAATCGAATAAAAGAAAAATCAATCCATATTGTACTGTTTCTAATTGATATTTGGTTTCAAAATTTTTTTCTAAGCCCTGCTCTCATATGCATCCATGAATACATATTTTATCTGAGTATGTTTAACTTTTAATTTGTTTTACCCAAAATATTTTTATAATCTCTTTCACCAGTGTGGCATTATGCAAATGGCCCTTAGGCCTTAACTACTCATTTGAAATTTTCTTCCTACCTTAATTGCTTATTATCTCTTTAACACTTGAAACCAGATTCCAGCATTTACATATAAACTAGCAACAAATAAAAGAATAGAAAAAAATAATTAATTAAAAAAATCTTGCACATCTCCAACGTCCAATTCTCGTGGACCGACCATACCTAAAAGCTAAATGATTTGAAAAGTATGGGAAAAAAAAAAAAAAAAAAGGTAATCAGAAAGCGTTACTCATCCTTTTTAACTTTTGTCTTTGGTGGTAATTAATAAGAAAAAGAAGTCCAATTTAGTTGGAATTCAAGATATTTTGCACTCAATGAACTATGGATAGACTTTTTAATCTAAAATATAACATGATTATAAAATATAAAAATGAAATAAAAACATAAAATTAATATAATTTAAAATTTTAACAAAAATTATATATAAATTTGATAAATCAAAAATATATATTTAATATTTTAGATCGATATAAATTATAATATATAATTTTCATATAAAATATAATATAAATATATGAATTATTAATATTTTATATTATATAAATACATGAATAATTAAACCTATATGTAGAGATAAAGGATACGATAAAAATTGTTGTACCAAATTTTTTTAAGAATTAATGAAAGCTAAAAATCACATGTTCTTAATCATAAGAATGAAAAAAAAAATGATAAAAAAGATAGAAAAAACTCAAAATCTTACCAACTCACTTTATACTCAAAATCTTACCCTTTGTCTCCATATTAGGTATGGTAAGAGATAGTTAAAATCAAGGATCCGATTATATGAGTTTTTTTTGGTATCTTGTAACCGGGTAATGATCATATAACCAAAGTATATGTAAAAATTATTTTTAAATATTAAATAATAAAAGTATTATTTGATATAAAAGTATTTTAGTAATTTTTAATTTATCAACAAAAATATTATATGATATAAAATAGTTTTAATAACTTTTAATAATTTATTAATTTCACAACTATCAAATATATACTATAAATTTCATTGTATATAAGCCTTAACCTAATGTACTTAATAATTATTTTTTCTTCTCATTATATTCATCTCAATGTTATCGTTGCTTTTGCATTCATACATATACTTCACAATTGATTTTAATATCATTATCATAATATCAAATCTCATAAATTACTAATCTCATTGTCACTATTGTTTTCAATCTCACTAAAATCAATTTCTTCATTCATTTAAATAGACACTTAATTTTATCTAACCTGGATTTCCTTTTAATTAACTAATTATTATATATATATAATTGAAATATTTTGCAATAAATGCTAATTTTTTTACATAAATTCTAAACTTGTATACCCTAATATTATTAATACACTCTAAAATTTTGACTGTCTAACATTTATTTGTATTATTTACATTTGATTTTTTTTATATTTATTTTCTTTAAAAATCATTATCTGTTTAAATTTATTAAAACCTTTGGTTTTATAACATTTATATTTTTGAGTTTTAAATTTTTTGTGACTTATAGTTTTTCATTTCTTTCTTAAAAAGTGAGAAATTATACGAGTATCTTTCATGTCTCTATTACATTTTCTTCTTCTAATTTTTGTTTGTCATATTATTAATTATGAAGTTTTGTCTTTTATTATATTTTCATTTTAATAATTGTTTAATCATGATCTATGATTTTTTGCATTTCAAGTTTATTTATTAATGTACATATTTATTGACATTAATTTGAAAAATGTTTTCAAAATTATAAGTAATTTGTTTGTCTCTCAAAATTTTAAAAGTTTTATTTTGTGGACCAAGTTCGTTTGAATTTTTATACAAAATTAAAATATTAAAGAAGTTTTAATGTGTGGTAAATAATTTTTAGATATAAGCTAATTTTATCCTCTAATAATTCATGAAATTATAAGGAGAACTATATTGTTTTGAATTTAATTTTTATTTGTTTCAATTGGATCATCAAATTTAATAAATTTTTGTTTGATTCTTTTATTTCTAGATAATGATAAATAATTCTTATACTATGGGTTGAATATATATTTCACGGCTAAACTTTGTAATTTTGGTCACATTGGTACTTAAAAATTTTTTCTATCACATTAATACTTAAACTTTTAAATTGTTATCATAGTGATATCTCTGAATAACGCTGTTTGTCAATTTTGCTAACGTAGCATGAACATCTAACAAGATATTGATACGTATCAGAAAGTCTAGCTAACACCACCTCATCATTGCCACGTTATGCCATATCATCCCACGTCATTTTTAAAAGAAAATTCAAAAAAATTCAAAAAAAATTCCAACAAATTTTCAAAAATTCTAAAAATTATAAAAAATATAAAAATTTCAAAAAAAAATCAAAAGTTAAAAAAAAAATAGAAAATTAAAAAATTTTAATAAATTCTAAAAAATTCTAAAATTTTTTTAAAAAATTCTGAAATTTTTTTTAAAAATTTAATAATTCTAAAAAAGTTCTAAACATGCTAAAATAATTCCAAAAAATTTTAGAAAGTTCAAAAAAATTTTAAAAATTTTGAAAAACTTTAAAATTTTTAAAAACTTTTATAAAAATTTTAAAATATAAAAAATTTTAAAAGAAACGTTTTAAAAAGTTCTAAAATATTTTTAAAATTTTAAAAAATTAAAGAATTCTAAAAGTTCTAGAAAATTTTAGAAAATTTTAAAAAATTCAAAAAGAATTAAAGGTAACTAAAATTTTTAAAAAAATTCCAAATTAAAAAAAAAGAATAAAATTTAAAAGATTGTTTTTTTTTTTTTAATTTTAAGTTATTGTTTTTATTTTCTAAATTTTTTTAATTTTAAAGAATGCTTCAGAAATTTGAAATTATTTAATTTTTCAAAAATTTTAAAACTTTTTAGGTTTTTTTTCTTATTTTAGGTTTTTTAAGTTTTTCTCTTTTTTTAAACTTTAAGAAAAATAATTTTTTTAAAATTTTAATTTTTTTTTAATTTTTAAAAAATTTTCAAAAGTTTTAAAATTATCCAAATTATGATAATTTTTATAATTTATAAAAATATTTCATATTTTTAATTCTTCATAAATTTTAAAAAATATTTATAATTTCCACATATTTTTTTAGTTTTTAAAAATTTTTTAGAATTTTTAAAAATTTTTAAGTGTTTGAAAAAAATTTTGCTCACCAAAAAATTTTTTTAGTATTTTTTTAATTTTATAAACTTAAAAAAATTTTAACTATTTAAAAATTTTCTTCATAATTAAAAAAATTAGAATTATTATCAATTTTTTTAAATTTTAAAATTTTTTTTAAAGTTCTTAAAATTTTTTACAAATTTTTAAAATTTTTTGAATTTAAAAAAATTAGATTTTAAAAATAATGTTTTTTTAATATTTCTTTAGATTTTTTTAAAAAATATTTTTTGAATTCTTTGAACTTTTTTTAAAATTTTTATAATAATTTTAGAATTGTTTAAAATTTTTAGAATTTTATTTAACTTTTTTATAATTTTTAAAAACATTTTAGGGTTTTTAGAATTTTTTAAGTATTTTTAGAAATTTTTCTAAAATTTTCTTTTAAATATGATATGAGCATGATGTGATATGATATAGCATTTATGATATAGTATTGACTAGACTTTATAAATACATATCAATATCTTATAGGATATTCATGCTTCATCAGCAAAATTGACTAATAACGTTAGTCAAAATATCAATGTGATAACAATTTGAAAGTTCAGGCACCAATGTGACAAAAAAATTTCTTTAAGTACCAATGTGACAAAAATTACAAAGTTCGGGTATCAAATATGTATTTAACCCTTATACTAATTATTTTTCACTTAAAATTTTTTATTGGATTTGATAAAGTTAAGTGTCATACTTTTTTAATTAAAAATAAAAATAAAAATATTTATCTAAGTTTTTAATTGATTATTTAGTAATATGTCTTTTTTATTTTTATGTAAAAGACATAATTTGATTAAAAGTGACACAAATAATATTTAAATTAAATCTTAATAAAGCAAAACCATTTAAATATAACTAATATAAACCGATTTTAAAGAATTTAATAATAACAATATTTTTAGAATGAATTTAAATGAAATACGACTGACATGAGTGAATTTTTTAGGATCCAACTCCTCAAAAGTAAGTCTCTTAAAAAATATATATAATTTTAATATAATTATAAATTGTAAAAATTCTTAGTGCATCTTATGTATTTAGATTCGTGGGATAACATATGAGAATATGAGATTTTCACTAGCATTTTCTATATTTTATTTTGTATTTATATTTACCAATATATAGTTTGTACCATTTAGAAAAGCTACAAGATATTATCTTCTCTTTAGATAAATAAAACACATTGTTTATCTAAAAAAATTTAAATAAAATAAATATGTGATACAAACAATAGCTTCTTCATACATCAAATAACTAAAAGAACAATAAAACTAGCATTGGTATTCAAATTGTTATGGCAAAAGGAACATGTAATCCTTCTTCACTATTAAGATTTGCATATTTATATTTAAAATTTAAATATAATATTGAAAAAAATATGATATTAATGATACAATATAAAATCATATAATTAATTATTAATTTACACATTTTTTAACCATTGATTTCAATAGATCAAAGATGAGAAAGTCAAGTGAAAAAGAGAAAAAAATGGGTTAATTTCATTTGTTGGATCTATTAAAATCAATGGTTAGAAAAAAGTATATAATTTTTTTACGTAAGTTAATCCCTTTCCATTATAAAATTAACAGAGCACATGTATAAAAAACTAATATTATTATAGTTTTTAATCAAATTATCATGTAGTTTTGGATATCTATAAGATATATAAAACTTGTCTCTAATTGATTTTATAGGGGACAGCTTAGTAATGTATTAAATGGGATTGGGTGGGTAGATGTGGTAAAAAAACCTACTCTTAAAAGCTTTTAAAAGCTTTTCCAAGAAACATTCAGAGATGAAAGAAAAGGTTGAAGCTTTTGAAGAAAGAAGGTTTTGGAGATTGAAATGAGTGAAAAAAAAGTAAAAAAAGAAAAAGAAAAAAGGGGAATGGAACAATAAATAAGAGGGGATGAAGGAATCAAGCAGAAAGTTTGGGTTGAAGCTTACGATGTTGCATTAATGAAGGTTCTGAATATGTTTACAGGGAAGGAACTAGAATAGAGAGATCACAGGGGAGAAAAAGAAAAAAAAGTTTCTTTCCAGCTCCTTTCTTTTATGGTTTTAATATATACATTGTTTGGTATGATTTTTCATTTTTTTTATGCATTTTTAGTCTTTGCAAACTCTATTCTCTTAGGCTATGGTGAGTCACCTTTCATTTGTCTCATTTCTAATTCCTTTTTTTCCCCCTAAAATTGTCAAGAACCCAGGTAGGGATATAATAAAATAGTTTCTTGATTACTAATCAAAACCCATGACTAGTTAATGCTGGTATCCTGCATGGCTTCAAATCACACTCCTTTTTCACCATCAGTGAAAATTTGGATAAATTACTGTGTATATCTTTTGTAGATATTGGTGTAATGAATGGGGCAGTGTTGTTTATCAAAGAAAACCTCAAAATCACATAGTTTAAGTAGAAATCTTGTTTTGTAGCCTGGATGTATTCTTTTTTTTTTTTTGTCAGATTAACTTGAATGTACTTTCACTCATAGGCTCACTTGTATTTGGCAAAACCTCAAATTACATAGGTAGGCATTACACAATTATCCTAGCAGTAGCCACATTCTATAAGGTAAACTTTTAATGGGTTTTGCACCATGTTTCCCATTACTTCTAACAGGTTCGCATAGTTGCTAGGATTGGTGGTGGCTGTTCACTCATGGTTTCTTTTGTATACTTAATTGAAATCTCCTTTGTTATGAAACTTGGGTGTCTGACTTCCCTCATTGAAGTATTCATTGTCTTTGGAATCTTCCTTGGTTGGCCTCAAACATAAACTAGAGATTGATACTTGGTTTTGTAGCAATACCAGCTATTGCAATTGAATTAGGTGTTTTTTTCCTTTTGTTGAATGAAAATTTTTGTCCAAAGGATGAAAAAAATAAAGTCTGGAATCGATGTTTGCTCAACCTATATTTGTGGCTGTACAGGTTGATTAACATTTAATCTGTTTTACAACACTATTAATGCTCTTTGAATTATGTGAAAAATATTTTACATCTTAAAGCTTAAAGATCTTTTATAAATAGAGGAACTGGTGTTAAGGTGTGTGATCAAATAATAAGGTATGGAATAAATAAGAAAAAGTACCACACAGCCTTCAGAGGCATAAGGCGCCTTTATGAAACCAAATGCCTTATGAAAGAACCTTTATTAAGGCAAATGCCTTATGAAAGGCACACAAAAGACTTGCAACGGCTATAATGATCGCGGCGGGAGGATTCTCGTAACAGTGGTAGACCCCAAGAATTTGCCAAGTGGAATCTGACGTCAGAACGTATTATCGGCCTTTTAGTTCAACGAATCATAAAGGGTGCAGCTGCTCGGCTCCATTAACAGGATAATATAACAATGGAAAAAGCCTTAAAAAAAAAATCCCAAACGATTGGTTTCCATAACGTAAACATTTATTGACGTTGGTCTTGTGCTCTTTATTTTTTCATCAAATAATTTCGGAAATAAGTTCTCAAAAGGCAACCATATGATCTCTTTTATAAAATAAAAAAATAGTAATAATAAATACCTATACAGAACAAGTCAACTCTGTCCTTCTACATCTCCTCTTTAAACGTTTCATACAAATTTCAGAACCCGAGTTAACGAACTGTAAAAAAGCTTTATTAATTCAACAAAAACAGAGAAAGATAGTTCGAAACCAGATCTCTTCAGATTCATTTACCAGGTACCTCATAAATCTCTCTTTTTCAATCAAATTTCATCCCGTAATCGCAAGCAATCGAATCTCCTTTTAATTTCTACTATTTGGTTGGTGTTCTTATTCACATTCTCCAACACCCACCGAGAAAGCTTCTCTTAGCGAAGCTTTCTGCTCAACAGTTTCTAAATACGGTTGAGTAAAATTTTCTTCTCTTTTTCTTTTTGCTTGCAATGGATGCCTTTTTGTGCATTTTTCGTGTTTGTTAAAATTCCTGAATTCGAATGTTATAACATAAACTTATTTTCTTTTATTTTTTGGACTTGTGACTTAGAGAGAGTTGACTTGGCTAGAAACTTTCTTTCTGATTGGAACCTTTTCCCTTCTAATCATTTAAGTACTGATAAGTCGCTCACCCTGTTATTTACTGGTATAATCAATCTCATCGTTATTGTTGTTCAGCGAATGAGCTTCTGGAAATCCGTAATGCAGGGGCTTTATATAAGAGATCACATAATTCTATGATTTTAATCTCTTCATGGTTCACCATGGTGGAAAATTTAAATTCTATGTTATTTATATTTTAAATATTTTGTTTTTAATTCTGTTGTACCTTGATTTTGACAATCATTGATAATTTGGTAAGCAGTTGGGCCCGACAATGGCAGAATCTAACTCGGACTTGTTGAAGGAATTCTGCATCCCTACATATATATTTAATGATGAAACAAAGATCTCTGATGTTCCTGATGCGCCTAAATTTCCAGTACTAGTGTTTATCAACTCCAAAAGTGGCGGTCAGTTGGGTGGGGATCTTCTTAAAACATATAAAAGTATCCTCAATGAACATCAGGTACGTTTAGTCTTTCACGATTAATATTCGGATATTTGCTTTGGGGTTTATCTCTGTGTAACTAATTTCAGGTATTTGATGTGGGGGAAGAGGCCCCTGATAAGGTGCTTCACAGAGTTTACATGAGACTAGAAAAGTTGAAACAAGAAAAAGATGAATTTGCCTCTAAGATTCATGAGAGATTAAGAATAATTGTAAGTTGAGCCTCAGATAACAAGGAGCAGCAGTGCAGTTATTATTATTATTATTATTATTAATTTGTTTATTTTGCTTCTCACGAGTAGCTTGTTCTTTAGGTTGCTGGTGGTGATGGGACAGCTGGCTGGCTTCTGGGGGTTGTTTGTGATCTTAAATTGCCACATCCACCTCCAGTTGCGACAGTTCCTTTGGGAACTGGAAACAATCTGCCGTTTTCATTTGGCTGGGTGAGTATCTGCTTGCTCTTATTAGTTGTAATCAAGTATCGAATGATAGTTAAAACTGTAATGATATGTTTTCTTACATAGAGCAATCTAGGACAATTAATAAGTGGTCATGCTGTCATTTTTTGGGCACAACATGCTTTTAATTGGCTTGGTAGTATTTGAATTTTCTATACTCCGGTTTTGTTTCTTGTTGTCTTTTTTAATGTGGAGCAGAGGTAAGTTCACACTCTCAGTCAAACAAAATATTCAGAGCCCTTGCTTTCAGTAAAATTTGTAATGTTTGCTGAAAGTTCTTCTAATTCTTGATTGGCACTAGGCAATAGGAATCTGCTGGAAGTCTTTATATCATGAATAATCTCCTTAAATTTATGAGTATTCAGTGCTGGTCTAACTTGCAGTTTTCTAAATTACAGGGAAAGAAGAATCCTGGGACTGATCGTAATTCTGTGTTATCATTCTTGGAACAAGTAATGAAAGCGAAGGAAATGAAAATTGACAAGTAATGTAGTTGAAATGACTCGCTCTCTCTCTCTCTCTCTCTCACTCACACAGACACACACAAAGACACATGCTTGATACGAATTGTAGTTGTAAAATCTGGAACTCCCTGATCTGGCATAGTGCTGATGATAGCCAAAGTGTGGTTTGCATATCCAATTTCAGTTAAATGGGACTTTGCCTCCTTTAAGTGATGAACCTTTAGTGATGCGATATGCTCCCATCTCCGCTACCTGGTTATCATGTAAATTGTTGTGTACATTATTTAGACACATGTAAAACACTTGTCAATCCTTTGATCATGTATTAATAGCTATCAAGCATGCAGTAGGGAACAATTATGATCTATTAATTCTCAATCCTTTCTGTGTAACTTTATAAATGGAAGTTCGGCAAAATTAAATGTGTAACATTTTTGACATATAAATCTTCGGGAAAGAATGTAAGTATAAAAAAAAGAGTTCAGTGCTGTAAGCTACATCATTGAGAGAACTTTTTTTCTTTTTATTTTCTTGGTTGATTCTTTCCATCATTTTCACTAGTATCAATTTTAAGGAGGACAGAATTCAAACAGATACAGATCAAAATTAAATATTTAGATTTAGCATAGCAAAATAAGGCAGACTAAACAATACTTCTTTAAACTCACCCAATCAAAAAGCCTTCAATTCTTACAAGAGAATAGAAGAGATCATACTTTCATACAATAACTTTTTTGATATAAGGAAAAAAATGAAGAAAGGAAAATAAGGCAGACTAAACAATACTTCTTTGAACTCACCCAATCAAAAAGCCTTCAATTCTTACAAGAGAATAGAAGAAATCATACTTTCATACAATATCTTAATTGAATTATATGTAATGATCAATAAATTCGGTTTAATTCTCTATCCATACGTGCCAAAAAACGAAGCATTTTTGCATACCATGCTGCTTAACTCTCAAAGTCCAATTTATAACTACATTACTGCATTATTCTTTTTTCTTGTCACTTGTGTTTTTTAGTCTCTTTATGGATATAATGTTTCATTTTGGAAAAGTATTCTCATACCAACATACATCTAAATTTCTTTTTTCAATTAAACCACAGGGTTGACTAATATAAAGAACTTTAATATAGTTACTGATATATGCATTTTTGTGGTTCAGTTGGCATATTCTCATGAGGATGAGAGCTCCAAAGGAAGGTTCCTGTGATCCTATTGCACCTCTTGAGCTACCACATTCTTTACATGCATTTGGTCGTGTCTCTTCAACAGATGAATTGAACATGGTAAAACATTCTACCATTGCCTTCTGTGACTTCTTAGAAACATTTCTCTGTCTTACTCTCTGTTTTTTGCAATCAAGAAACTGTATGCTTTTTAAAAGCTTAAGGCTATCTCTTGTAACTTGCAAGTAAAAACTTCCAATACCCTTTTATGACTTTGAATGGTTCTTAATTTTCTTTGCTCTTCATACCATATGAATATTTTCAGTAGCACATAATCCTTCCTGAAACTTTTGGTCTAACTTCCAGTTTACATTCTCTACCTGATTCTTGAGATTTATGAAAGAAATCCAATAGGTGTATAGAATCATTATACCATAGTTGGTATTATTTTCCATTCTTATTTGAAAGGTTTTGCTCCTCAGGAGGGTTACCATACATTTCGTGGGGGATTCTGGAATTACTTCAGCATGGGTAAGAGTATTTTCTCCGGACAAGTATTCAAACTGTTATGTTGATAACATAAAGCTATCTTTATCTTCTTACAGAGTGTCTTATAACTGTGGATGCCTTTAAAATGCATCTGTTTTTGTAATGATGCTTTAAAGTGCAAATTGATTATAATTTCTGACATAATAAATTAACACAGTTTTTTATTCCTTTTACTTTCCGTTGCCTAATAGAAATTAAACAATTCTAGTAAAGAATATATGATTGAACAAAAACTTTATGAAATGATAGGTTTCTTTATGCGTCCAGTTCCATTTTACATCTGGTTGAACTATCGTTTTGAAATTCCAAGAAACTAGTTTTTGAGTCCTTTTGTTTCTTTTGCAAAGGTTATCTTTACTGTCTTACTATCTCCTCCATTTCTCCTTTTTGGGTCCACTTGTTAGGCTAAACAAGAGGAAGTTACCCTCCTCTTCATGTAATTGAAAGGCAGGATCTGATCACTAGTCCTGGTGCAACCACCAAAAGACTTTACCTGCTAAGCTAGTGGACACTTACATTACTGTCTTACAATCCAATGTAAATGACAGATTTATTTACTCTCACCTTCTAGTTAGTGTCTGGTTTATTTAGATTTCTTTCTAACATGACAAGATGACGACCGGTTACCCTCATTACTATTGTTGTAATGTTGTCTATAGGAATGGATGCTCAAGTATCTTATGCTTTTCACATTGAGCGAAAGTTGCATCCAGAAAAATTTAAGAACCAGTTGGTTAATCAGGTATAGTTCTGCATGGTGTCATCTGCCTTTTTTTTTTTTTATGAGATGGGCACATGCAGTCAAACCATCACAGTTTTCCTTTTTCAAGGATGTTACATGATTGACTGCTAGCATATACTTTCATTGTAGACTTATTCTCTTTCAGCTTTAAGGAAAATCATTTTCAAGAACAATCTTTTTCGAGAATTAATTATGTTACCATCCATACCTGAGAAACTGGTTAGTAAGTTTTTCAACTTACTTAACATTTACTAAGAAATTAAAGGGATTAGAAACCATACATGACACCAGCTAGATTGGTGGTCTTGTATATTGCATATGGACAATTTCATTGGAGAAGGGTGTGAGCAAATCCAAATGGTAGAAGATGCTGCTGAATTAATAATTAATTACATCTTTAGTTGCATTGTTTTGTTAAGAAACTAATGCACATTGTAGGTGTGGCATTTATCTGCTGTCCAAACTGGGACGGTAAACTTATGGGTGAGGTCCTACTTATTGAGTCGATTTGTAATCTAACTTTCTTACTTATTAGAGTGGGAACTAAATTCAAATGTGAGACACTTTGTTCAACACTTCCATGTGAAGTGTTTAAGAAAGATATTTGAAGCTGATTAATGCATTAAATTTGAAATTACTCTGGCAGGCTGCCAAAATGGAGCTCTTGAGTTTCCATTTGTAGAGTTGGTTTACCTGGATTTGAACTACTTGAGTGTCTATTATAACACGTCAACAGCACTTATTTTTTTTTTTTTTTTTTTGCATTTGATACTCAACAGTTTCAATCTTCTTCATAAAAGTGGCTTTTATGAACTCCTCCACAATGATTTTTAATTATCTTTCTTGGTGATTGAATACACATTTATGTGCTGTATAATGACATAACGTGTTGTATAATGACATACTTTTATTTATGGAATATGTACATGTTTGTAGGTGTGTGTTTCTATGCATAGATATGTATATTATCTGGATCTTGCTTGTCTTTGAGGAATATTCTCCCTTAGGAAGATATGCTGGTTAATCATTTTTTCATGTTCCCCAACTTTCTTTCCAACAGAGCACTCGTGCAAAGTTTGGTTGTACACAAGGGTGGTTTGCCGCATCTGTTTTTCATCCTTCTTCGAAGTAAGTGTGGTTGCTTTTTATCTTTGATACATAATAGTAACTTTTTTTTCAAATCATAGGCTTACGTTCAAGTTTCATGCATTTTCCTTTCATTGAAGCATGGCTTATTTTCTCCAATTAATTGTTGATAATGGAAAATAAAATATAAATTGAAAAAAAAAAACAGGAAGCGTGAAGGTGTAATATGAAAAGTATTGAAATGTTTCATGTTGTACTACCACTTGTAGTGTGAAAATGGAATTTTAGCCTTTTATTTTGAGATAAATTGTGGCACAATGTGTAGAGAAATCTCTTTTATTCTCCCAGGTACTTACAGTAGGCTGTATAAAGTAGAAAATCTCTCACCAAATAATTTCAGCTTCTTTTCTTAGTAAATTGAAAATTGTATATGATCTTAAACTACAGGAATGTTGCCCAGCTTGCAAAAGTGAAAATCATGAAGAAATATGGTCAATGTCAATGGCAAGACCTCCAAATACCTAACAGGTAATTCGCATTTTGTCTTATGGAGGTTACTGGCTTTAGACCATTTTTATTTTTCATATGTAAAAGAGACAGTTGTTTGCAAAAATTGGCCATGCTATATTGTAAAATTTCTAATTTTAACCCCAAAATTTCTGGGATAGCTTCATCAACATTATAGACACATCAACGTGGCTCTCTTTGTTGTTTGTGCAACATAGTGTTGTCTCTTTCTTCAATCTTCCTAAGTTTCATGTCCTTATTCTTGTTAATTAGATGATTCATGCTTTTTAACAATGAAAATGTTGTTTAAAGAGTTTTTGTGAAGTAAAACAACTGCTGCTTATTTCATATTTTTCTACTTAATTTCGTAATATTGCTTTCACTGTTGTTAACGAAGGGTGCCTCTTATGTATTTCTGTTTTGTCCCCGGACCCCCTCCCCAATTTAAACAGCATAAGGTCAATCATATGTCTCAACTTGCCCAGCTTTTCTGGTGGTTTGAATCCTTGGGGAAAGCCAAACAGCAGAAAACAGCGTGATGTCAGTTTCTATATATTTCATTTGATGATTTGTTTTGTATTTGAATTTGGTTCTTTTTGGTTAAGAAGCATGAACTTGCTCAAAAAAATCTGATGAAATATTTCTCTGAATCAACTTTACAGAGAGACCTGACTCCACCTTTTGTAGATGATGGCCTTCTCGAAATTGTTGGTTTTAGAGATGCTTGGCATGGGCTCGTGTTGCTGGCTCCAAATGGACACGGAACTCGTCTGGCACAGGTAATAATCAAAGAAGGCATAATCCAGCAGTCAAACCCTCCATTTAGAGATGACAGCCCTACTTTAAATCCCTCTCTCCCCAAAACTAAGGAAAAATTTTATGAAAAAGAATTTATCGAATCAATGATTTTACTTCTCCCCTATATTTTCCTTCATTCCTACAAGGACAAGAAATTAGTTAAATTGATCAAAATGTTACATAAGATAAATCTCTTTATGTGTTTGGTTCAGTATTTCAGTATTTGTTATTATTTGTTATCTGATGGCAACTAGGCACCCCGAATCCGCTTTGAGTTTCATAAAGGTGCTGCTGACCATACATTTATGAGGATTGACGGGGAACCATGGAAGCAACCACTGCCAATTGATGATGATACTGTTGTGGTTGAAATTTCTCACCTTGGACAAGTCAACATGCTTGCTACCCAAAATTGCCGGTCTAAAAGTGTCTATGATCCTTCATCAACTAGTCATCACAATGGTGAGGAAGATGATGACAGTGATGAAGAGGACTCCAGAAATGAGGCACATGTGTTTAGGAAATTTGGTGCAGCAGCCACCTTCAGAATCCCTGATGAGGTTGATATTTCTCAACTTAGTTAAACATTTAATATTTCACTCATCCTGTGTGAGTGTGATTGTCGGGGTTTCAGTAATAATTTGGGTTCAACAAAGGCTGCCGTTCATGTATAAATTGTTATCATCTTAAACCAGATGATGCCATCATAATGATGCCATTATCGGGGGGAAATTCTCGTCTTACAAGATTATTGCTAACGGTATTGGCTGGTTAATTTTGCGGTGGCTCTAACCCATGAGCAGTGAAAATGTTTATCATTATTTGATATCAGTATCAAAGTGTCAATGCACCAAAAATTTAACGAATGACATGCATTACAATGTATATGACACTGATAATAATATTTGAGTTAACATGATACACTATTTGAAAGGCTTGCACTGGAACAATGAGGATTCCTAGATAAATAGACAAAACAGAGTGAACCTCCTTAACATTTACACAATCTCATGTACGGATTGTACTGAAAGAAGTCAAGAGATGGGACAAATCGCCACGAGTTCAAATTGAACTACCAAGTTACATTCAAGAAACTGCAAGACTAACACTGCTACTGTTGCAACTTGTGAACAAAAGACATTTGGAAGAGTAAGACTGTACTTGAAAATACATATATAGTATGCTTCTCAACCCCCAGTCTGATGACAAATTGTGCCTAAACCCTGAAGGGAGCAAACAAAAAGGGGATTGATAAGCAAACTGGGAGTGGAGTAGATAGATCAAATTACTGGCTGGCCCACGTATCAGTATTCCCCCAAACATTTTTTATTAAACATTGCTATAAGGTAAATATTTTTAGACATAACCTTCGGTACATAGTAATTATTAAACATATATTGAGTTTTGAGTATGAAGTTTTTTTATATACCTCGATAAGGCATTCTAAATTAGTGCTTCAACCATGAATTACTTGAAATTGTGTCATTATCAATATAAATGCTTTCCTGATCTAACTATGACTAATGTGGAATGCTTGTTATTGATTTAAGTATGATCAAACACTTTAGGAGCTGTCGGATTCCTGAGAGATTGTAGGCTAATGAATGTTATCATAACAAGGGCACATAAATATGTAGTAGTTATGTGTGATAGCTCAACAGTTTGTCATAACAGTTTCTTGCATTATATCCACTATTTTGGTAAGGTGAAGCATACTAAATCCAATGCTTCTAAAGGATCTGGACTTGGCTAAGATCCAATGCTACCATCCATTAGTTAATACGACATGAACAAATCAAGTACTAAGCTTTAAATTTCTTTTAGGTGGTGATTATTTGGGAGTTTAATTTGTAGAATAGATGCTTATATTCATTTTTTTCTTCTTGGCATCAATTTCTATGTTAATTTGTGTACAAGTTATCATTTTTGTGAATAGAAAAACTGCAACCCTTAATTTAAGTCTCACTATAATACTGTATTTTTTAAATCTATGATACAATAATTGTATTAAATACTTTTATAGGTAGCAAATCACTCTTAAAAATGAAATTTTGCATTTAAATTAAGGTACAATGCTTTATAATTTAAATTGCTTGGTTAATGAATTTTTATTGTACCATGTCTTTCATGGAAAAGTTTAATTTGCAAAGTTATCTGACATAAACTTGTAAACTAGCAAAACCATTATATTTTCTTAAAAAAAAAGTTTTTGTTGCTTTTTATTTTTTTAATTTACACCATTATTTTAAAGATAAAACCTATAAAACTTTAACCTTATTGTATTTGTCAACATGAATGCTTTTAATAGATTGTCAATGTATCAAAATTTCTCAAATGCAATTTCTCAAAATATGAATTTGTGTTTGGTGCAAGAGATTGGTAGGTTATTTTTGGTAGTAGCATTCATTGCTCAATCTGCTACAAATATTTTTCAAGCAAGGATGAAGGAGTTCACTTTGAAGGTATTTTGGAAATGTACTTTTACTTTCAAAATCTAAGTTTCAATGGTATAATGAATGTAAAAGATTTTTTAATATATTGTTTTTGTTAACTTTGTTGTATTTCTCCTTTCAGTGATGTCCTTGACACAGTAAGGATTATTAACAAGACAAATATAACACATAAGAAGTATCAATAGCTTCAAAATAAGATTTTTTTTTTCTCTTTTTTCCTTTTTCTCCATTTTTCATCTTTTAGAATTTTTGACTAATTTATGCTTAAAACTTGTATGCTTGAGTCACTTTAACAAATTGTATATTAATTAAAATTGAAATTTCATCTATTGATGAAACTGTGTATCATTAGTTTTGTCATTATAGACATCTTCATGATTGATAAATACTAGCCCATTCTTATTAATTCTTAAATGAGTATTAACTCTCAATTTTTCTATAATCTTCTAGTTGATAACATTTGTTATATATATATATATATATATATATATATATTATTTTTATAATCATCAATTTTAAAGCTTTTAATTGAAAATTAATAAACCTTAATCCTTGCACAGTTTTATGTATTTTACCTCCCCTATATATTAACAATTATATATTATTGTTACAATAATATGTTACTCTAGTACAAAAAATAATAATAATATAGCCTTGTGACATAGTGCGGGTAACCCTCAATAGCAATAAAGATTTTGTTAACTGTTAAAGTTGTTTATCAATTTGTTTTTCCTTTTCCAAAATGGTCATGGTATTAGTACAATTAATTTCACTTCCACGAAATAAGGAGTTTGATCTAGATCAATAATTGGACAAATCGAAAAAAAAAAAAATCAAATTTACATATAATAAAAAAAAGCTACATGGTTTAAATTTTTAATAAAAATTGTATATAAGTTTAGAAATAACTAAAAAATGAGTTTTGTATTAAATATGTTGACATGAATTATGATACAATAGTTTTTTTTTGTTTTATACATGTTAAACATAAAAAAAATACAAATATGGGTATAGAAATTGTCAGATTTTTTAATTCTCTCCTAATCGCCCTTAGGAATGAGAAAAAAAAAAAAAAAACTAAGAAAATTGAGAACCGATTTGAAACTGTAGTAATCAATTCGGATTAGTTTTTTCTTATTTTATTCGTATTAAGTTTGGATATTAAATCTATAAATTAGGTTCCAATAAAGAAGTTAAAAATTGAAAAAAAATAAACTGAACCAAATTATATATTTTTATTAATTATTATATATTTTAAATTTTTATAAAATAAAACAATTATTTTATATTTAAAGATATTAAAAATCATATTAAAATAATAAATAAAAAATTAAAAAATTTCAAAAATCATTGAATCAAACAAATAAAATTCAGTTCGGATTAAATTGGTTTGCAAGAAAAGTTAGTTCAAATTTTAAAAATTTATAATATTATATATTATTCAAAACAATTGAATCAACTCTAATCCAATCCAATCCATTATCACACCTAACAGCCTTAAGAAAATTCATATATAAATATTGAAAAGTTTTGCTACGTAAATCAAGTGTGTAAAATTTAAAAAAATTTAATAAATTTTGATATATATATATTTTTAGATAGTAATTTAATAAAGATGTTGACATAATTTTACTATTGAAAAAATATTGATTAAATTTAAATTATAAATAACATTTTAAATAATTTTTTTATATATTATTGATCTTTACATTGAATTATATCAATCATTTGGATTTTTTTGTAAAGTTTTTTTTTTTAAATCATTTAAAACAAACTTTACAAATTTCACTTAAAAATTTTATATAAATTTCATCTATAAGTTGATATGGTTGACATGACTAGAGTTAGTGTTATAACATAATACATAATTTAAAAATTTAAGATGCAAATTGGACATTTTAATTTTTTAAGCATCAATTTATATATTTTTGTTCAAAATTTAGGTATCATAAGTATAATTAACTCAACTCAAAATAATTCAAATTGTATAATTCATACGTGAATAACATGGCTATCAAATTAAAAAAAAAAATCTGAATACTGACTCAAAATCAAAATAATTTTATCCCAAATAATCTAATCTAAACCTAATCCACGTATTCAATTATCGTCTCTAGTTTTGATGTTTCATTCCTAGGAGGATTGGATCGCAATTAAAGAAAATTAAAAATCAATGAGCCTGGCCCAAGACATGACTAGACTCACTAACAGAAGTCCATTCGTCCGTGTCCAATATCATCAAATGGCACATACCTCCTCAGTTTAACTTATTTAATATCAGAAACGCCTTCCTCTCTGTTCCTCAATTTAATATCTTATGAACATTAGTAAAAAAAAAAAGAAAAGAAAAAAATTTTAGGAATGAGTTATAAAATAATTATTTTTATTTATGAATTCAATTATTAAATAAAATAAATTTTTTATTCCTTTTCTTTTAGATTCCCTGTCAAACGTAAGAATGACCATGGGTTGGTCGGAATAAATTTTTATTTGTCATAAATTGACTTAATTTTATATTTATAATATTTAAATTTAATTTGATTTAATTTTTAAAAATTATTTTAAATTAAAATTTGATCTGATATAATATTACATAAAATTATATTCAATTTGATTTGATTTAAAATTAATAAAATATTATTTTTTAATATAAATATAATAAATAGATATAAAATTAAATAAATAATTAAAAATTATTTTTTATAAATATATATCGAATCAAATTAGAGATAAATTTATCTAAAATTTAATCTCAATCCGATCTTAAAATTTTTTTATTGTTATCCTATACAACCGACCTAAAATTTAATTTAAAAACAAAATCAACCCTAAATAGAGGTGTACAGTCGTTTAGTTTGATTAATTCTGTCTGAAAAAATTAATAACCGAATTAACCGATTTTTATTTTATCAATAACCGAACCGACCAACAAAATTTTAATTAACCGATTTAATCGAACCGATCGAAAATCAATTCGATTTGGTTAATTCGATTAAATAATCGAATTTTTCATCATTTTTTCTCTTATTTTGAATAATTATTTAACTACAAATTTAATCTAATAAAACTCAAATTCACACACCATTTAAACTAAATCACTAAAAAATTTAATAATTTCTACAATATTTTACACGAAAAAAGATAAATAAATACTCATTTAAACTTATTTAATCAAAATAAATTAAACAATAAGTTTTAAAAAGTATTACTCTAACATATATCAAATAACCAACAAAGCCATCAATACATAATAATTGTCATTTCAACACATAAACAAGTTTTCAAGAGTCAACAGGCCAACTTGAAAAAGCAAATCAAGCAAATATGCATCTCATAATTTTGGTGCAAAACATAAAAGACATTTTAAGTTGATAAATTGAACTAACAACTCATACAAAACATAAAACAAGCTAAGAACACTCCAAGTTGACAAATGGATATAAAAGTTCATAAAAAAAGTTAAAACAAGCTATTTAAAGGACATTCAAAGTTCTAACAGCATTCTTCATACATGAACCCCATAACTTTGGTGCACATCCTTCATTTTTTCCTAAAATGTTAAAGAGATTAAAACCTTAATTAGTTGTCAATGAATACAATAAATATTTTTTAAATGTAAATATTCATAGAAATTAATAATGAAATTACCTCAAAAGGTCCATGCACTTTTGTTTTAATCAATTACTAGATATAAGGTAATTTTTGACAAATCTAAAAATATATAAACAAAAAATAACAAAAGTAAGCTTTAAACAAATAAAAAAATAAAAAATAATAATCCTTAAAAAATAGTGATGGTATAAATAAAATATTACTTAAATCTATTTTGTTAAGTTGTATCAAATCATCTTCAGGTTGAAATGAATCAAGATTAGAAGATCTACGTAACTAATCTTGAGCACAAATAAGGGCTTGCACAATTTTAGGAGTTAAAGAGCTCATATATGCATCAAGCACACGACTACCAGTGCTAAAAGTAGATTCGAAAGCAATTGTGGATATGAGAATTGCTAATACATCACGAGCTAGATGGAAAAGGATAGGAAACCTATGGCTATTAAGTTTCCACCAAGTTAAAACATCAAAGTCATCACTATCATCATTATCAGGCTCTTCACTCAAATATTTAGCCAATTCTGATTTATGTTCATCTTTGCCATGTTCAATCCTATACCTCTTGTACTTGGACTTAAAGCTTTCCTTTTTTTTTGTCATTCCATTTTCACTTTCATCATCGGTGGGCTGTGACATTTGGCTCACTTGACTACTTTCACCAACTTGCTCAGACTGAGGTTCTAACATTCTTTTGTATTCATTAAATAAGTCTTCTATTGCTTGATGTACTTTTTTAATCATCAATGAAGCTTCATCAAAAGAATACATTTTCATGAAGCAATATTTAACAAAAGAAAACTTTTTTGAAGGATCAAGAAGAGAAGCAATATAAACCAACATATTCATCTTCTCTATATTTTTCCAATACTTATCATATTTATCCTTCATTCCTTTGCCATTGCATTCAACTCAACATTAGGATTTAATTGCTATTCTCGCAAAGTGGAATAAACATCACATATATCATCAAGAAAAGTATTAGATGTGACGTAAGAGGTACTTGAAACTTTCACGGTGAGATCATAAAATTATTGCAAGAAAAGGCAAAACTTCCTAACAATTTTCCAATCATTTTGATCAGGTACCCTATCTCTCATCAAAAGCTCACCTCTATAATAAGGATCAACATCATCAAATGCATCAAATGCCCTTTCAAACTTTTGAGCTGCATCCAATATCAAATAAGTAGAATTTCATCTAGTGCTAACATCCAAACACAATAAACTTTTACTTTGAATATATTCATTCACAATACATTCTTTAAACTTAGCTAACCTGGAAGGTAATTGTCTCATATATCTTATTGTCCCTTTAACACGAGCAATTGTTTCATTCATTTCCTTCAATCCATCACAAACAATAAGATTAACAATACGTGCAATGCATCTTAAATGAAGATATTTACCTCCCAAAATACTAGTTCCAGCATTGTTAAATTTTTTCCTCAAATATGCAATTGTAACATCATTAGAACTAGCATTATCAACTGCAATAGTAAAAATCTTATCAATCCCCGAATCATGCAAACATTTTTCAACCGTCTTACCAATAGCTTCACCTTTGTGACTAGAAATAGGACAAAAATTTAATATCTTTTTGTTTAGTTTCCAATCTTTGTCTATAAAGTGAGCCGTAAGACACATATAATTGACCCTTTGTAATGAGGTCCATGTGTCAGTGGTAAGAGATACTCTTGTAAAAGATGATTTCATGAATTGCTTCAAATGAGTCTTTTCATCAATATAAAGCTGATACAAAATCCCTAGCAACTGTCCATCGTGATGGACACGAAATCTAGGACATGCAACTGATATGCAATGCCTAAATCCTTTCGACTCCACAAATCTAAATGGCAACTCATTTAGAATGATCATTTTAGCTACAGCTTTTCTAACAGCATCTTGATTAAATTTTCAAGTGCCTAAAGATTCCACTCCTCCTGACGGCAACACCAATTCTGTTTGAGTACCATCATCCCCACTAACACGAGGAAGCTTTTTACAAGAATTCATGTGATTCTTTAAAGCAGTGGTTCCATTCTTTTTAGGATCAGCAAAAAATTCTCTGTCACAATAATTACACCTAGCTTTACGATTACCTTCCTCATTAACAAATTTAGTAAAGTGGTCTCATACCTCTGACCATGGCTTAGATGCTCGTCTCATCACTTTGAAATTTACAGTTTCACTTTTTGTTACCTCATCATATGCAGGAAGTTGAGAGGCCAATTGTGTTTGATTAGGTGTAGAATCCAAAATCATATTATTCACTTCATTTAACATTTTCAAAAAAAAAAAAGCAAGTGATCAAATTATATCCAAACAATAAAAAATAAATAATTAAATTATATTAAAATAATAAATAAAAATAAAATTATATTCAAATAATGAAAATATAATAAAGTAATAGTCACACAATTATTGAACACATTGGATATTCAAATAATGAAATAGTTTGTTAATCAAACTATATATTAGTTGCTTATTTTATCAACAAACAATGTAAGTGTCTAGCATTCTAACTCCCTTACTCCATCAAGTAAGTACTTTCATTCCTTTGGAAAAAAGAAAGTCTGTTATCAAAAAGCAATCGTCTTCTATGATGTCAGGGAGAAATTGTCTGCTTACTTGCGATAAGAAGGCATACTTTGGCTCTCTTCCATTCGTTGATTTCTGTCTTTCACTCGTGAGTTGTGGGACCATCCTCGAATCATCTTAGTCCACATCATTACCATATTGCCATACCAATATTTTTTTAACATTGAACAAAACACTTCTTCTTCAACTTCAATGTAAAAGCTTTACTCTTAAGAAATGAATCAAGATGCGAGCAAAAAGCATTACAGTTACCTAGCTTAGCTTGAGGAAGATCACTCGAAGGATATGCCTTTGTATTAAGCAAAGAAAGACCTTGGAATACCAACAAGTCATCAGCTTATTTGACGAAGAAAATTTGGCTGGTAAAATCATTTCTATTGGTCCGGGAGAGGGAGGAGTTCATTCATCCTTTCACAAGGGGATTCGCAAAGCAGAAGTCATTAACCCGAAGAGTGAAGTTGATAACATCTACATCTACAACCGATTCTTGGATCCATTGCCTTCTTTTGTTCGTGAATCTCTTCGTCCTCCTATGCCTTAAAGAGGGTCCCCAATCTTAGCCTTCCCCTTAAACTTTCGATCTTCCCTTTTTTTAAATGGGTGAAGTTGGGGGAAAGAAAGAATTAACCACCCTCTTTGGATTTGCCCAAAATTTATGGAATTCATTTATTTCTCTTAAGAGTGGCTTGCTTTGGCTTTGGCGCATTTCATGTAACAGGATTGTGTGGTCCTGGAATATAGGTGTCCGACCCTTATGGTCTGTAAAAAAAGAAAGTAAAGTTTATGGCCCTCCATATAGATACCGAAACCCCAGCAATTTCAGGGTCCGCTAGACCCGTGTACCGAACAAAGATGTAGGAGATGCGGCAGTTCTGTTCCAGTCTATGACAGCACTACAGCTAACACAACTACGAGCTAAGGCACAGAAATAGTACCAGCGGGAGCGAAGCAAGCTGAAACTGATAGAAACTGTTATTGAAAATGATGTTCCCTTCATTTTTATAAGTTAAAGCGCTTTCCTCGACCAAAAAGAGTATTTTCACAGCTCGCTACAGATATTGTAAATCCAGCATAGGGCGTGGAAGGTTTTGATCTTTTTGTTCCAGAACCTAGTCAATCAACTGGAGGAGTAAACAAGCCACTGAAAGTCCTAGACCTATTCATTCCGGGCTAAAGATAGGATCCATCTATCGACTCACTTTAAACAACAAAAGGTACTAAAAAATACCAAAAAAAAAACATTACAGTGGGCACACCCTGGGGCTGAGGTTTGGCCGTTTGGATTATGCTTTAGCTTAAAACATATATGAAGAATACAGCTCTAAACATCACGTTAAAAGAAAAAATAAAAGTTATTAAGATTTAAGAACTTACGATAGCGTCTTGGGCAGATTAATCTTTACAATGTCTGATCTTGTGTAGCAAATTAGAGGGAGCAAGAGATTAAGAGGCAAGTAGCCAAGCAAGAGAGTAAGATGGAGGCAAAGATGCAAGAGAGTAAGATGGAGGCAAACTGCAAAAGGCAGAGGCACGGTAAGATGCAATAGAGGGGAGCAAAGAGCAGAAAGGAGAAATGACGTGGGTGGATGAATTAAAAAAAGTAAGTTAAATTTAGAGTTTTTTAAGAGAATTTACATATTTACCCTTAGTTATTATAAGATTGATTAATTCGATTAATTCGATTATCAATTTTAAAAATCGATAATCGATTAATTTAACTAATTTAATCGATCTTAAAATCGATTACAATCGAAAATTGATTAAATCGAATTAAAATAATCATATTTCATAATTTTAGTCGGTTAAATCGATTAGAACCTATTTATACTCACCCTTAACCCTAAATAATTAAATTAGATCGAAATCTATCGTACGGATAGATTTGCCATCCCTAGTCGAACATAATCTCAGGCGTTTGGGTAATCAGGTGATTGGGTAATAGACCGAGAAGCAACGGCAATAGTGATCGCGGCGGGAGGATTCTCGTAACAGTGGTAGACCCAAAGAATTTGCCAAGTGGAATCTGACGTCAGAACGTATTATCGGCCTTTTAGTTCAACGAATCATAAAGGGTGCAGCTGCTCGGCTCCATTAACAGGAAAATATAACAATGGAAAAAGCCTTAAAAAAAAAATCCCAAACGATTGGTTTCCATAACGTAAACATTTATTGACGTTGGTCTTGTGCTCTTTATTTTTTATCAAATAATTTCGGAAATAAAGTTCTCAAAGGGCAACCATATGATCTCTTTTATAAAATAAAAAAAATAGTAATAATAAATACCTATACAGAACAAGTCAACTCTGTCCTTCTACATCTCCTCTTTAAACGTTTCATACAAATTTCAGAACCCGAGTTAACGAACTGTAAAAAAGCTTTATTAATTCAACAAAAACAGAGAAAGATAGTTAGAAACCAGATCTCTTTCAGATTCATTTACCAGGTACCCTCATAATCTCTCTTTTTCAATCAAATTTCATCCCGTAATCGCAAGCAATCGAATCTCCTTTTAATTTCTACTATTTGGTTGGTGTTCTTTATTCACATTCTCCAACACCCACCGAGAAAGCTTCTCTTAGCGAAGCTTTCTGCTCAACAGTTTCTAAATACGGTTGAGTAAAATTTCTTCTCTTTTCTTTTTGCTTGCAATGGATGCCTTTTTGTGCAATTTTTCGTGTTTGTTAAAATTCCTGATTCCGAATGGTTAATAACATAAACTTATTTTCTTTTATTTTTTGGATTGTGATTTAGAGAGAGTTGACTTGGCTAGAACTTTCTTTCTGATTGGAACCTTTTCGCCTTCTAATCTATTTAAGTACTGATAGTTCGCTCACCCACTGTTATTTACTGGTATAATCAATCTCATCGTTATTGTTGTTCAGCGAATGAGCTTCTGGAAATCCGTAATGCAGGGGCTTTATATAAGAGATCACATAATTCTATGATTTTAATCTCTTCATGGTTCACCATGGTGGAAAATTTAAATTCTATGTTATTTATATTTTAAATATTTTGTTTTTAATTCTGTTGTACCTTGATTTTGACAATCATTGATAATTTGGTAAGCAGTTGGGCCCGACAATGGCAGAATCTAACTCGGACTTGTTGAAGGAATTCTGCATCCCTACATATATATTTAATGATGAAACAAAGATCTCTGATGTTCCTGATGCGCCTAAATTTCCAGTACTAGTGTTTATCAACTCCAAAAGTGGCGGTCAGTTGGGTGGGGATCTTCTTAAAACATATAAAAGCATCCTCAATGAACATCAGGTACGTTTAGTCTTTCACGATTAATATTCGGATATTTGCTTTGGGGTTTATCTCGGTGTAACTAATTTCAGGTATTTGATGTGGGGGAAGAGGCCCCTGATAAGGTGCTTCACAGAGTTTACATGAGACTAGAAAAGTTGAAACAAGAAAAAGATGAATTTGCCTCTAAGATTCATGAGAGATTAAGAATAATTGTAAGTTGAGCCTCAGATAACAAGGAGCAGCAGTGCAGTTATTATTATTATTATTATTATTATTAATTTGTTTATTTTGCTTCTCACGAGTAGCTTGTTCTTTAGGTTGCTGGTGGTGATGGGACAGCTGGCTGGCTTCTGGGGGTTGTTTGTGATCTTAAATTGCCACATCCACCTCCAGTTGCGACAGTTCCTTTGGGAACTGGAAACAATCTGCCGTTTTCATTTGGCTGGGTGAGTATCTGCTTGCTCGTATTAGTTGTAATCAAGTATAGAATGAGAGTTAAAACTGTAATGATATGTTTTCTTACATAGAGCAATCTAGGACAATTAATAAGTGGTCATGCTGTCATTTTTTGGGCACAACATGCTTTTAATTGGCTTGGTAGTATTTGAATTTTCTATACTCCGGTTTTGTTTCTTGTTGTCTTTTTTAATGTGGAGCAGAGGTAAGTTCACACTCTCAGTCAAACAAAATATTCAGAGCCCTTGCTTTCAGTAAAATTTGTAATGTTTGCTGAAAGTTCTTCTAATTCTTGATTGGCACTAGGCAATAGGAATCTGCTGGAAGTCTTTATATCATGAATAATCTCCTTAAATTTATGAGTATTCAGTGCTGGTCTAACTTGCAGTTTTCTAAATTACAGGGAAAGAAGAATCCTGGGACTGATCGTAATTCTGTGTTATCATTCTTGGAACAAGTAATGAAAGCGAAGGAAATGAAAATTGACAAGTAATGTAGTCGAAATGACTCGCTCTCTCTCTCTCTCTCTCTCTCACTCACACAGACACACACAAAGACACATGCTTGATACGAATTGTAGTTGTAAAATCTGGAACTCCCTGATCTGGCATAGTGCTGATGGTAGCCAAAGTGTGGTTTGCATATCCAATTTCAGTTAAATGGGACTTTGCCTCCTTTAAGTGATGAACCTTTAGTGATGCGATATGCTCCCGTCTCCGCTACCTGGTTATCGTGTAAATTGTTGTGTACATTATTTAGACACATGTAAAACACTTGTCTATCCTTTGATCATGTATTAATAGCTATCAAGCATGCAGTAGGGAACAATTATGATCTATTAATTCTCAATCCTTTCTGTGTAACTTTATAAATGGAAGTTCGGGCAAAATTAAATGTGTAACATTTTTGACATATAAATCTTCTGGGAAAGATGTAGTATATAAAAAAAGAGTTCAGTGCTGTATAGCTACATCATTGAGAGAACTTTTTTTTCTTTTTATTTTCTTGGTTGATTCTTTCCATCATTTTCACTAGTATTCAATTTTAAGGAGGACAGAATTAAAACAGATACAGATCAAATTAAATATATTAAGATTTAGCATAACAAAATAAGGCAGACTAAACAATACTTCTTTAAACTCACCCAATCAAAAAGCCTTCAATTCTTACAAGAGAATAGAAGAGATCATACTTTCATACAATATCTTAATTGAATTATATATAATGATCAATAAATTCGGTTTAATTCTCTATCCATATGTGCCAAAAAACGAAGCATTTTTGCATACCATGCTGCTTAACACTCAAAGTCCAATTTATAACTACATTACTGCATTATTCTTTTTTCTTTTCACTTGTGTTTTTTAGTCTCTTTATGGATATAATGTTTCATTTTGGAAAAATATTCTCATACCAACATACATCTAAATTTCTTTTTTCAATTAAACCACAGGGTTGACTAATATAAAGAACTTTAATATAGTTACTGATATATGCATTTTTGTGGTTCAGTTGGCATATTCTCATGAGGATGAGAGCTCCAAAGGAAGGTTCCTGTGATCCTATTGCACCTCTTGAGCTACCACATTCTTTACATGCATTTGGTCGTGTCTCTTCAACAGATGAATTGAACATGGTAAAACATTCTACCATTGCCTTCTATGACTTCTTAGAAACATTTCTCTGTCTTACTCTCTGTTTTTTGCAATCAAGAAACTGTATGCTATTTAAAAGCTTAAGGCTATCTCTTGTAACTTGCAAGTAAAAACTTCCAATACCCTTTTATGACTTTGAATGGTTCTTAATTTCTTTGCTCTTCATACCATATGAATATTTTCAGTAGCACATAATCCTTCCTGAACTTTTGGTCTAACTTCCAGTTTACATTCTCTACCTGATTCTTGAGAATTTATGAAAGAAATCCAATAGGTGTATAGAATCATTATACATAGTTGGTATTATTTCCATTCTTATTTGAAAAGGTTTTGCTCCTCAGGAGGGTTACCATACATTTCGTGGGGGATTCTGGAATTACTTCAGCATGGGTAAGAGTACTTTCTCCGGACAAGTATTCAAACTGTTATGTTGATAACATAAAGCTATCTTTATCTTCTTACAGAGTGTCTTATAACTGTGGATGCCTTTAAAATGCATCTGTTTTTGTAATGATGCTTTAAAGTGCAAATTGATTATAATTTCTGACATAATAAATTAATACAGTTTTTTATTCCTTTTACTTTCCGTTGCCTAATAGAAATTGAACAATTCTAGTAAAGAATATATGATTGAACAAAAACTTTATCAAATGTTAGGTTTCTTTATGCGTCCAGTTCCATTTTACATCTGGTTGAACTATCGTTTTGAAATTCCAAGAAACTAGTTTTTGAGTCCTTTTGTTTCTTTTGCAAAGTTTGTCTTTACTGTCTTACTATCTCCTCCATTTCTCCTTTTTGGGTCCACTTGTTAGGCTAAACAAGAGGAAGTTACCCTCCTCTTCCTGTAATTGAAAGGCAGGATTTGATCACTAGTCCTGGTGCAACCACCAAAAGACTTTACCTGCTAAGCTAGTTGACACTTACATTGCTGTCTTACAATCCAATGTAAATGACAGATTTGTTTACTCTCACCCTCTAGTTAGTGTCTGGTTTATTTAGATTTGTTTCTAACATGACAAGATGACGACCGGTTACCCTCATTACTATTGTTGTAATGTTGTCTATAGGAATGGATGCTCAAGTATCTTATGCTTTTCACACTGAGCGAAAGTTGCATCCAGAAAAATTTAAGAACCAGTTGGTTAATCAGGTATAGTTCTGCATGGTGTCATCTGCCTTTTTTTTTTTTATGAGATGGGCACATGCAGTCAAACCATCACTGTTTTCCTTTTTCAAGGATGTTACATGATTGACTGCTAGCATATACTTTCATTGTAGACTTATTCTCTTTCAGCTTTAAGGAAAATCATTTTCAAGAACAATCTTTTTCGAGAATTAATTATGTTACCATCCATACCTGAGAAACTGGTTAGTAAGTTTTTCAACTTACTTAACATTTACTAAGAAATTAAAGGGATTAGAAACCATGCATGACACCAGCTAGATTGGTGGTCTTGTATATTGCATATGGATAATTTCATTGGAGAAGGGTGTGAGCAAATCCAAATGGTAGAAGATGCTGCTGAATTAATAATTAATTACATCTTTAGTTGCATTGTTTTGTTAAGAAACTAATGCACATTGTAGGTGTGGCATTTATCTGCTGTCCAAACTGGGACGGTAAACTTATGGGTGAGGTCCTACTTATTGAGTCAATGTGTAATCTAACTTTCTTACTTATTAGAGTGGGAACTAAATTCAAATGTGAGACACTTTGTTCAACACTTCCATGTGAAGTGTTTAAGAAAGATATTTGAAGCTGATTAATGCATTAAATTTGAAATTACTCTGGCAGGCTGCCAAAATGGAGCTCTTGAGTTTCCATTTGTAGAGTTGGTTTACCTGGATTTGAACTACTTGAGTGTCTATTATAACACATCAACAGCACTTAACTTTTTTTTTTTTTTTTTGCATTTGATACTCAACAGTTTCAATCTTCTTCATAAAAGTGGCTTTTATGAACTCCTCCACAATGATTTGTAATTATCTTTCTTGGTGATTGAATACACATTTATGTGCTGTATAATGACATAACGTGTTGTATAGTGGCATACTTTTATTTATGGAATATGTACATGTTTGTAGGTGTGTGTTTCTATGCATAGATATGTATGTTATCTGGATCTTGCTTGTCTTTGAGGTATATTCTCCCTTAGGAAGATATGCTGGTTATTCATTTTTTCATGTTCCCCAACTTTCTTTCCAACAGAGCACTTATGCAAAGCTTGGTTGTACACAAGGGTGGTTTGCCGCATCTGTTTTTCATCCTTCTTCGAAGTAAGCGTGGTTGCTTTTTATCTTTTATCCATAATAGTAACTTTTTTTTTCAAATCATAGGCTTACGTTCAAGTTTCATGCATTTTCCTTTCGTTGAAGCATGGCTTGTTTTCTCTAATTAATTGTTGATAATGGAAAATAAAATATAAATTGAAAAGAAAAAACAGGAAACGTGAAGGTGTAATATGATAAGTATTGAAATGTTTCATGTTATACTACCACTTGTAGTGTGAAGATGGAATTTTAGCCTTTTATTTTGAGATAAATTGTGGCACAATGTGTAGAGAAATCTCTTTTGTTCTCCCAGGTACTTACAGTAGGCTGTATAAAGTAGAACATCTCTCACCAAATAATTTCGGCTTCTTTTCTTAGTAAATTGAAAATTGTATATGATCTGAAACTACAGGAATGTTGCCCAGCTTGCAAAAGTGAAAATCATGAAGAAACATGGTCAATGGCAAGACCTCCAAATACCTAACAGGTAATTCGGATTTTGTCTTATGGAGGTTACTGGCTTTAGACCATTTTTATTTTTCATATGTAAAAGAGATAGATTTGTTCAAGCCAAGCATTTCCATTACCACACAATGTAGAAGAAAAATATAGCAATATGGTTCAAATGATGAGTATAAATGTTGATCACAACTCACGACAAGCATGTGACAAGATATGTAGCTCATCTCTTCAGTTCTTGGAATTTCTTATCTGCTAAATGGTAATTCATTTTATATTATTATATATTAGCATTTGATTATTAATGTTATTGTGTTAGAAATTATTGACAAATAGAACAACTGAACAAGTATAAAATAGATTAATGAACCTAAATAAGAGAAAAGGCCTGACAGTTCTCTGGTGAAAAGAGAAAAGAGGTAGCTTACTATTCATTGCAGCTTTTCTTTGGTTAAGAGACAGTTGTTTGCAAAAATTGGCCATGCTATATTGTAAAATTTCTAATTTTAACCCCAAAATTTCTGGGATAGCTTCAACAACATTATAGACACATCAATGTGGCTCTCTTTGTTGTTTGTGCAACATAGTGTTGTCTCTTTCTTCAATCTTCCTAAGTTTCATGTCCTTATTCTTGTTAATTAGATGATTCATGCTTTTTAACAATGAAAATGTTGTTTAAAGAGTTTTTGTGAAGTAAAACAACTGCTGCTTATTTCATATTTTTCTACTTAATTTCGTAATATTGCTTTCACTGTTGTTAACGAAGGGTGCCTCTTATGTATTTCTGTTTTGTCCCCGGACCCCCTCCCCAATTTAAACAGCATAAGGTCAATCATATGTCTCAACTTGCCCAGCTTTTCTGGCGGCCTGAATCCTTGGGGAACGCCAAACAGCAGAAAACTGCGTGATGTCAGTTTCTATATATTTCATTTGATGATTTGTTTTGTATTTGAATTTGGTTCTTTATGGTTAAGAAGCATGAACTTGCTCAAAAAAATCTGATGAAATATTTCTCTGAATCAACTTTACAGAGAGACCTGACTCCACCTTTTGTAGATGATGGCCTTCTCGAAATTGTTGGTTTTAGAGATGCTTGGCATGGGCTCGTGTTGCTGGCTCCAAATGGACACGGAACTCGTCTGGCACAGGTAATAATCAAAGAAGGCATAATCCAGCAGTCAAACCCTCCATTTAGAGATGACAGCCCTACTTTAAATCCCTCTCTCCCCAAAACTAAGGAAAAATTTTATGAAAAAGAATTTATCGAATCAATGATTTTACTTCTCCCCTATATTTTCCTTCATTCCTACAAGGACAAGAAATTAGTTAAATTGATCAAAATGTTACATGGTATAAATCTCTTTGTGTGTTTGGTTCAGTATTTCAGTATTTGTTATTATTTGTTATCTGATGGCAACTAGGCACACCGAATCCGCTTTGAGTTTCATAAAGGTGCTGCTGACCATACATTTATGAGGATTGACGGGGAACCATGGAAGCAACCACTGCCAATTGATGATGATACTGTTGTGGTTGAAATTTCTCACCTTGGACAAGTCAACATGCTTGCTACCCAAAATTGCCGGTCTAAAAGTGTCCGTGATGATCCTTCATCAACTAGTCATCACAATGGTGAGGAAGATGATGACAGTGATGAAGAGGACTCCAGAAATGAGGCAGATGAGTTTAGGAAATTTGGTGCAGCAGCCACCTTCAGAATCCCTGATGAGGTTGATATTTCTCAACTTAGTTAAACATTTAATATTTCACTCATCCTGTGTGAGTGTGATTGTCGGGGTTTCAGTAATAATTTGGGTTCAACAAAGGCTGCCGTTCATATATAAATTGTTGTCATCTTAAACCAGATGATGCCATCTTAATGATGCCATTATCTGGAGGAAATTCTCGTCTTACAAGATTATTGCTAACGGTATTGGCTGGTTAATTTTGCGGTGGCTCTAACCCATGAGCAGTGAAAATGTTTATCTTTATTTGATGTCAGTATCAAAGTGTCAATGCACCAAAAATTTAACGAATGACATGCATTACAATGTATATGACACTGATAATAATATTTGAGTTAACATGATACACTATTTGAAAGGCTTGCACTGGAACAATGAGGATTCCTAGATAAATAGACAAACCAGAGTGAACCTCCTTAACATTTACACAATCTCATGTACGGATTGTACTGAAAGAAGTCAAGAGATGGGACAAATCGCCACGAGTTCAAATTGAACTACCAAGTTACGTTCAAGAAACTGCAAGACTAACACTGCTACAGTTGCAACTTGTGAACAAAAGACATTTGGAAGAGTAAGACTGTACTTGAAAATACATATATAGTATGCTTCTCAACCCCCAATCTGATGACAAATTGTGCCTAAACCCTGAAGGAAGCAAACAAAAAGGGGATTGATAAGCAAATTGGGAGTGGAGTAGATAGATCAAATTACTGGCGGGCCCACGTATCAGTATTCCCCCAAACATTTTTTGATGGCTTCATTGGCCCTTTGTGATTCTGATCTTTCTTCTCTTTTCTTCTTCTCTCTGGAGGTCAAAAACATTTTAGATAACAGCATCATATAAAAGAATTCAGCAACAAAGAAAAACTTGCATTAATTGCTTAAAATTGATTAGGGATTAATCACATCTGTAAGGTGAGGATCATTTCAAGTACATCCAAAATTTGGAACACAGCCAAAGTGCTGAACAAATCTAAAATTGAAGGCACTAATCTGGCTACTCTATTCAATTTTCGAGAGTGATTTTCAGGTAATCGAGGAAATTGTAGCAAGCTTGACTTTCACTAGCATGGTATCTTTGAAATTTAGTGTTCACTTATTTTCTCCCAATTTGCAATTTGTCTGCAAATTAGTATCCTTGCAGGAGGTTCACACCTAAAAATAGCTCTTTCTTGCAGGAGGTTCATATCTAAAAAATTGCTTGTTACTGCAAGAGGTTCATATCTAAAAAATCAGTTGTTTCAAGAGGTTCAATAGCAGGAATTTACACTGTAAATGCTTTAGCACTGACTGATTATATCTGTTGAACTTATGCAGCACAGAATACAGAGCAAGCAAAAGAAATAGTGTATAATACTTTTAACTACAAAATGTTAACAAGGATGAGAGAATTTACCTATCAACATACTCCTTAAGCAACTCTTTCGCTTGAACCAGCTTGGACAGCATATTCCTATACACATCAAGATCCCGATCCACACTTCGTTTATTGATATTTAAAGCTGCACAAAGCTATTGTACAGATGAAACAAATTAAAATCCTAAGTGCAGTTGTTCCTTATATTTTATCATTGCAAGTTTCTTTTGTGAATTGTGATAAATCCAGTTCTCTTGTCATTTTCCTTTTTCTATCCTCCGCTTCTTGCAGGTACAAGTACAATCAATGGAGATTCTGGTGAAGGCTTTATTGATTTAATGAGAGTTCACTTATCCTGCCTAACAATCCTACAACAGTGTCTTACGCCTGCCACTGTTAAATTCTACTTGTGCTTAGGTATAAGTAATTTAGAACATAGTCCAACAATAAACCAATAGATAAAAGCAAAGGAGGATTCCACCTTTTCTAAAACTGTAGGTTCAGTTGCATTGGCCAGCTCAAGAAGGCGAAACAACCCGACAGCAAAGAAACGGCTATAGCTAAAATTCCCCTTACCCCCAGCTCTTTCTGCAGTGTCTTTCAGCATCGCCTCAATTTCTCCATCTCTTGATGGAAACTCAACAAGTGAACTGGAAGTTTGAGCACGAGCCCACTCTTCCAACTTCTGTGCATCGTCTCTGTAGGGCACCACACATAAAAAATTAACATTATAAGGAAACCATCTTCTCATTTACCTCAAGATTTAATTCAATAAAATGGACGCATTGTAAGGAACAGCATCCCAGTTTCATGAACAATACCATAGTTAAGATGTTGGAACACATGAAATACCAACATTTCCTTTACACATTCTACTTCCTAAGCAGAAAAGTTGAGCATGGTATATTCCATGCGATTTCATTGGCCTAGCTTTTTGCATTTCTAATAGAAAATTCCATAATCCATATCTTGAATTCCAAGGCATGCCAATCGGTATTTGAATCATTGCTTGGTAAATGAAGACATGGAAACCCGATAAACAAACCTGTACTGTTGGGGGTCCTCTTTTAATGCATTGATATAAGCTTGGAAGATGGCATCTCGATCCTCATCACTCGGATATCCTTCCATCAATTGATCATATACAGTAACAAAACCAAGGGCGAAGACGGCGTCATAACGATGAGTCCTCTTGTACCTCATCAAATGTTGCTGCACAATCAGCTCCTGCAAAACTGTGTTGTACACACTTGGGATGGGTCGTTTATATGCTTTTAAAAAATTGGACTTAGTTTCAGATACAGTTGGCACATCTGAAAATCAAAAACTCAAAACAGACAAACAAAATAACCTGTCAACAAAAGAAGGTTAAATCGAATAATCCTCTATAATTTAATTCCGAGAAGCCATGTTCCTGCATTGCAAAGGAAAAATTAACTAACCGTTAGCAGTAGACATGCAGTGAATAATGGATGGAGAGGCAGTCGAGGGAACTCCAACTCTGACGGAATGACATAAAAGGCTTATCCGGAAACGGAATCCTTCGAAATTGGAAGCCAGGTAACGAGCCGAAGAGACATTGACTTTTCCGCCGTTGGAAGTTTGACCAATTGCCGAGAAGGACAGTGAAATACCTGCCGCCGCCATTGGGATTTTTCTATTAAGACTACCTTTGACTGTATGTGTTATTGCCTATACATAAGTATACAAGAAGAGAGGGAGAATTTTGGGAAACTTTGGGTTTTCAAAATTCCGGAGTTCTAAGGTTAAATCATAGTTTGAATCCGAGGCTTTGCGTTGGTTTTTGAATTGGAACCGAAGGGAGAGGGATAGACGCTTATCCAGTGTTTAAAGGAAATGGGGGATTTTTGTGAATTTGGAGAGGAGCTCGTGAGCTTTTGACACGTGGCTTTTTTGTTGCTTGTTTTCCCTTCTCTCTCTTACTTGGGTGGTTTAGTTTTCCCTGAAAGGGAGAGTCTTTGAATTTGAGTGACATATAGGCCGAAATTGTTTCTTTTTCTTACACAGCTACTCTGTTACACTCACTTTCTCCTTGAAACACCGGGTTCACAATTTGTAATTTTAATCACGATGATACTGATGTTATATAATTTAAAATTTTAATAAAAATAATGTACAAATTTAAAAAAATAATATATATGTTTAAATTTAATATATAATATAAATTATGATATAATAATTTTTATATTTTATACATATTTAATACAAAATAAATATAACACAATCACATAAATTACAAAATTTACTTTACAACCAGGTAATGTCTTAATTGCCTTTCCAATTTTACAGAATTTCTTTCCGAAAATGCCAATTTACTGTCAAGGATAGACCTTTTTTATGAGTTAGACACAAGGTTGAGCGGCTACGCTACAAAAAAAACGTGATGGGCAAGGAAGCGTAACAATGGGAGTCATTCAGTTTCGCAAGCAAACGAGGATCAATGTTTAGATTGACTCAACTTCCTTGTTAGTAGTTATCAAGCTTAATGGAATATGGTCCAGTGTTTGTTTATCTTATTCAGGAGAAGATAAGATTATGGCAAAGGAATGCTACAAAATGATGACATTTTTCTTGCCTAATCAAACAGCAAAGTGGACTGCTAGCTGGAGCCTGGATGTAAAATTTCTGGTAAAGGGTGAATAGTCTACGGGCTTCAACATATTTTCATGCCTTAAACTCAAACTGAAATCTAGAAGGCGGGTAGAAAGCTGTTTCTGGGCTTAAATATATTTGGATTCCAAACCGCAGCGTGAGCAATGCACCCTTCATTCATTGAAGTTTAAAGAAATAACTAAACTAACTGTGAATATCTAATTTTGTTTGAACAAATTCTAGTTAATTATGAGAGTTTTAAAGTCTGGCTAGTTTGAATCAAATATTTCTTTAATATCGATGATTTTTCAAAACTAAATTGGAGACTAAATTAACTTGAACGTCACACGATCAAATTTGGTTAAACAAAATTAAATCTAGTCAAAATCGATCAAATATGAGCAGACTCATGCTCACCCTTGGAAGTCACAACCAAATGAGATTATTAAGACTTGGAATTAATTCTGTGTGATTTTAATGTACTAAAAATCTTGATCGAACCTCAGAATATATGAAATTACTAAAATACTCTTAAATGATATTTTCATAATTTGATATCTTCAATGTCAGTTTTTCACAAAAAAGCTCCAAATCTTATTTTAATATTATTTTATGATTTTTTATGGATTAAAAAACTTTGATCGTATATTAGAAAGGTGTAAAATTATTAAAATACCTTTTTCGGGTATATTCATAATTTGACTTTCTCAAAGTTAGCTTTTCACGAAAAGCCTTAAATCATATTATGATATTATTTTATGAATTTTAATATATTAAAAACTTTAATCGTACTTTGAAAGGTGTGAAACTATCAAAATAACTTTTAGAGGCATTTTCATAATTTGACATTTTCAAAAAAAATTTTTTTGTAAAAAGCTTCAAATCATGATTGAGTATTATTTTATGATTTTTAGTACATTAAAATCATAAAAACAAATAAGAGATCATAGGCTTATAAGAAAATCACACAAAAAGGTCAAACTTTTAGTGGGGTAAAAAGGTATTTTTTCATTTTACAGTAGCACTAAAGGCTACATTTTGTGCTGAATTCATTATGGATTGTTGATTTTTCAAGAGGATAGATCTAAGGGTGAAATGTGGTTACTTGGTGAATAAACTTGGGTGATGATAGGAGCTTTTGGATGGAAAATTGATCAAAGGTTAGCTTGCATTTGCATAACTTATATATTCATCATTTAGGGCTGGAAATAGATGAGGTGACAACAATATTGGTGGCATGTAAAGGAAGAAAAAAGAAAGAAAAAGAAAAAAAAATTTGAGAAACTTTGGAAGGTATAATCCTTCTCTACCTTTCATGCATTTTCATGTTAGTTTCTATGCTTTTCTATATTAGTTTTCTTTGGTTTTTGTGATTTTTCAAAGAGGAATAGCTCTCTCCATGGTGTTTTTCCCCATAAATCTAGGTTTGATCCAATAAATTCAATTGCCTAAATCAATAGTATTCGTTTGAAGTAAGAAATATCAAGAAATAGCAAAATGTCCACCATTGAAAACCTTTTGGAGGTTCAACCAAGCTTCCCCATACCATGGCTGAACCTCTCTTAGGTTCATTTCTATATTTTGCTAGCTTTGATTGATGTATATAGATGAGATGTGGTTGTATTGAATGTTATTTGCATGTTGTTTACTACTTTTATGGATTATATGTTGTGATCGGTTAGGATTTATGTTTCTAATGCTTTCTATTTTACTAGCTTATTACATATTTGATGAAAATCCTTTAATAATAAAATGCCTTCCTAAGTTAGATTTCTATGTGTTTGATAACGTTTTAGCTAAATGAATGATTGAGTGTTTGTGGAAAAGCCATAGGAAGCATTTGGCCAAGCACTTCTTATTATTGAGCCGAAACTTCCACCCTTGCTTGGTATGGTTAGAAGTTGACATTTTCATGCTTGTTTGCTTGTGTTTTTAGTTAGATTTTTATGTTTTCTATAAGATTTCTATGTTTTCTATATGTTTAATAAAATTTTCTAAAAATAAAAAAGTTGAGTTAGTGAATTTTCTAGTAAATTTTACTTTGTTTTGCACATGTTTGACTTGAAACAAAATGGTATAGAAGTTGCTCTATTTGTGTGGCCAATGCAATGGAGCTTAAAAACAGCCTTCAAAGTTTCACCCTAGCCTCCAACCATGGCTTGGTCAAACCTTTATGTTCCTTTTAACCCTTGGCATTTAATTTCTTTTTGGCTAGGTTTTTGCATGCATGTTTAGTTTGTCATATGTTTGAGAATTTTCCTAAATTAAGGTTTTCTTATGTAGCTTTATTTCATGCATTAAAGGTTTCATTTTTACATTAATATCATGGTTATCTTGCACATGCATTGTCTATGCAAACCTTAAACCCAAACATAAACCATAAATGCCCATATAAACCCAAAACACAAATCTCAAACCCTAAAACAAAAACCTAAACCCCAAACACACCCTAAACCCCCATGTAAACCATAAACCCCTATGCAAACCCTAAACTCCAAACAAAAACCTTAAACCCAAAATACAAACCGTAAACACCCTTGTAAACCATAAACCCCAAACACATCCTAAACCTCCATGCAAACCATAAAGCCCCATGCAAATCCTAAACCCCAAACACAAACCTTAAACTCAAAATACAAACCTTAATCACCCATGCAAACCATAAACCCCAAACACAAATCCTAAACTCCCATGCAAACCTTAAACCCTAAACATAAACCCTAAATCTTAAACACAAACCTATAACCCCAAATCAAAACGCCTAACTCTTTATCCCTAACCTAGACCTTAAACCTAACACAAATCAAACCAAAACCCAAAACCCTCCAACCCTAACCTAGACCCTAAACCAAACAAAAATTGAACCTAAACCCTAACCAAACCCTAAACCAAAACTTTAATCCCTCAAACATGAACCTAAACCTTAAACACCCAAGCAAATCGTAAACCCTCATGCAAACCTTAAACCAAATTGAACCAACGCCAAATTGAACCTAAACCCTACCTAAACCCTAAAAGCCAACCTTTGATTAATCCTCATGCATTTGCATTCCATTTTAATATATTTGTCACTTGCATACTTGAATTATCATGCATTTACATTTGTCATTCATGTTTTAATTGTCATTCATATAGTATATCTTCATGCATGTTATTCACATGTTTTATAAAATAAAGTGCTACAAGAAAAAGTTTCAATTAACAAAAAAATAATGTAATATTTTAAGTAAAAATAACTCTTGAGATTTAGCTTAAATATAGAGGAGCTTTTAACGGTTATCATTTATGCAAATTATTGTCTTGATTTTTAGGACATTTTGAAAACTTTTAAAGTTAAGAACATTTATGAACTTCGCCTAAATATAGGGTAGTGTAGGAAATATGTCAATACTTAAGACTTTTCATCATGATCAAAAAATGATTGCTTTTGTTTTTTCAAAGAAGTTAGAAATACAAATGATTTATTTTCAAAAACATAAATTTTAAAAGACTAAATTTTTTAAATGAATAAATAAAATTAAGAAATTAATTTATAAACACTAAATTTAGGATTTTTTTTACAAAACCTCAATGATAACATTAGGGTTGTGCAGAAATCAGTTTTCATAAAAAAATCAATAAAAAATCGATTTATATGTTAAATCAATTTTGATTTTTTTGGTTAAATATATTAAATCGGTTTGGATATCGATTGAATCGATTTAGGTGGTTGATTTTTGGTTCCAAGATTCATGAACCGAATTGACTGAAAAACTCGATTAAATATTATTAAAATATTTTATATTTTTATTAATTTAAATTTTTATATTCTTTTTTATTTTTTACATTTTATAATTTATACAAAACTAAAAGCAAAAGTCAAACTTTGAAACTGAAAGTGAGTGAAACCTTAAGTTTTGTTATTTTCTCTCACTGACGGTCAAAGCCAACTGCCAATGCAAGTACGCAACCCTTATCATCGCCAATTCACCTAAACACCTACACCCACTCAGTCACTCACCTTTGCAACCATTTCCCAGTTGATCACCGACGACCAATGCAAGTACGTAACCCTTACTGGCTTACCCAGGCACCCATTCAGGCACTCATCCTTATAGCCATTTTCAGGTTGATTTCGAAGGCACAAGCTTCAATCAACGACCACTGACCACCGATGACTATTGTAACCTTTAATCGACTCCTCTCACCTATCACAGCTCTTTATCTGCTCGATCTTCTCTCTTTTACAACTTAACTGAACTCAAGGTAAGATCTTTAATCCTTTTTTACCCATGCTTTTCGATCTCGATCTTCACATCATAAGTCAAATTTTGCTCATTTTGAGTATGTTGCTATTTTTTCTTATATTTTAATTTCCCCTTATATTTTTTCTTTTTCTTTTAAAAGTTGCTATTTTTTTTCTTTCACAACCTAATATGGAACGATAAACCATTCATTTTTTAATATGACAAAAGGTTTGTTCTTTCTGTTATCTTGATTTTATATTTTAATATACTAGGAAATCATTAGTTAGTCTGAAGATAACTAGAAGTTTATGCACTTAGTTTTGGTAGTATGCATGTTTGTCTTTATGCAACTAGTTTACTGTTTATTTCATCATGTGTATGGGAGAGAAATGGAGAGTGGTTTTAACACCTAAGTAAAAAACTCAATATCTTCTAAAATAACCTATCCTTTCTTTTTTAAGGTCTTCAACCTCCATCAATTTTGTTGGTTTGACAATTTTTTTCTCATATATTGGAACAAGTATGTGATTCTTGATGCACTATTTTTTATATAGATTTTAGGGCATGTGTTATATGTTTGTCATTAGTTAGCAGTTGTATATCTGGTGAATTTATTATGATAGTTTTTTTATTATATCCTTTTAAAGATATACTGATTTGAAATGTATGAATTGTGTATAAAACTTATTTTTTTAAGAAAACATTCTCTTTACTAGGATGTATCTTTTTTATTGTACCATCTTCATGTTATATAGACTCTGTATAATTTGGCTAACTTTAAGTGAAAGTGTTTATACTTATCAGGAAAAAGAATGCCATTAGTTGATTTTTGGGCTTCTATTTAAAATTGGTGATTAATTAATTTCCTGTATGGACATGTCAGGTAAGTTTAAAGCTACCCTCGAGAACTTGGCCTTTTAAGCAAATAAATGAGACTACAATAATAAGTTTACTTTAGAATAAGCTTTGTAGAAAATTTTTTTTCTTTATTATATTACAGGGATTAAAATGGTTTTTTATTCAAATCTAGCTCCATTAGTGGCAGAACTTATGATCTATTGGTTACTATGCACAAATCAAATAAAATTCCTTAGGCATTTCAAAAGTATCCACTACTTTATTTGGCAGTTATCTTAGAGATGTAGACTGCTAGATGAACATGAAAGTTGTCATATTTGAATATGGTGTGTGTTTTAGCTTTTCTTCTTGTTTGTCTAAATAAATTCTGTTGATTCTAGTTTTAAACTTTGAATATGTCTAGAGATGCTTGTAAATTGATATAAATAATTATCATGTAAAAGGTGGATAATTTGGACTTGTTACTTTTACCCTTTTGATTGCCTTTTAAGCTAATTTATTGCTTGCAAAAGCAAGTGTAGTTGATAATTGTGTTATCTCACCTAAGCATAGAAATAGAGAAAGTTTACATGGTACATGAAGTTTGTAGATGTGCAATTACACATATTTGATTTTTAAGTCTTGAGATTGGACCATTTACATTTTGTTAATATATTTCTTAGGCATACATAGCAATGCATATAAAAGGCCATCAAAATTTTTCTTGTAATATTGACTTTATCCAATTACAAAGATTTTTTTTGTTATTTGATTGGACATTTAGTTTATTATTTGATTAGACATTTATTTTTAGCATGTAGTGCATATTTGATTGGATATTTATTTTATTATTGTTTTAGTTGTATAAGTTGTGTTTACTCTTAAAACTTACTTATATTTTATTATTCTTTTTGTTAAAGATGAGTGATAGAGATACTACATAAGCAAATACTCAATAAATCCCTCAAGGTGAAGAAGACACACATGGAACAAAAAGTGAAGTTGTGAGCACAAAACTAAAAAGAAAATGACCTAACACATGATCGGAGGTATGAGATCATTTTACCAAATTTACTAGTGATAATGGTGATCTTAAAGCTAGATGCACTTATTGTGATAGAGAATTTTATGCTTATCCTAAAAAAAATGAAACTTTTGCATTAAAGAATCATATGGGTGTTTGTACCAAATTTTCTCGTGCTAGTGACGATCCTTCCCAACCAAAATTAGTTTTAAACGTAAAAAGAGATACGTCTTTAGGTACTTGGAAGTTTAATTAAAATGCCATTATAAGAGGTGTGGCTGAGATGATTATTATAAATGAATTGTCCTTTAGATTTGTGAAAGCTAAAGGGTTTAGGCATTGCATGTCTATTGCTTGTCGTAAATTTCATATGCTATCATAATGGACTATTGCTAGAGATTGCTATTAAATTTATGTAAATGAGAAAAATTTCTTAAAGCAATTCTTAAAATTGTTTACTTCGAGAGTATCTTTGACTACTAGTACCTCATTGCAAAGAGTCAATTATATATGTCTTACTGCTCATTTTGTAGACAATGATTGAAAACTTAACAAAATGATTTTAAACTTTTATCCCATTTTTACTCATAAAGGTAAGGCTATTGGTAGGGCAATTGAGAAATGTTTGCGTGATTTGGGGATTGATAAAGTTTTCACTATCATAGTTGATAATGTTAGTTCTAATGATGTTGCAATCTCATACTTAAGGAAAAAATTTAATAATGCAAGAACTAGTATTGTATGAGGTAAATATCTTAATTTGAGATGAATTACTCATATTGTTAACATTATTATGAGTGATGGGTTAACGAAATTGACTAATTTAGTTGCTCATGTTAAAGAGGTAGTTAGATATGTGAGACAATCATCCTCTAAGTTAGCCAAGTTTAAAAAGTGTATTGTCAATAAACATATTCAAAATAAGAGCTCGATGTGCTTGGATGTTAGTACTAGATACAACTCTACTTTCTTGATGTTGGAACAAGCTTAAAAATTTGAAAAAGCTTTTGAGTCATTTGATGATGTTGATCCTTATTATAAAATTGAACTCTTGTTGGGATATGAGGTGCTTGATCAAAATGATTAGGTCACTGTTAGAAAATTATTCCTTTTCTTGTAAAAATTATACAATCTCATAGTTAGAGTTTTGAATTTTACATATGTCACCACTAACAATTTTTTTAAAGATATATGTGGTGTTTATGGTATTTTGTAAGAATGGCAATTGAATGTTGATGTTGAGTTTAGTGCAATAGCTAAGAGAATGAAGGATAAGTATGACAAGTATTAGGAGAATGTAGAGAAAATGAATATGTTACTTTATATTGCTTATATTTTTTATCATAAAAAAAAAACTTGCATTTGTGGAGTTTTGCTTTATAAAAATGTATTCTCGTGATCAACTTTCAGTGATGATTACCAAAAGTGCAAAAAGTAATAGTTGAGTTGTTTGATGAATACAAAAATATGTTCTAACCTCAATCTGAACAAGTTGGTGATAATAGCCATGCGAGTCAACCACTACCATCTACCAATGAATTTAGAACTATGGACTTATATGACTCAAGCTATTATGGTTAGGTTTAAAAAGTTTAGGAAACAATAAGGTAGGGAAAAGAATAAATTATAGTTGGATAAATATTTGAATGAGGAGCTTGATGCTATTAAGAAAAGGGTGGACTTTGATGTTCTTTTTTGGAAGAAACTTAATAGGTGTAGGTTTCCTATCCTTTCCCATCTAGCTTGTGATGTGTTGCCGTTCTTATATCCATAGTTACTTCTAAATCTATTTTTAGCACTGGTGACAGTATGCTAGACACATATAGGAGTTCTTTAACTCCTAAACTTGTTCAAACTCTTATTTGTGCTCAAGTTTGGTTATGTGAAGCTTCGGATTTGATCCAAATGCCTTAGAGGATAAAGTGGAACAACTTGACATGATTCATTTGGATAATTATTTTATTTATATCATTATTTTGCAATGCTTATTTCTTTAAATCTTTTAGTTAAAGCTGATTTTTTTATTTTTTTATGTATTTTTAGATTTATCCAAGATTGGATTGGACCCCGTAATTGATTAGTAAAGTTTATTAATCAATTAAGGTAATATTGGCATTACTTACATTGAATGTGATCCACACAATTAAATCTTTTTCTTTCAGATAGTTTTAAATGAAATAATTTTCATTGAATTGTTTTTTGCTTTTATTTATTTATTGCTGAAATTTTAAAGGGTGTTGCTGCCCATTGCTTGCTGCTGTCTGCTACCTACTACCTACTGCCCGCTGCTGCTTGCTATTTATTGGGTATTAATGTTTGAGACTTGAAATTTAACTATTTTAAGTGTTGTAATTAGTTAAGATGTTTGTTGTTGCTTGTTGAATGTTGTTTGAGAATTAAACTTTATGGATTGTAATTTGGTATGTATTGTATGTGTTTATGTTATTTAAGAGTTAGACTTAGAGTTTATAAAGCTTGTATTTAGATTTTATTTGTGTATTGCTCACTAATTTAGTACGTGTCTATTACTCAATGATTTAAAGCTTATGTATTGCTCAATGATTTAAAGCTTATGTATTGCTCATTCACTTAGACTTTAAAAGCTTATGTGTTGCTCACTGATGTTATTTGATATGTAGACTTACTGTGTATTGTGTATTACTCGCTAATTTAGAGCTTGAGACTAATTTTACTGTGTATAAAGCTTGTGTTTATGAAGTTTATGTTTAGATTTTATGAAGCTTGTATTTATGAACTATACGAATTACATTGAAAATTGAATACAAGAAATAAGAAATAAAAAACGACTATATCGAAAAAATTGATCGAAACTGACAAGATTAAATTGGTTCAATTTTTCAGTTTTATATTATTATTCGGTTGGTTCGATTTTATCTTTAGACTAAGTTGGTTAAATCGGTTTTCAAATTTTTCGAACTGAATTAATCGAACTGACCGTCCTAGATAACATGCAATCAATTGGTATCATTTTTAATAGGTATTATGAAGGTACTAATCCTTTTTTACACATAATTGACTTTCGAACTCAACTCTATTTTCATAGAAAAAAATATCTTTTTAATAAATTTTAAAATTTGTTTTAATATTTTATTAAAATGATAAATTTTTTTGGTGACCAATCATGTCCTAAAAAATATTGATAATAACTCATTGATTTTGATGTTTTTTCAAAAAAAAATTGCTTTTATTTGTCTTCTCATGTCCGGTCAAGTTCTTGAACCCCACCTCATGCCACCAACAAAACACGCACGTAATAGTGAGTTAATTTTTTTTTTGTTTGTTATATTTAATTAATTGATTTTTTATTATAAAATTCATACAATTAAAAAAAATAAAAAGTAAAAAAAAAAAACAAATAGGGATAACATGTGTTTATTTCGATTGGTCTTTTTATTTATGAAAGCTATTTAATTTTTAAAAAGATAAAAAATAAAAAGGAAAATAAAAAATAAAAATAATAAGATCTCATAGAGGATGCCATATGAACACTTTTATTAAGTTTAAAATATTAATTCCTTAAATTAAAGTATTAAATAATCACTTTGTTAATATAGTATATAAAATAAATATATAATAAAATATATACTTTTTTATATATTTTAAAATTAGTCCGGACATAATATCTTAAAGATGCTTTCGCCTTGATCTCTTATTTTTTTTATAAAAAAAAAAAAAAAAAACATGTTTCAAGTTAACCTTGATCTAAAAAAAATTAGCCTTTTATCTAATTAGGATTGATCAAACTTGTAGAATATAAATTTTTATGACATCTTTATCAACCAACACAATTTGTTGTAAATAATAATTTTATTGATATATAAATAAAAATATAAAATGAAATGAATAATAAAAAATATATTTATATATTCGACAAGATAAAGTACCCTAAAATCGTTTTCGACTTGACCTGAATTTTTGAAAAAAGAACTCAATTCAATCTCAATTTTTTTAAAAAAAATACATCTAATGAATCCAGAAAAATCAAAATCCATCGAATATGGGTATTTTGTCATATACACTTACATTGACATTTGTCTACAAAATTTTATTTACCAATTTATTCTGTTGAGAAATGCTTCTAATTAAAAAACTAAAAACAAAAAAGAAAAGGAAAAAGAAAAAGAAAAAGAAAGGGAATTAGGCACCACATATATACATTCGTTGTTTTTTTTTTTTAAATAAAAAATGATCTAATTTACAAAAAAAAAAAAAGAAAAAACCTTAAAAAAAAGACAACAATTTTAAAAAAAGTTCATAAGTGATATCAGCAATGGTGAACTTTTATCAAAAACTTTATATTATAAATTAAAAAATTAAAACTAAAAAAAATGCAAAAAAAATAAAATTCGGATGCAAAGCCAACACATCAACTAATATAAGTTTCTTTAAAAATGATCAAATTAAAAAATGAAAAATAAAAAAAATCAAACATATGTTGTTACAATATGAAAAGAAAATGAATGTAGCATAGATAAGAATGTTTAGATGGATATGAGGTAAAACTAGAAGAGACAAAATCATAAGTAAAGAGATTCGAGAAAAATTAAGGATAGTCCAAATTAAAAAAAAATATGAGAGAAGTTCATTTGTGATAGTTTAGAAATATAAAATGTAGGCCTATATGTGCATCGATTAGGAGAATTGAGTCTTTAGATATAGAAAAAATCAAAACATCCAGAAGTATATTACGAAAGATATGAATGTAAGTAATACAAAATGATATGGTAGTTAAAAAATTAGATGAAAATGTGGATCCTAATAAAAATGAGTGGTGCACGAAAATTTAAACTATAACCTATTTGATTTTTTTATTTAATTTTTTATATAGTTGACCCGTAGTATAAGATACGAGGCTTAGTGTGTTATTATTATACATGTTTTTAATAATAATATCAAGTGGCCAATATTAAAAAAGTCAAAATATAAAAAAATATATTAAATATTGAAAAAGATAATAGAAAAATAAAGAAAAATAAAAAATGAATAAAAATCAAATGACTTGACATGTTGTATATTATTGATATAAAATAGGTCTCACAAAAAATTGAAATAAAAAAATATTTATCAAGTATGTTAAAAAAAAGAAAAGTTAAAAAAAAATGTCTTGTACTCTTGATAACAAAATAAAATTAAAAAAAAATTTTAAAAATAAAAAAATAAAAAAGGAAGAAGCAAAAAAAAAAAGGAAAAAAAATTTGATATAAGTAAGCCACACAAAAATTTTTTTAAAAAATATATATTTTTTCAACTATTAAATATAATAAAATGGGAGAAAAAAATTAAATCAAAGGATTAATTTAAAAATTATGGCCCCACATCTTTTCAAAAAATTTTTTTTAAATATAAGCTTTATCAATTAAAAAATAAAAAAAAATTGGATCCTACACCTTAAAAAACAAAAAAGGATGGGAACTTTATACCCTTTAAAAATTTTTAAAAAATTGGTTGAGCCCATCACAAAAAAATAAAAAATAATAAAAATCAATAGGCTACCACGTGACATGTCATATGATTGATACATGAAAACCTTTGATGCAAATTTATAATATTTATATAGAGGATATAAATGGTATATATTGTTTTTAATATTTTTATTTGAATTCAATTATTTATCAATAAACATGAATGTGATAATTATTTAAAAATTTTTATTTTTATTATTAGAATCTTAGTCATATAAATAAAAAATTCACTTTAATTATTCAAACTCATTAAATATTCATTTATTAAATTAAAATATGACTTTCAAACTTAAAACTAAAATCAATTTTAATACATATTATAAAAAAAATTTAATTAACAAATTAAAATTCAGTTATAAAAAATAAATTAAAGTTAAAATTCATAATTAAAATATTTAATAAATATATTAATAACAAATAATTTATAAAAATATATATAATATTAAAAATATTATTTATAATCGAGTTCAAATAATGAGTATCATAAAATTATTACTTGATCAGGTAACAATAATAATTCTATTACTCAAACTTTAATCTAATTCGATTATAAGATATCCTTATCTTATTTAATAGAATCAAATAATTTCGAATATCTATTTGTAAGGTACCATTGTCATGTTTGAAAATAACTATTTTTTGTAAATTAAAAAAAATCAGTAATAATGAAAATTTACTTAACAAAAATAACTTCACAACTTGAATTTGCATGAAATCTCACCTCAATATCAACGGTAATAAATTGTATTTTAAAAATTTGAATTTAGAAAAAAAAATGCAATGCCTCTGATTAAGACACTTTTGCTTACCGAATTATGTAAAGAAAAAAAAAAGTTATTTTAGTCTTTCGACTTCTATGTAGGTTTTTTTTTTTTTTTCCCTCTACATTTCCCTCCCACTCTCTTTCCATAATCTCTATCTGTAAGACTTAAGTGTGTCCTTTCCCGTTAATAGCAAGATACTTTCCCCTGTTCATGTCCTATAGTATCATACTGTATTTGGATATCGTATCATTTAATGAGTCAAAAGCAGATTCGTTTGCCCATAATATTTTAGTTAGCGAGGGCCACAAATATCTAACTTAAACTGAGTGCAGATGGAATTAAAGAAGCAAAATTAATGAAACGTGTGAATTAAATATTCTTTACGAACTTCATACTTGGAATTCATACGATGTGTAGGCCTCTTGTGATTGGATAAAAGACATACATGAGATCACGGAACGTTAATCCTTGATTAGATTACCCCTTAATCATCGTTAACTTGCGATCTTTGTTAATACATTTTTTTGTCCCTGGAAACTTAAATCATACGGTATCTATGCTAGCTATGAGACTGTGACTATATATAAATAACTATGAGCAATGAAATACCTATTAATCTAACAGCTTTAAAGAGAAAGTTACCGTAACAGTTCTTTAGATCATAACCCACACGGCAGGTTACAGTACAACTAGTCAAACTACTCAAAGAAAAAAAAAAAGAAAAAAAGGAAAAAAAAAACAGAAAACAAGAGCGCTCAAACGGCCTCGCTTCTGTGCATGTACGGATGAGACACTAAATGAGTCCCCGGCTGATAAGATGCATGATGTCGTCAGCCTTTTTATCTTCCCTTAAATTTTGTATCTTTCGTGAATAAAGAGTAATTTTGATGAGATTAGTAAAATTAATTATTACAGTGATAAATTAGAAATATTAATAATATATATTTGAAATGTAAAATTAGTGGTGTAATTAAATGATAATAAAAAAATTATTATTAAAGATTTTATTTTAAAACTATATTGATGAATTATTTATATATATATTTTAATGTTATTTATAATATTTAAAATATAAAAATTTTTATTTTCAATCAAAATAATAATAAATATTATTTATTATATACTATATATGATTTTATTTATTAATTTATTATATAATATTAAAAATATTAATTATATTAAATAAAAAATTATTTCAATATTTTTAAATAAAAAATTAAAATGAAAAAAAGTAAACTTATAATTTTAAGGCAAAATGGAAAAAAAAATCATAGGGGTAAAATTGAGAAAAAAAGGTGTGGTGCGAGTAAATTATTTTCACTGTAGCTGAAACCTCCGGTGATTAACTGGCAACGCAATGATGATAACCAAACACCGAAATGTTGCGTTTGAGCTTAAAAAAGTTATCAAATCTCACTTCATTCATGTTCCGGTCGGATCCAAATGGTCCGTAAGCCAACCTGTTTAACAGATTCTCTGGTACCTGAGACCCATCAGACCGGAGAAGACTTTCCAGTTTCCGATCTGGGATTGGCCTGATGATAAGGCTTGGCTCAAGTAATGATCCCTTTAGAGTTGTGGTCTTTCTGCCCCTGAATGCCTCTGAGTCTCACACATGCCTTAAGTTCATTCTTAACGCTACCCGCAGTAGGCCTGTAGCTTATGTATGGAACCTTCTATAGGGATAGCCTCAGACTTGGAGTTTGTTTTCAGTCCACCATGAATTCTTAGCTTATAAGTAGGGGGCTTCAACAGAGAGTACGTGAAAACCTTTTCTTTTGATTAGTCGCATCTGGAAATACAAAGCCACTTGATATTAGTTTTAGATACGGCCGGGGATAACGTCCTAAAATTGGTTGTATTCCGGGTTGTATTCCGGGGCTAGCTATTTCCTACTGTTAACCGCCTTCGATTCACAATTGCCTGAGTCATTAGTATCTTGGTCCCGTCACTCCTTCAAATATGATAAGTGCATGTGCACATATATATCATCCTTCATAGGCCATCCATTTATATATTTCTTTCATCAAAATCAAGTAAGATGAATTTACTAGCTTTATCTAAGCTATTTTTTATACCATTAACTGAACGTCAACAATAAATCTGGTGGTCACCTCAGCAAGCTTAACACACGATAATTAATTCAATTAGTCACGTCATCGTTTACATGATACAAAAATAACATTGAACTAAACAAGTAATACATTGGCAACACTCTATTCTCCACATCCTCTACCTCTTCACCACTGTCACTCATTTCCTTCTCTCAAGTACCTAATTGATTTGAGTATTGAGTATCGAAACGTGTCTCAATCGGAATACTATCTTTAACGTACCCTAATTACTTTCCTTTTTATGATAGATCATGTCCATTGCCCATCTTGGCTTCCGGCAAAGTCTTCTTCCACCATACCATAAATTACATAACCCTCCTTTTTGTAAGGTTAAAATTGAAATAAAAATTGAGGTTATGGCTTCTTTCCCCCGCATGCTGCCGCGTGTTATCACAACTGTGCATGGAGCCTTATAATTAACTTAAATATATCATGATAACAGCCGCTAGTTGTCAATATATCAGTTACTTAAACACAAAATACATGCTAACATTTCCTGCTCTGAAAGCAGCAGCAGTGTCAACCTGCAAAACATATCCCAAATTCCCATTCCCATTCCCAAGAAACCAAGTTCGGCCAACGTTTTTGAGTGAAAAGCCAAAAGCACTCAACAAACTGGGGGCGGTTGTTATATGTCAACAATGATAAATTGATGATCATCACTTTCTATTGAGATGACGTTACATTGGATCAACCCCACTTTATTTCTTTTCGATAGAAGCTGGCAGGAAAAAAAAAAAGCAAAAACAGTAAACCACTCTCATTCTGTGTAGTATCTAATTCCAGCGGTTATATATAAAGGATCACTAGGGACAAAAAGTTCTCCTGATTAAACAAAATCAAAGTGCTATCGGCATATAATATCTCACCTTCTCTATAATACCTCCTCGGCGTTCCATCAGCTATCCAAATTAAGCATCGAGTGTAACACCTCACCAAGACACAAGAAGCTAAACAAGATAAAGAGCAGAAAAAACAATAAATTTTTTGAGTTGAAGATGGCTTCAAGTGGAGGAAGCAGAGCGTGGATTGTTGCAGCAAGTATTGGAGCTGTTGAGGCTTTGAAATACCAAGGGTTTTGCAGGTGGAATCATCCAATTAGGTCACTTAACCAACATGCCAAGAATAATGTTATATCATTCACTCAGGCAAAGAAGCTTTCTTCTTCTGCGATTGTTTCTAGCAAAATTACAGATGAAAAAACAAAGCAGGCTGAGGAGCCTTTGAGGAAAGTTATGTACTTGAGCTGTTGGGGTCCTTACTGACACTGATGTTCATTTTATTTTTGATAAAGCAGAGGTTGTAGTATGTTCGATTTCTAGTCGTTCAAAATGACGAGAGGAAATATGAAATTGTATAGGAAAGCCTTTTCTTTTGATCAGAAAAAAGAGAGTAACTTTGTCAACTTGTTTTCTTTCTGTTGGTTATACGGTAAATCATGGATCTCTCACCGTCACACGGTGGGCAACTGGGCATGTTGATATGTCGATAAATAAGGATAAAGAAGATTCTTTACACATAATCAGGCTCTTAATTTTGTTTGCTATTTTATGCATTGTGTGAAGATCCTTTTCTTTTCTTTTTTTTTTTTTTTTTTTTGAAATATTGTGTGGAGATCCTTAAATTCTTCATAGTGGAAAGCCAAACTCATCAATGGAAATTTCCAATTTGGTTTCCTAGAGGTGTAAGATACCATACATATGGAAACCGAGTACATGATATACACTGTCCCCTTGTACATTCATGATGTCTGATTTTCAACTCAAGAATTAAAAATTAATAGACACGTCGAAAAGGCTCGTAATCTTTTGTACATTTAGGAGCAGAAGAAACTTGAATGATCATGATTTACAATAGAAAACAGTAAATAGATGTAAATTAACCAGTACAATAGTAGAAAACGTTCATTTTTTGTGATGTGTTGTTTTAGCATTTTTAGGCAGATGAGATGAGATCATAAATGTACTATTTATCATGGTAAAATTTAGTTTAACGAGGCAAACAGGAGGCAAATATCAAGCTTGACTGCCTGAAATTAACCAAAGTAAAACAACAGAAAACGGGAAAGTAAGCACTAGTTTTTGACGTCTGTTAATCTTAATTTCACCTAGTAATAATTAAATTATATAGATGAAGAAGTATACAAAATAATAAGAAGCTTTACCTTTTTGCCTCCAACTGTATAAGCTTTAATATGATTAATTTTACATCTGAGAAATGCCAAAGTTTTGGAAATTAATTCCTTAGTCGACAAGCAGGCACCATAATGCTTTTCAGCCATTCCTTTCAAGATAACATAGCGGTTTTGATTCCAATACGCCCGGCTTAACTGTATTTTAGACAAGGCAAAACTGCGTGCGCATTGACAAACGACATGTTTGCTTTGTCACAATTTCTCTAGTATGATATGATACTATAATACTTTTGGGAAAAAAAAAAACGATCGTTGCTGAAAACCCAAATTTATCCCCATTTATTATATAAAGCCAACGTTCCTAAAAGGTCAGTGAAGTAATTTCATGAATGCCATTGGCATTTGCACACCCAAAACCACTGCTAACTGGTAAGTGGTGACAGCCATAGCCAGCCGCAGCATCAACCCTTATATAAGAAAGAGGTTTTGCATCTCTGTTCATTAAAAAAAAAAATAAAACAGCATTCTCAAACATAGTGTAAAAGAAAACAGTCTTTGCGACGCTAAAGATGAGTTCAACAAGTAGAACATGGGTGGTAGCAGCCAGTATTGCAGCCGTGGAGGCCTTAAAAGATCAAGGGTTCTGCCGATGGAACTATACCATGACATCACTTCATCAGCATGCCAAAAACCAGGTCAGGTCGTTTTCTCAGGCCAACAAGTTGTCCTCTTCATCATCTGCAATGGTTTCAAGCAAACTGATAGATGAGAAGATGAAACAAAAAGAGGAATCCTTGAGGAAAGTCATGTACTTGAGCTGTTTGGGTCCCAATTGAACAAATTAAATAACAAATGGTGACCGATAGAAGAACAGGTTTCCGAGTGCTTCTGAGAAATTTGGCGCGTGAAAAGTTTTATTCTTCAGAGAAATTTACTCTCAAGGAATTTTGGAGCCTAATTGCTCGTCCTTACAGCAAGAAATGAAAGATATTTGTATATGATTGTTTCAATATCATGAAATTAAACTGTATAGATAGTTGTAATTCTATATATGAAAAGCTGTCTGAAATGGATTTTTTGGGATGATAATAAATTAATTACTTCTGCTCTCAACATTGTTTCTCACTTAATTCTCTAATTCTCTCTATATCAACTTTTCTTTTTTCCTTGACAAGCTGAGGAACTACTATCAACTTCCTGCTTAATTTAGTACAAGGACTGATAAAAGAATTTCTTTAATTCTTTCTTCCGGGCTAAATATCATTTTTGTCTTCAATCTTAAAAAAAAATTTAATTTCTAATTAACAAAACGTGAATCGTTTTAGTTATTTCATATGCGAAACCAGTTGTTTCTGATATTAAATGCAAATTGACGCTACATGAATCATGTTCGGGATTAAGTGTCTATCCTGCAAATCGAAAGCGATAATATATGTAAAATATATTGTCCAAAAATTATTAAAAATTTATAGTGATTCAATTTCAATATGAAAATTGTGTCCACCTTTAAAATTGTTGTAGAAATTTTATTACGATAAAAATAAAAAATTACTAAAGAGAAGAACTATATTTTATTTTTTATATTTTGCACTAACTTTTTAGCTTTCTAGCTCTCTCTATCTCTTACTTCTCACTTCCTCACTTGATACTTTTACACTAAAGCACAAGTTAAAGCTCCATTTTATAATTGGAGTTCAAGCATTCTATTAATTACAACTTTTATAAATCAATTATCACCTAATTCCTATTAACAATTTACAATTAATGTTGAGAGTTACAATAACCAACTTTCATCTCCAATATAAATAAAAATTGAATTTGTCTCCACATTTTCTAACAATCTCCTACTTGGAGACTAATTCATTATCAACTATTTCCTCCTGTAGTAGTCGCGACTTCTCATTCTTAAGTAAAAAAGTTCAATTGAAGTTGCACACAACTTCAGTTTCTCAGTTATTACAATTTTTGTTTAAGTATCAGTTGGATTCTGATTCCCTTGAATCTTTTTAAGTACTAAGACACTATGTTCTAAAGTTGATCTTATAAGCGATATCGAACTTGTATATGCTTTGTCCTATCATGATAGATAGGATTTTTTGCCCAATGAATGGCACTCTGACTGTCCCAATGCAATGCACTTCTATCAAACTTGTGACTAAGTTCATCCAAGAAAGATTGCAATCATATCATCTCTTTCTTAGCCTATCACTACAACATATTTTGCCTCAGTAGTAGAAAGTGTAACTATATTTTGCAACTTTGAATCCTAACTGATTGTTGTACCACCCAACATGTAAACATAACTAGTAGTACTCTTTCTACTATCTATATCACTAACCATGTTGGTATCAACATAACCATGTAATCTCAAGTTTGAATTATTGAAACACAGAGCTAGATTTGTTGTACCTTTTAAGTATATGAGAATCCACATAACTGCCTCATAATAATGATTTCCTAGTTTTCTCATATATTTGGTCATAACTCTTACTCCATATGATATGTTCAATTTGGTACATGCCATGGCATACATAAGACTACCAATAATAGAGGCATAAGCTATTTTAGCCATAAAGCTTTTTCTTGCTTCAATGTGGGTGACTAATTTCTAAACAATTTGAAATGACTTGCCAAAAAAGTGCTAACAGGTTTTGCTTTATCCATATTGAATCTGTAAAACACCTTATTTATATATTCTTTTTGTGATAGTTTAAGACCTTCCCTATTACTAGTGATTCTCATTTCAAGAATATATTTTGTAACGCCCAAATCCTTCATTGAAAATTCCTTTAGAATCTTTCTTTTCAACTTTTCAATTTCTTGTATGCTTGCTTTGGCAATGAACATATCATCTCCATACAACAAAAGTATAATGTAAAAGCCATTAAACTTTTTGATATAATAACAATGATTTGCTTGACACTTAAAAAAAACCATTGTTCCACATGAAGTTGTCAAACTTCTTATACCATTGTCTAAGAGTTTGTTTCAAACCATATAGGCTTTTCAGAAGCTTGCACATCATTTTCTCTTTTTCTTGGACCTCAAAACCTTAGAGTTGCTACATATAGATCTCTTTTTCTAGGTTATCGTAAAGAAAAAGCTATTTTTATGTCTATCTATAGCAAGTGCATATCTTTTTTTGCCACTAGCCTAAGCATAGTTATGATTGTGGCCAATTTAACCACTAAAAAGAAAATCTCGATGTAGTCAATGTCTTTCTTTTATTGAAAGCCTTTATCTACTAGCTTTTCTTTATATCGTTTGCTACCATCATGTTTTTCTTTTATCAAGTAAATCCATTTTATTCTATAATGTTTTTTTTACTGCTAGTAATTTTACTAAGAGCTATGTTTGGTTCATCATTAATGAATCCATTTCATCTTTTATGGTTAACTCCCACTTGATTGAATCATTAACTTGTTTTGCTTTTTCATAACATTCTAGTTCACCTTTGTCAATTAAAATAATGTAATTCAATGAGGGAGAAAATCTCTATGGTGGTTTGATTGTCTTTGAAGATTTTTTAAGTTCTACTGTTGGAGTGGATTGACTAACATCTAAGACTATATTCTCTTATTCTTCAATAGGTGTGTCTACTTGAGTTTCTTGAGCATTTTATTATAAATCATTCATTAGAAAGTTTTTCAAATGAATTACCTCAATTTTTTCATTTTAAAATTTATAATTTGTGAAATCTCGTTTAGCCTATTTTTATACAGAATCTACTTGTTAAAGATCATATTTCTACTTTTGATAATTTTTCGATTTTGATCATCCCAAAAATGATAACTAAACTTAGTGTCTTCATAGCTAATGAAATAGCATTTTTTAGATTTTCGATTAAGTTTACTTCTAGTAGTATCATCAATATAGACATAGGTAAGACATTTAAACACTTTTAAAAATGAAAGTTGTACCTTTTTACCACTTTAAACTTCTTATGATATTCTGCTATCCAAAGATACTGAAAGACCTTTGTTGATCAAGAAAGTAATAGTGTTGACTGCATTTACCCAAAATTCTTTATGTAGCTCTACATGAATTTTTATATTCCTTGCATGCTTATTTGAGGTTTTATTGTTCCTTTCAGTTACTCTATTATGTTAAGGTATCCACGAAATGATTTTCAACATCTTGATCCCATTCTTGGCATAATAAAGTTTGAAATTATTGTTCAATTATTCTTTCCTTTGTTGGACTTCAAATATTTCATTTTTAGATTAATTTGTTTCATTCTTAACCATGGCTTTTCACCTTTTAAATGCCTCAAACACATTGGATTTATTCTTCAGAAAATAACTGATTCCTTATATGTTAGAATGGACCAACTCTATTTTTTTTTTGTTTAAACTCCCTTTTAGCTTTTGAAAAGGTAACACTTTTCTTTTTCCAAAAATATAACTTTTACATAGTTGATGTTCAATAGATTTTAATCCAAGAAGTTTTTCTTTTGATACGAATATCTTTATTCCCTTTTTGCCCATATGCTTAGCTTGCAACGCCATAAGTTTAAGTTTACATCAACATCAATTGTCACTACTGTATTTCCACAACTTGTGGTCATATAGAGTCCTTGTTTTGGTTCCTTGATTAATAACCATAGCGTTTTTTGTGATATTAAACCTTTCATCATCTAGCTATGCTATCACAATCAGGTTACGCATCAAATTTGATACATGCCTCACTTTTTAAATCTTTCACACATACTATTTAGCATTTTCAAATGAATTTTATACATACAAACAATACCCAAAAGTTTCCATCAACTAGATAAACCTTTTCATAATTTCCAACAACATAATTTTTCATCATGTTACGGTGAGCAATAATATGGAAAAATGCTCCGGAGTTTAAAATCTAAAAGTCAATTGGGCTATCAACAGATAAGAACAGTGCATCATTCATTTCTTCAATGACAACATTTGAGCATCTCTTTTGTTTTTTCTTTTTTATTTTTGGGCCTAGCATTGTTTCTTTGTATGGCTCATTTTTTCATAGTTCTAAAACTCAATATTCCATTAACTTTGAAATTACTTATTCCATTTTTGGACTTTGATCGTCTTTTGTTTCAATTAGAATTTATGTTATTTGCTCTACCTCTATTCTCAAGATTTAAGGCAATAACCGATGTCGTTGCTTCACCAAAGTCATTTCTACAAATTTTTTAAATAAAAATTTAGTCTCTAGCATCATTAAATTTTAATTTAACAATACCAATAGAGTTACTAACCACTACCATCATGGGCTCCTAGCCATTTGATGGGGATGCCAGAAGAATTAGGGCGTGAATCTCATCAACAAAATCAATTTCAATGAAAGTCAATTGATTGACAATTGTGTTAAACTCATTGAGATACAATGCCACTAAAGCACCTTCAACCATCTTCAAATGGAATAGTTTCTTCATGAAAAAAACTTTATTGTTTGCAGTAGGTTTTTCATACATATTAAAGAGAACGTTCATCAAATTTACAATCAATGTCTTCTTGGCTACATTGTGAGCTACGTTCTTTGACAGTGTTAGTCGAACAACTCTTAACACTTGTCTATCAAAGAGCTTCCAATTTTCATCTAACATATTTTCTAGTTTCATGCACAGAAGTGGTAAATATAGCTTTTTATCGAACAGATAATCTTTCATTTGCATTTTTCAAAAAGAATAATCTGTACTATCAAATTTATTGACTCCATATACTACACCTTCTTTGTTGGCCATTACTTTCATATCATGAAATTATAGACTATAAAGCATACGAAATATAGTACATTGTGAATAATACTCCTACTATGTAGGTTTCTAAAAAATATTGGAAGGGTCACAACCAATCCCACTCAAAACCATATTTTCTTAGACAAAACTCCTAGAATCGTATTTATCCATATAACTAAATTTTCGTATATATGAATAGTACCATATATGTGAATAGTGCCTTGTACTTGAACAATATCACCTATGACAAAACTTTAGCCTTATAGCTTCAATACCAATTATTGGTGATTAAGCACTTGTCCCACGAACTTAAAACGATAATATATGCAAAAAAAAAATTACATAAAAAACATTAAGGAGGTGTTTGGTTCCTAAAATTTTAGATTTTGGGAGACAAATTGATTCTCAAATAAGTGTGAATCCCTGATAATAGATGATTCTTCATGTTATGGGAATATTAGATTCTTATGTTTGGTTTGAGAGAAAATTAGATTAAGTAATAAAAACATTTTATTATAATGACCTTCATTACATGTAAATAATACGTGACCAATATTTCAACTGCCTATTATGTTGTTAAAATTAAACATGTGACAACCATTAAACAATCAAAATAAAAAAAAAAGTTTTCATTTTTATAATGTTGAAAATAAGTTGTTTTATTACAAACAAAGAATATATATATATTTCAAAAAATATATATAAATAACAAAATAAAAAATGTAGTGTTTAATTAAAAAATTTTTTACAACCACTATGTTTATGAAAGTAGAAACGTGGTCTTTAATTAGAAAAAAAATTTGCAAAGACTATATTTTTTAAAATAAAAATGTAGTCTTTTATTAAAAAAAAAAATACAAATACTACATTTTTGTAAGTAAAAACATAGTTTTTTTATTGGAAAGAAATTATACAAGAATTATGTATCTAAAACTATAAATGTAGTTTTTAATATATATATATATATATATTAATATTATATATATTATATATTATATAAAAATTAATAAAAAAAACTTTCAAAGAACATCATCGAACCCCTCACCAAACCTTTATTTACTGCCAAGATGTCGAATCTACAAACCTTTCATTCAACCCTTTTATTTCCTTTTTTTTTATACACAATTTGACCACACGTTTCTTATATCATAAATGTGGTCTTTATGTTTCAAAAACTATATTTCTAATATATATATATATATATATATATAGTCTAAACAATTTATAAATCTAAAATTTTTAGTCATTATCAACTACATTTTGAAACAAAAAAAAGTGGTTTTTAATAAATTATCAACTAATTTTTAAACTAATAAATGTGGTATTTGTGAGCAATGACTACGTTTTTAAGTATCATAAATATTTTTTTAAAATTACATCAATTACTATGTTTTTCACTTTATAAATATCATTGATATGAAAATATCTATATTATTTTGTTAGTATTTTAATTGGTCTACTATGTTTAAAGTATAACAAGTGTAGTGCTTTCTAAAATTAAAAAAATTCAAAAACATAAAATTATAATTATCTACTATGTTTATTCTTTAAAAAACATTATTTTTATTATATGTAATATATTAAGTGTCTAATCATGTGTTAGGTGTCTAATCGTGTAGTTAGGATTATACCTTTGCCCAATCGTGTGATTATGAATGCCCATTTTCATATCAGATTGGGTTTTTATTTATCATGTAATTATGTTGATTTTCAAAGATAAAATAGGTTGAAAAAATTTATTAGTGAGGTCAAATGTAGGATAAATAAACTTTTTTTTCGAAATCTTAAAAAAGCAGAGGGAGAGGTGGATTTATGATTTTAGGACATTTTGACACTTTTAAGAATCTTAGAGTACTCTCAGGAATAGATAACCATGAACCAAACGTGATAATCACATTTCAAAAAGTAAAATTTTAGGAAAAAATCTTATATTCTCCTGAACTAAATTCCCTTAAAAATTTATAGTGATTCAATTTCAATATGAGAGCTATATTTACTTTTAAAATCATTACAGAAATTTTATTATGATGAAAATAAAAATTACAAAAGAGAAGAATTATCTCTTACTTTTTATATTTTGCATGAGCTCTTTAACTCTCTCTATCTCTTCTTTATCTTACTTCTCACTTTCACTCTTAATATTTTAACACTAAATCACAAGCCAAAACCTCTTTTATAAATAAAGTTTAAATGCTCTATTAATTATAATTTTTATCAACTAATCATTATGTAACTTCTATTAAAAATTTATAATTAATGATAAAAATTACAACAATTAACTTTCATCTCAAATAATAAATTAAAATTTAATTTATCTTCACAACTTCTAACAAATCACATGCGAGATAAGGTGGTTATTAATATAATTAAAAAATATTATTTTAAAATTTTTTTCTCTTTTTCTTTTATCTTTTTGCGTGATCAAAAGTCAATTAACGCCCATAATGGTCAAATCGAATCTATTTTGTCAGATTTGATCCAACTGATGTCACATTAATAGATTATATTTGGACCCATAATTGTCTTTGTCATCATTGATCCGATAAGGAAAAAGAGATCGAGTTAGTGAAAACTAACTTATTCGACAGTGTTTGATGTGTCTCCAACCGGCCATTGTGGTGTTGGCTGAGCCAACCCGGCCCTAGCCACTGTTAGCTGCCCTTGCCAACGGGAGAGAGGGTGAGAGAAAAGCAAAAGAACAGAAAAAAAATAATAATAAAAATAGTTAAAGAAAAACAGGTGGCTTGGACTCCCACACTAAAGGCTTGGATGGAATTTATGAAGGATATACCGTTTGCCCACTGGCCCATTGTTTTAATTGTCAATAATTAAATATAATAAAAAAATCCCATTTTTGCCGCCGTCTAATTGATGTCATCAATTGGTTTTAACATGAGTCATATTGTTCCAAATGCGTCCCATCCAGACATCCACCAATCGGAAAAAGAAAAGCATTGCCTTTGCAACCCCTCAAACCCACGAACGAGAGCAATATAGCCGGTAGTTTCTACCCAAAGATTTTGCCTCTTTTTTTCTGATCCATCCAACAATTATTAATTATCATCCCAATTCCCCACCCTATATATATAAGCCACTCCACTTCACTTATCCATAAAAAAAAAGCACAAAATCTTCTATATTTAGACAAGTGTTCAAGAGCTGGTGTTAGAGTATTTCAAAGATGAGTTCAACTAGCAGAGTGTGGATTGTGGCCAGCTAGTATTGAAGCTGTGAAGGCACTAAAAGACCAAGGTATTTGAAGATGGAACTACACTGTAAGGTCAGCTCTCCGGCATGCCAGGAACCATGTCAGGTCAGCTTCACAGGCCAAGAAGCTCTCTTCTCAATCCTCAGCTGCAACTTCAAATGGATTGCGCAGGGAATCGGAAGAGTCTTTGCGGAAAGTCATGTACTTGAGCTGTTGAGGTCCTAACTGAGCCATAACTCAATTCTAATCAATTGGTTAGAAGAAGCATTCTTTCAGTGCATTGACTCATGGACAAGCTTTGGTCACTCAAAAGAAGATTTTTAGGATTGAGCGAAAGGGGTATGCTACAGGGCTTTTCATGCGTGGGTTCTTGTCTTACATATAACTAAAAAGATTGTATGAGAGGAATTTCTCCATCATCATATAACTAATGAAAAGTACTTTGAGAATTGCTTGCTTTTCATAGTTTTTTGCTACTTTCTCTTGAATCAATAACTTTTGGCATAAATTTTGACGTGCTTCTGTCAAAATGTTGATCCTTGAATCTTGCAGAGTTAAACACCAAAACTTCATGCGCTAACAACAATTTGGCATCCAGCACCGCAAGAATGCTCATTAAGGCCTCTTTTAGCATTGCTCTTAAAATGCTCTCTTTAAGTCCTCGCATTAGCTTTCATTTAGCATTGTTGTTGAAAATGGCTTATTAAAAATAGTTTTTGATTAAAATTTATTGATTCAACTTCAAAGTTACAAAAAAAAAAAAAAAAAAAATTTAGTTTAAAAACTTAATTTGCAAATTTAAATAGAAAAAATCTGTACATAAAAAAAATACATTTGTCATAAAAAATTTTATATTATTTTTATAGTTTTAATATTTTATTATTTTATAATAATTTCTTTTAACATTTCAATTACTTATAATACTTTTTTCATAATAATACAAAAAATTTAAAATTTCTAACCACAATTTTTTCAATCTAATTTTTTACAACGGCTACAGTTAGCATTGGATTATTATGTAGACTTTGAAAGTAGCAAATTTGGAATTTCATTTTTAACTAAAAGAACGAAAAAAAAAAAAAAAGAAGAAGGTTAGAAGAGAATGTAAATTTCCGGCAATGGACGGAGAAGGGTAGGTCTCAAGACACCTCACACACGTTCACTTTCGCTTAGAACCACTGACTTCATCCTAGCGGATTAGGCAGTTGGTTAAAAATCGAAAACATGCGACACCGCAATTGCATCAAGGTACAATTTTCATGATACAATCATTTTGTGTTCCACGGCAATAGATTTGATATATGATGAATAAGATTAGATTAAATAATATTATTTTATTATATATTTAATATATATATATAAATTATATTAAAATAATTTTATTTGTTGATCAAAATTATTATTTTTTAAAATTTATATAATTTTAATTTATTGATATAATTTTTAAAAATATAATAAAATGTAAAATTAAATTTTATAAATTAAAAATAATCATCTCTATTTTAAAATGATTGAATCATTTTATATAAAAAAATAATTAAATCTTTTTACCATCCAATATATTTTTTTACATACAAATTAAATATAAGACAAAATGATTATTTTTTTATTATATCCATCATATTATGTGTTAATCTTAAATCTAATTTAAATCTTGATTATTTCTTCATTTGCCTGCTTTCTCCAATCACTGTACACTTTAAGAAATGCATCAAAGATCTAAGAATGTAAAATTTTTCTCTGATTTCAAAGTATTTTGCTTGTAGTCTTTTGTCAAAGGCATACATTTCCTTTGTTTGGATGAAATACATTCCAATTCTTGAATGATATTTTTAGTTGAAAATAAGAATTGAAATTTTAATTTTAGTAATCAATAATCAATATTTTAAAAATTTTAAGCATTAAAAAGAATAAATATGAAAATATAGAAAAATAATATTATTTAATTTAATAATATATAAAATCTAATCATTTCCAAATAATCAGCTATGTTCTAAGATTCAAGAATTGAAATATTATTAATTTACCATAATTAAATAGTGCATGCAAGGCACTCCTTCATCTATATTGGAATATATCTTAATTTGAAAATTAAAAAAAAAAAATCTAATTTAGCCTAAATACTGGGTTTGATCATGACAATAGAGATATTACAAAGATTTAATTTGAATTTGAGCATTTAATCGAAAAAAGTACAAAGAGTAGAAAATTTTTGTTACAAGCTATCATTGTGGGCTTAGATTAAGGCCCAAAACCCACTGAACTTCCTGTTTGGGACTAATTTATTAATTACCACGCCATGGATCAATTTGCAATGTGCTCAAGAAAGACAGAAACAGTAACTTCTTCCATATATTCTGGGCTAAAGGGAACAATTTCGGCCGCTTGGTTAGAATGTAGCAAAGCCTTTTGTATTGGCCGAAACCAGAAGCTAAAATGTAACTGCCTCTACTTTCATCTCCTCATTTTCATGTAGATCCGTGCATAAATACAGGCTCATGCTCATCCTGGCTTCACCCCACCCAAATTCTCAAGGCTAAGTTTTCAGTCAATCACGGTTTCCTTCTGTCTAGAAAAAAAATTGAGATGAATTGGAAGAGTAGGGCTTGGGCTGTAGCCGGCACTGTTACTGCAGTGAAGTTTCAAAAGAAAGAAAACTATGCAGATGGAGCTCCGCAAAGAACCAGCGCCAAAATGTCATTAACAATGTGGGGTCAGCAGTGTCTGCACAAAAAGAGATATCATCATCACTTCCATCATCAACTTCTTTAAGGATGACATCAAAGAGGAGAGACACAGAAGAAATGCGCCATCAATCTGAAGGATCCCCTAGAAAAATTATGTACTTAAGTCGCTGGGGAACCAACTAATACAAGATTAAAATACCCATAACAATGAAAAATAGAGCTCTAGGGAATAAAGCAAATAAATAAATAAATAAAAAGAAGGGGGGGGATGTGCATATATAATTTCTACACATGGGGAGGAGGGAGGCATGAGAAACAGTCAAAATGCGCGGTCCATTCTTTCTTAAGTAGTGCATCCTTACGTTTTGTTCCAATCAAATGCAAAGGTCATGACTCAGCAGATTTTAGGGTTTCATCTTCCAAACACATGAAAAAAAAGGTACAGAAGAAATTAGATTATGTAATGATGTCAACATTTTCCTCTGTTTCTTCCCCTTAAGATTTGAGTGTTGACACATATTTTAGATTATACTTTTTTGGATTAAAATAAATGTGTTGCAGATTTTTTTTTTTTTTTGGCTCAAAATTTGGGGAAGTTAATGTGAATTCATATAATTAATGTACATATTCCTAATGTTTGAAGCATGTATAAGGAAGGACGTGGGTCATTTCATTGACCGTGTCAAATAGATTTGGAAAGAGAAAGTGACTTTATGCAAAAGTTGTTTAATTACATGGCAATTTTCTGATGCCCGAATGTGTGGTGGGTTAAATTATCGCCTGTCAAACATAATTTTGGTATTTGGATGAAATAAAAAAAACGCTTTTCTTGAAAGAGGGCCATGTGGGAATATATATATTCAGTGGATACAGCTGTGCTGCTATTTTAATGCCCCAAATCTAACATCATAGCATATCACTATCTCAATTCACCCACCAAAAGAAAAAGAAAAAGCATTTCAGGATCTCATGGCCGATTGGTCCCTGTTGAAATTTGCATTTCTTGAAGCTTTAATCCATTCTTTTCAAGCATAAGTAGATGTTTCCTATAAATTAAAAAGAAAAAGATTAAAACAGAAATTCATTCAACATCCCCAAATCAAAACAGCCATAACAACAACATTTAAATCTATTCAAAGGATTAGTTTAATTGATAAGAAAATTAGTTTTTTTTTTCTTTTGTCAATTAATGGTTGATTTTGTTAGAAAACATTTTAAAATTTTAATGCATTTGACAAACGTGAGTAAAAATATTAATTTTATCCGTATAAAAATCTGATATTAATTTCTAATTTTGAAAATAAAAATAAAAATAATTATGATTTTAAAATATTCGTCATCAGTTATGAGGATAAAAATAGATGATTTAGAATCCGCCTCATATTTTTATTTTATATGTTTAATAAATAAATAAATAAATAAATAATATATAATTGTTAATTGTTATGTCATTAGGATTTCGAAGTTCATTTTTGGCTTTTCCGTCAGCCATTTCTGCATCTGTTTTCTGCATATCAATTAGTCAATATCTTTTAAGAGGCTAGAGTTGCAAACAGCAGTTATATATGGAGAAATTGGTTTAGATTAGTTCTCCCTTCTCGAGGCAAAAAGGAAAAGGACTTTAACGGATATCTAATGCTTGGATAACACAAAGCCCTTGCCAGCCCGAATTGATGATTATGGACACATGGAGTTGGAACCTTGTCAGCCCACCTGATACAGAGGATTCAAATTAAATCTCCGCTATATAGCAAATCTGCAGTATTTCTAAGAAAAACCATAGGTCCTCAGAGTTTGGATTGGCTTTAGTATTAGATTTCCCTTCTTTTTCAATAAAACATTTATAATTTTTTTTTTTTTTTTGGAATGGCATTGTTTGTTCATGAGTCTGAGTATTTGCAGTTTCACCTGTCATAGTTGTTGAGTAGTGATCAGAATATGCGTAGTTGATTTTGTAGGTTGCAGGCAGCCAAATTGCATTTTTCTGCATGTATAATTTTTATTGGAGCTTGTCTTAGATTATTGAAGGCTTTTATCTGAATTTTCCAAGTAGAGGTCACTCCCAATGGCTTGGTTGTTAGTAGTTGGAGAGCTATGTTTAATTTCCTAACATTATGAAACCCAGAATAGTTTAGTTTCTGCTTTTTTTTTTTTTTTTAATTCATACCCGTTAAATTCTTATGAAAATGAAAATGACTAAAAAATTTTATCCAAAACCGAGTTCAAAGATGAGAATATTGTAAAAAAAAAAAAAAGGACAAAAATAAGAAAAGCTTTACCCGTACTATATCTGTCCTGTCCACATTTCTATACGTGAGAGAGTATGCTTAAGATCACTCGTAGAATAGATTAAATTCGAACAAAATTTAAAAATAACTATACTGTATTATTAAAAAAATAATAAATCTAAAACATTTAAGTGCTTGGCTTATCTTCTATCTACTACGAAAAAAAAAGAAAAAGTTATTATTACAAAGGTTAGTATCTAAGTATACTATCAGGTTAGTTTAAAATCTTACTTATTTGGTCCAAGTCCTTATAGCGGAGCGGAGCGATGCCTCACGTTTTCCGAATAATGCTCCTCAATCAACATTCTTTTTTTTTTTTTTTTTTTTTTTGCAGTGGGAACAAAATGGAAGTAGACTTGACTTGACTTTGTAGTGACAACTGATGCTACAAGTCACTTCCAAAATCTACTGTTTTCTGTGTTAGAGCAGTGAATATCGATCGTTTCAGTTTTATGCTTCCAATTCTTTCATAATCGTCTCATATTTGTCATTTGGAACCACGTCCTTGCTGCTATATTTGTTGATTCTGTTATTTTGCGACGATGTGCTCAACAATGAATAAGAGTCAATTGACTTGATTCTTTCAGTTATTTAAAAAAAAAAAAAAAAGATAATATTTAAATCTATAAAAAAAAAAAAGATAGAAACAAAATTTTGTATGGTCATTCCAAGCAAGAAAATCTAAAAAGATAAAGAGGTAGTTTGCAGAAAAAGACTTAAAACTCTGGAAATGGCAACTAGATATCTGAAAGGAAACAACTGTAATGCTCGGTAGTCATATATGAAATCGGACCTCAAATACACAAATCGAATGCTGCAAAATCCCAAACTTTGAGATCCAAACTTAATATACTACTACTATATACATTGGAATGAATAAGATCCAAAAATTTTTATTAACCTGAATAGACTTATAAAAAATAGCACCGCCATTTTCCAACAGTGAAAACAAGCAACAGCGAAAGTTCGTGTAAGATATAAAACACAAGAAGAAGCCAAACCAAAAACATGTGTTTGCAAAGCATATAATTTGTACACGTTGAGGAGCTTTCACCAGCAGTGACAACTCAAAGCCCACCCTCCATACCTGATTTAGAAACATCGTCTAACATTAATCCCCATATCCAATATTTTCCCATTTGCAAACAAAATTCCATCCTTTTTCAACTTTTTGTTTGCTTCTATCTAAACAATTCAATAAACATATCCAAGTTTTCCTGAAAGCCGAAAACGAAAAAGAAAAAGAATGGGTTTGGATGAGGGGAAACCAGAGGGTGAAGGGAAAGTATGGAGTCTTCCTAAAATGCCATTTTGGCAGACGAGTAATGGCAATGAGAAAGGCTCTTCTTCATCTTCATCAATGTGCCAGGGCAACAACAATGTTTATCAGCAAAGCCAAAGTAGTCAGCTTGGTGAAAGATCAATCGTGACGTCTTCAAATGCAGTTTCTTCTATGGCAAAATCTTTGCTTCCTACTCGAAGAAGACTCAGGCTTGATCCTTCCTACAAGTTATATTTTCCTTGTAAGAATCTGTTGTTAGTTTCTTCCTTTAATTGAGATCTTTTTTTCTTTTTTTGTTTTTTTTTTTTGGGGGGGGGGGGGTGGTGGTTTATAGTTCTGCTTTGTTCCTTTATATTATCTTTTTCATATGGGAGTCTCTTGGAGAGATCTTTTTGGCTCCTTTGGTTTGGTTTCCATTGCATGATTTTGTTAGTTATTGGAGTTGAAGGTGTTCATTTACTTATTGCAAATCTGGGCCTTCTTTGCTTAATTCTCTGGAACTGTAAATTGATCCATACTGGTTCACTTGATTAGGACCGTTTTAAATGATTTAATTGCTGATTGCTTGATCTGCAGTTTCTTGAATCGATATCTTTTTTCTAATTGCTTTCTTTACTTTGTCTGATATATGTTTTTGAGTTTGAGAAGGATTTAAAATGCCAATTGCTAATTCAGAAAGGATCTAATTCAATTGCTAAAATTGAGATTCTTTCTTACATTGAATCGCATTTTGAGTAACTCAAATTTCATGGCTAGTTATTGGCTAAATGCTGCAAGTTTATTTCCTCACGGTCCAGAGAAAAAGGTAAAATTTTTATCTCCAGTAACTCGTTTGAGTTACCATTGACAAAAATGTTATATATTCACTGGTTTGATCAAATTGATCCATTTGGAGGTGGTAGTAGCTACTGTATAAGGAGCAGATTGTGACAAAACCATTGTTTCCTCTTTGATTGTCTCAATTAAGTCTTCGGCTATCACATCATTATCATGTTGCATTCAATGACTTGAGTCTTAACTGGGTTCCTGTCTTCTTGAGACTTGCCTGTTACTTGACTTTTACTAATCAGTTGTTTGCTTCATCCCAAGTTTTCACTTTTGAATGATTTCACTTTAATATAGTGGGTAAAATTTTATTTGGAAAAATATTGGTGTTCCCTTTTTTTTTCTTTTTTTTTTTCTCTCTAATTGCTGCTTATAAGTAATATTAGTGTTTTTCTTGGTGTTTGACATTGAACTTGTTCATTTTATAGATGAACCAGGTAAACAGGTGAAGAGTGCCATTGGCATTAAAAACACTAGCAAGTCTCTTGTAGCTTTCAAGGTATGGAAGATGTCCTTATCAATTTTCCTTTATACCTGTGTTTGATGTTGACGTCTGAGGTGTGGTACACATGGTCATGTATGTCACCTGTGTTTGATGTTGATGTATGAATTGTGTTACACATGCCTTGTAAGTCTTATTGGAAGACACGTACAAGTTGCTTATGGATCTAAATGTCAGGTAACTTTTTTTGCCAAAATGAAATTATGCAAATATTGAATGGAACTTAGGATAAAAACACATAACCACATTGTGAGCACATATATTATATGAAATCAGTTTCAAGTAAAAAAGTTTCTCGGCATAATATTCCCAGTTTTCTTCATTGTTTAAACTGCAACAAAAACAAGTAGCTAGTGATACTACATTTATTAGGACCATCTAACTGGTGTCCTTGTGGTTCCTACAGTTCCAAACTACTGCACCAAAGAGTTGTTACATGCGACCTCCGGGAGGTATACTTTCTCCTGGTGAATGTCTTGTTGCAACTGGTAATGCATCAATTTTGTTATCCTCTTATTTTATGTGCCTCACCAGTCATGTCTCTTTCTTCTTATCTTGTTTTGTTCCTTCTTTACACATTTGAGATTGGCAGAATGCTGTAATGAACAAGGTTTTAACGAGTTTCTCTCCTGACAAACAGTATTCAAGTTTGTGGAACCTCCGGAGAATAATGAGAAACGAATAGAACAAAAGAGCAGGGTTAAATTCAAGATCATGAGCTTAAAAGTGAAGGGAGAAACAGATTATGTCCCAGAACTGGTATTTTTTACAGGCTTGTTATTTGACCTCAACTCTTGATTTTAACACATTTCTGTCAGCATGATTTGGCAAACTAAATTAATGAAATAATAGTATTTTTATCATTGGAAGTGTCATCTTTGTGCGAAGTGAAATAAATTATTCCAAAAGAAAACTTTCATTTTGTCTGATGAGTTTGTTGGTCAAAATGTTCTAGTATTTGCATTTCCGCAGAAAGAAAAGAGTAACTTTATTTTGAGGCAGTTTTATTTCTTCTTCGTGGAGCGTGTGTGGATTGGTTGAGATCTTAGAGATGGGGCTTGGTTCATTATTTGGTAGATTTGTTAAAACTTACCATTCATGTTGCGATGAATTGAAGTACGCCATTTGTCTATAGAATAAATAAGTTCTAGTACTCAGTTATCTCTTTTATAACATGTGTTGCTGCACTCATATGTTATTTGTTTCTTGAACTTTACGGACTTCAGTCTTGAACCAGAAAGTTTATGAATGTTGTAACCAGAATAATGGCTACAAAACTATAGTGCTATTTGGTGCTAAGGCTTTGACAATAACTGCAGGAAATAGTTTCTTACTCCTTAAATTTTCACACTTAGTTGTCAAGAGATCTAAAGTGGGAACTGAACCTAATCCTACAGAGTATAAACATGTTGCTCTGTGTACATGGATCTGCTCCAATTACTTGTACAGTATGATTCAGATATAGAGCGCAGAATTGGCTTCTTAACACTGAATTACATTATATTTCTAGCCTGTAATATGGGGCATCAATTACAGCCATCTCTTAGGTTAGTTCCATTTTGTTTCTCCATCGTTCTTCCTTATGATTTAATGATCAAAATTATGTAATATTTACAATAAAAAATTGTTTGTTTCTATTGGCTGACAGTAACTTCTGCAAAATTTGCAACAAAAAAATGCATGTGATCTTAGCTTAAATTTTTTCTTAAATGTCCATTTGTTAAACCATTTGCTGAAACTAAAGCATAATAAAGTATAAACCAAGTTATCTCTTTTTTTACTTTATGTTAGTTACATTCAGATTGATGTCCAGTATTGTAATTTTGAACAACTATTAAATGTTTAATCATGAAGAACCTGGTTCATGAGTTCTACACCGACAATATAATTTTTCATGTCAAGCAATTCTGCCATGCTACACAAATACTGAAAATGTGTCATATGACAATTTTGCACAGTTTGATGAGCAAAAGGATCAAGTTGCAGTCGAGCAGATTCTACGTGTAGTTTTTCTTGACCCAGAACGCCCTTGTCCTGTAAGTAGTCAACACGTAATATTGGATGACTCCTTCATTTCCTGTTTGTTTTCTTGTCTGTTTTTTCCATTTTTCAAAAATCTTTTATAATCGCTGAAGGACTATTGTGTCTTTCTCTTTCAAGGCAATGGAAAAACTTAAATATCAACTGGCTGAGGCAGAGGCTGAGGCTGCACTTGAAGCACGCAAAAAGCCTCCAGAAGACACAGGACCACGTATAGTTGGGGAAGGACTTGTTATAGATGAATGGGTGAGGCACTCAACTTGATGAGTTCCCTATCACCATCCCTTACATTCTGTTTTGACTAACTGAAGTTAATATTTCCTTCTACATTTTCTAACATTTGATCCTGTTCTGATTTTGCTTTGTAGAAAGAACGGAGGGAAAGATACCTAGCTAGGCAGCAGGTTGAAGGTGTTGATTCTGCATAGAAGTGCAACCTTTCTATTGCTTTGTGCCTTGGACACTTCTTTTCTTGAGCTGAAGTTTCCATTTTGTGCGGTTGAGCTCTTTTCTAATTTGTCACCGTGTTGATGTGATCAAGATGGGACTCGAAAAAGAGGTAAAATGTAAACATGTTCGTTGCTGTTAAATTTTAGCTGAATTCCATTTGGTTTAAGATAATTAAAGGGTTTTCCCCTTATTTGTTGTAGATAATGGGTTTTCTATTAGTAACCAAATTGTCGATTTTGGCAGAACAAAGTTAGATAATGGGGTTCCTCATTGTGGTTTTCCTCTAGTTTTATGAATTACACTCGAGAAACTCAGTAATTTGGAGCTTTAAAAAGCCAATTGCTCAAATGAACACATGGAAAAGTATATGCATAATAGTAGTGGGGCCCAACATTGTTATCGGTTCCGGCAAAGCAATCAAGAAAAAAGGTGTTGATTAAGATGCTTTGGTTGGTTCTCACATGCAATGAGGAGTCACCATTATTAGCGTTGTCTAATGTGGTGATGCCTGATAGGTTGAAGGCGGGCAAAAATCCTGTTTCATTTTTTTTTAATTATATGAACTACTGGAAAATAGATTTGCCTCTAGATACGGTTTTGATTTTCTTGGTGGTAATATACTCCACTAACCTCAAATTAACATTTCATACAGTGACTTCACTCCGAAACAATATTCTCCCTCTGGGGTCAAAGATATAATTGAAATTAATTAAATATATAAAGATTAAAATTGGCCAATAAATATTATTCTCTATTCCTAATGAATTAGGAATAGCCATTTCTATGGAAAAGTCAGGAATGGCTATTTTGAGTTCTAAAATGAATAAACTATTCCATAATATATATATATATATATATATATTTGCTAAATAATAACCAAGTGATGAAATAACCACCCCACCAGAAATATGATTGGAATGGAATGGAATAACCAACCAAACATGCCATTAGTGAATGGTTAAGATTTGAAGTCCAAAATTTGCCCTCATTGCTTAGCTTTGTTCAATTGCAACCAAAACTAACTCATAGCTCATGTATCTATAAAAAAGCCAAACAAGTCCTAAACCATTAGGTATATAGTAAATATTCTCATCCCAAGAAAGAAATCAAAACAAAAGTAGCAGAGTGGGTAAGAATGATAGTTCCAGGAAAGATCCTATCTTAACAAAATAGAGTAGAATTAAAGATCCTATCTTATAAAATATAGTAGAATTATCCCAGAAGCCAGTGGATTAGGAACTTGTCACTTTTCAACAGAGAATATAATTAAGCCTAATGCAACCAAAAAAAAAAAAAAAAAAAGGGAAAATGCCTAATTCTACAAGCTCTGCTTCAGCAACCTGCTTGTTAAAGCACCTGATAGGACCAAGTCAATGAGCAATTAAAAACTCTTGATCTGCCTTTTTATTTTTTTATTTTTTAATTATAAATTGTTAGCTTTCTAAGGAAATCTACAATCTGATCTTTGAATTCATTATGTTTTGCCAAACACAGATGAAAATGATATTTTAAACAAGAATGAAAAAGCTAAAGCATAGTGTTTCACTCACTATCACTCTACCATTATATGTATAAGGTTGTTGTCCTTCTTAACTTACATGTGTAAATTAAATCAACAAATCAAACTAGATGATGTGATTTTTGGTTAGTGATAAAAAAAATTTGTTGACAGGCTATAGAGCTGAAATGGAGAATGTATCATACTCATCGCAAAAATAATATTTGAGGATGCGTTTTAATGCTTAAATCACCTTTATATGTAAGAACGAAAGAAACAAGAGACAGCATAAAGATAACTAAAGAAAGCAGAGAGAGTTGCGTGAAACATATGTTACTTGCTTAATCTGATTTTCCCAGTTATACTTTTAAAAAAGATTATGTGATTAATTAGATTGCCATAAGTAAGTCATGATTGCGTAACAATCAGACCATTAATTTATAATAATTAAGAGAAGAAATCAACTTATGTTAATATAAAATTTTTTTAATTATATATATTTTTAATTATTGATTTTAATAAATTTAAAAATGAGATTAAATTATTTTCTTTTTAGATTTGTTTCTCTCATCTCTTATATCTATTTAAATCAATAATTAAAAAATATATATAAAACTAAAAAATTTCAAAATTTATGTAAGTTGGTTTCTCTTCTACAACTAAATAAAAAAAATCATGATATAGAAAGATAATGTCTTGATAAATATTTTACATATTAATATATCTTCTTACACTGGTATTGAATAAATAGTAAATATAGGGGTTATGATTATGTTGTATCCCTGGTGATGGTAGATTAGCAGTAAAAAGGGAAGTGGCAGTATTCCAGTTCCAAATTATCCCCTTTTCTAAATATAAATGTAACTGTTTGTTTTGCACTTTGAAAATTGAAATGATGGAAAGTTGCCAAAGTATGTGGACCTTATTCGAATTACATATTTTGTAGTTTTTGAGGAAACAATGGAGATTGGGGGTCCATGATTACTAATGGACAAGGACAAGACAGATGACAAATTGTGGTAGACTTGGAACATTGAATCAGTAAACGAACATTTAACATTATGGTACTTTATTTGATCGATCCTAATTTAAAATTATATATGATTCATCGCAGTTTTATTTTGGATCCATTCCCGGTGAATTTTTTTTTTATAATTTTTTTTGTTGTAATTGAAAAGTTGGATGACTGCTTTCATATATTTTTTTAAGTATTTTATTATTATTATTATTATTATTATTATTGTTATCGTCGTCGTCGTCGTCAATGACTATTTTCTCTTATCGTCGATTTTAATAATAATAATTAAGAAACAAGCAAAATAAAGAATAAAGATAATTTCTTTTTTTGCCAATAAAAATTAATTTAGTAGCAAGAGATTTTAAAATTTTAAAATTTTAGGTTCAAGTTTTATATTTATGAATTTAGTTTAAATTTACATTTAATTTATTTAATTATATTTTAATTAATTAATTTTTTAATTTTTTATATAAATATAATACTTGATTATAATTATAAATTTTCTCATACTTATAATTTTATAATAAAAAAAAACAATTAATTTTTTCTATATATTTAACAATCCACTTTTTTTTTATGTAATAATAAAAATATCAAATGAATCGTACTAAATCAACACAATTCATTTAAGTATTAATTCATTGTAAACATGTTTGGAGTCTACTAAGTTAATTTTATTGTATTTTATTATATTATTATTGTTATTAGTATTATTATTATTATGATATTGTACATAATTTATTATTATTATTATTATTATTATTATCATTATTATTATTATTATTATTTAAAAAAAAGTTTAAAATAAAAAAGAGAATAAAAAGAAAAGAAAATTGGTGATTCAATCTTGGATCCGTCGGAGCATGATTCTTGGTGATTCAATCACAGATCCGTTACAGCATGCTTCTTGGTGATTCAATCCCAGATTTGTTGGGCATAATTCATGCAGAGAATCAAGCATATACAACCGGTAATAAAGAGCAAAGAATGGAAAAAATTTAAGAGGAAGGAGCCTGAAAAATCAATCCACACCCAAAAGCCAACACACAGCCTCATATACAAAACCTAGAAACCTATACCCAGGATTTCATCAGAAAACAAGCAGAAAACCAGCCCCACAATTTCAGAAACGAAGTCAACCGCCCTTTCCTTTTCCTCCTCTCTCAAACTGCAAGGATTTGGGCGAATAGGAAGCAGCACTCTTCCTTTGTCCAAATGCCGGCCGTCCACCCTGTGGCGGGATCCCTTACCTGAACTCAAGGCCTTCGCTTTGCCGTGATTGTCGCCTGTTTCAATAAGATTGTGACTAGGCAGCTCTTAAAGGGAGTTCTGGACACTTTCAGCAAATATTCAGTTAATGAAGAAGACATTGATGCTGTTTGGGTCCCGGGTTCTTTTAAAATTGGTATTGTTGCGAAAAGGCTGGGAAGTTTCAAAAATATCACGCAATTGTATGCAGTGGTGCTGTGATAAAAGGCATTAAATCGAGCTGGTGGCAAATCTATGAATAAAGGCTGCTAAAAATTGGTTCTACTGTGAAGAAATGAAGATCCGCTTGAAAGCCATACCCGACCCGTTTGACCCAATGTTCATTTGGCAAATTTTTATTTATGATTTTATCCTTTTTTTTATCATTTTATATTTAAAGTTTTTATTTTATTTATTTTATTTTTAGTTTTTTATTATTCATTTTATTATTTTATCGGGTAATTTATTATTTATTAAATGTGTTGTAAAAAATTCCTTTTATCATTTCATTTTTAGAAAACAAAATTAAAAAATCTTTTCAAAAATAGATCTATGAATTCCACTAAACTATTGGAGGAATTTTATGGATCTAAATTTTATAGGATCCATCAAATTATTGGATAATTTCATGAATAAATATAAAAAAGAAAAAAGATATCAAAAAATAATGTTATCCTCGAAACTATAAGAAGATTGCTTCCTAAATTACGTCATACTAAACTATTAGAAGACTTAATGAATTTTTTTTTAAAAAAAATTTTTGTAAATATTTTTCAAATAAAATCTTATCAAACTATTGGGAGACTTTACTAATTTTTTAAATAAAAAATTATAATAAATCTGACGACGGAGCCTCTTCAAAGTAGGACACTAGTCTCTATAAATACTTCTGACGTGAAGAAATTATCTTAAATTGTTACTAAACTATTAATATAATTTTAAGACTAATTTTCAATATTAAATAATTTGATAAATTACAAACATGATCAAGACTTGGATAATTTGGAATCAAACTGATACCATCTTTAAAATGGGCGCTATGAAAGTGTTATAATCTTTCTCATGCGTAACCGAATCTGATTTTATGGATCAGATTTGATCCTGTGGCCAATCACACTTAAACAAAAAAGATTGGTAGCAACTTTTCTTATCCATGTCTAGCGATAGGTCAACAAATCTATATATTATGACAGTTTGGATATTCCACTAGAGACATCGAGAGTTAGGCCAGTAAACAATTTCTTATTATCATAGCCTTGCTTAATAAATTTGAGATTTTTTACTTCTTTTCATTGCTTACACTTGCTTAATTATTTTATTTATTTTTTACTTCTTTTCATTGCTTATACTTGCTTAATTATTTATTTATTGTATATATATTTATTATTCATTTGTATATACATAACATAAGCTCTCAACTCGAGCTCTGGGAGTGAAGTACCTATGCTCTTGTGAGATTTTATATCTTTGCATGGGCCTACGAAATACTCTCACTCAAATTGAATCTTTTTCGTTTATAGCTTATGATGGGTGAAAAACGGGTGCCTTACTAGTCTGTGATTGACTATGATATAAAGAGCAATTTGAGAACCTTTTAGAAGTAATCAAAACTGTATATAGTTAACTTTGAGAGCCTAACCATAGATAGAGCCATGTTCTTCTACCCTTTATAGTTAACCCAAAATTTAGGGTCATGTTGTTATAGTTTATTCTTTTTTTGAGGTGACTAATTGATTTTCTTGTCTTCTTTTTATTTTTTTTCTTTTTATGCATATTCATAAACATACATGTAGATTACATATTATACTTACTAAATTTTTTTATTATGTATGCATGCAATGATGCATCATTGCATTCATTCTCATACATAATCTGATAGGTTCATAAACATCATTCTAAATTTGTACCATAATTACGAAAAATTAAGGTTCAAGAATAGATCAACACCAGTACTACACTCGAGTCAGAGCTAAAAAAATAGAGCACGATAATGCAAGTTATCTCGAAAGGATAGAAAAAGCCTAGAAGATACTTAAAAGAAAATTAAGCAAAATTCTTGATGCTCTTAAAAAGATAAACAAAGGAAAAGAGGTGAAAAAAGATTATTTGCATGAAGTTACCGAATCAACATATTCACAGGGATTTAGTCCACATCAGACCCAAACTATTCTAAGTTTTTAGTTACAACAGACCATATTCCTGAGTTATAGAATGCCTTATACACTCGATCAAGGAAATGTTCAGAGCTATACCAATCATGTCTTCACTGAAAAAATAGATGAGCCTATCTAAGTTTCTAAAATAAATGAGACCAAAGAAGAAGTGAAGTTGTAGATGACTGTATCCCCGAAAGACTCTAACTAATCAAGCTATGGATCCATGGATGCTGTCAACCTTTGTCTGGTTCCAGATGTGATGATTCTTTCAAAATTTAAAGTACCAAATTTTGAAAAGTACGATGGTACTAAGTGCTCTATTACGTATATCACAATGTATTATCGTAAAATAGCAGCACATGCTAACAATGAGAAGCTGTTTATACATGTGTTTCAAGATAACTTGATCGAGTCTATTGCAAGATGATATGTCCAGTTGGATAAGACTTGCATTAAGTCATGAAAAGATTTAACTCGATCATTCATTAACCAATACTATTACATTATAAACATAGCTCATGATCACCTATCATTACAAAGAATAGAGAAAAAAACATCTGAATCTTTTAAGGAGTATGTCCAAAGGTGGCAGGATATCACTGCTCAGGTATAACCTCCTCTAACTAAGAAAAAAAAGATAGAATTGTTTGTAAGCACTTTAAAGTTACCATATTATGAGAAGATGACAAAAAACGTGACTAAAAATTTTATCGATATAGTGATTTCAGGGGAAATCATTGAAAATGTAATCAAGAGTGACAAATTGAAAGACAGTGAGTTTTCTGCTGCTAAAAAAATGTCTAATAAAAAGGAAAGTGAGACTCAAGCTATGAATTTCGACAGGCAACAATTCAGAAATTACCTTTAGCCAATTTATCCCATATACCATTCATCTACAAGTTATGCTTCGATTGCAGTATACCAATCAACTCCATGACTTTTTTACCTATCAACACCTAAGCCCTCTGTTCATCTAATTATCCCAACAAGTAGTGTGCGAGAATTATGAAACTAAGAAAAGCTTATATTTGACCATATCCCTATGAGTTACATGAATTTGTACCAAAAACTTTATAAGAATCATTTGATTGCTCTCATTCTTACAAAAAAACTTGAACCTTCTTATCCCAAATGGTATGACTCTATTGTTTATTGTGACTGCCATTTTGGGTGGCAGGCCATTCCATCGAAAATTGCATTCCTTTGAAACATATGGTGTAAAGATTGATAAAAAAAGGGTTGATAAATTTGATACCGATGGAAATGCGGCATCTAATGTTAGTAGTAACCCATCACCCAATCATCCAAAAGCATAATTTTAAGTAGTAACCCGTCACCCAATCATCCAAGAGCATAATTTTAAGGAGGTTGATTGGAATTACTTGTCATCTTGGACTTCTTGAGAATATAAATCTTTTTATATACTTGGACTTCATCTTATTTTTCATTATTTTAATAAAGTGACATGTTTGATGCATTTTCATGATATTTTTCTTTTGTGTGAATACCCATTATTTATTTTTACCTTTTCCCATACCCATTTCTTTGATTCTAAATAATGAATGCTTAGACAGTTATGACAATAATTCAAAATTTAATTTTGAAAACATCATTCATGATGATTTGATTGATAGATGAAGATTATTGATTCATTGAGATTGTTAAATAAAAAAAAAGATAAATTTTGAAAAGAATTTTTGGAAGTGATACAACACATGATCTTTGTAATTATTCATTCACAAATCTACTCTTGATCAATAAATATTTTTCATTGAAAGTGTTCATGTTCGAAATGAGAAATGATCACCTTTCTTCTATCCTTCAAAAAAAATTATTATTATCCTTTGTTACCCCATTTGAGCCTATTAAAATTTTTTTTAGAGGTACTTTAAACAAGGATCACCCTCATACTAAGGGGCAAAGTTTGAGAGATTTGTTCATTCTTAGAGGCAAAGCCCTTTTGTGATCACATTTCCTTGACAATTGAAAAAAAAAAAAAAAAATTGATGGCGCAAAATGCTTATTTACTTCATAAAAAAAACAAAAAATAAAAAAAAGCAAAAAAAAAAAAAAAAAGAAAATTGATGGAGCAAAATGTCAAAGTGCTCTACATGAAGAAGTGATCCTTGGTTAAATTACCCTGCAAATATAATTTGGGCCTATTTTATCCATTTCTTTGGCAACCTTTACTCTAACATACGCTACATCCCTTAAAAGTTCATTTTAATCAAATATGAATACTCGATTTGGAGAATCATGAATTGAATTAGGGTGGATTTGTCATTAGATTGTTTGAAGCCTTGATCAAAGTGTCATTGATAATAAAATGGAAAGAGAAATGAAAAGAAAAGAAAAAATGAGAAAAATGAGTGCAAAAAAAGAAAGGCAAAAAAAGAAACAACAAAAACAAAAAAAAAAAGGGTGAAGGGAAAAAAGAAAGAAAAAGAGAAAAATGGAGAAATAGAAAAACTTAGACTGAAAACCCAAAATGGAAATTTAAGTAAAGATGAAAACTTGGAAATGCAGCTTCATATGAAAATCTCAAGAATAAAGATGATATTGATGGAATCACATTCTTGAAGAAGAATTTTGAGTTAGAGTTCAAAACTATCTGAATAATTATTATTTTGGATATTGATATCCCATTTGAACAGTCATAATATTTTACCTTTATTCACCTTTGATCTATTTTTTACCATATTTTTTTTAATAATAAAGAGCCATTTCTCTTATCATTTGCTAAATATACATCCTCTGAATGAACCAAGGAAATGTATTATATCTGTCACTAATTTGAATGATGGTAAATAAATGAATGACATTTCTTATAAAAAGTTTTTCATTTTTTTGAAAGAAATCCAAGATGAGATAAATGAAAGAAAAATTTACAATAGGGCAAACAAGTGACTCGGTGATGAATTCAATAATAGATTGGTTGACATGACCTACGAGTTATAACCAAATGAAAATAATGACATGAATCAGCCGACTAAATCTATTCTAATACTATTAATATTGAAAAACTAAGAAGAACTGGTGGAGTTTTAAAAACTTTGTCATTACAATTGAAATTCTATGACATCAGCATTACATACATTGTGTTTATATTCGCATCCTGGATAAGACATGTATTTGCATCATTGCAATATCATCACCACTCATTCTCGATCTCGACTCAGTTTAGATCATTTTTTTGACTCACGATTTTATTTCGGTCATTTATTTTTTACCTTGACTTGATCTTGGTCACTTTATCTTTTTTATTCTTTCAATTTTGTTACGAAATCTTTGTGAATCTAAAATCTTTGTGAAACTTGGACTCTTACGAATCTTTCTTTCTTACAAATTTGAAAGTCTTTGCGAACTTGAAATATTTGTAAATCTAAAATCTTTACGAAACTTGAAATCTTGTGAATATTTTTTTCTTATGAATCTGAAAGTTTTTGCATCTTTACGAATCTAGAACCTTTGTGAAGCTTGGAATCTTATGAATCTTTCTTTTCTGTGAATTTGAAAGTCCTCATAAACCCAAGATCTTTACGAATCTAGAAGCTCTATGAAGCTTGAAATCTTGCGAATCTTCCATGCTTGTGAATCTGAAAACCTTTGTAAATCTTAAATCTTTGCAATTTTGTTAAATTTGGGATATTGAAATCTTTTAACTTCTATTATGGAACCTCAAAAATTTTTGAATGTCCAAATTGTGAATATTTGAATTTAGAGTGAAATTTTGAACTTTATTTTTTTAATTTACGATTTCGTCTCATCAGCCATCTTCGACCTCGACTCAGTCCTAATTACTTTGTTTATTCGACTCACGATTTTTGTTTTGATCATTCGATTTTGTCTCAATCTAGATCATTTTTTAACTTGTGATTTTATCTTGGTCAGCCAATTTTGACCTCGACTCGGTCTTGATCACTTTATCTTTAGACTTATGATTTTGTCTCGATTAGGCAATTTTGATCTCGATTCGATTTTGGTCGCTTCATCTTTAGACTTACGATTTCATCCCGATCATTCAATCTCAACTTAGTCCAGATCATTCTCTAATTTATGATTTTGTCCCGGTCAATCATCTTCAACCTTGATTAGGTCCTGATTGTTTTATCTTTCGACTCACAATTTCATCTTGGTCATTCGATCTCGATTCAGTCCGAATCATTTCCTAACTTGTGGTTCCATCCTGGTCAACCAATTTCGTCCTCGACTCGGTCCTGATCACTTTATTTATTTGACTTATGATTTTGTCTCGATCATTCGATCTCAGCTCAGTCTAAATCATTTTCTAACTCACGGTTTTGTCTTGGTCAGCCATCTCGACCTTGACTCAATCCTAGTCTCTTTATCTTTTCGACTCACGATTTCATCCCGATCACCTGTTTTGATTTCGACTTAATCCAGATCATTTTATTTTTTGACTTGCGGTTCAGTCTCAGTCATTTTAGCTTATTGATTTAACTCTTGAAACAAAGTGAATGTCTAGATCTTTGCATCATTCCTGTCTAACAGAGATGTGCAAAAAAAAGTAACTGTAGACACCTATCTGTATCCGGGGTCTATTAAGTCAATTTTATTGTACTTTATTATATTATTGTCATTATTATTATTATGATATTGTACATAGTTTTATTATTATTATTATTATTATTATTATTATTATTATTATTATTATTATTTTAAAAAAAGGTTTAAAATAAAAAAAAGAAGAAAATTGGTGATTCAATCTCAGATCCATTGGAGAACAATTCTTGGTGATTCAATCACGGATCCGTTAGAGCATAATTCTTGGTGATTCAATCTCGGATTTGTTGGGCATAATTCATGCAGAGAATCAAGCATATATAACCGATAATAAAGAGCAAATAATGGAAAAAATCAAGAGGGAGGAGCCCGAAAAATCGATCCACACTCGAAAGCCAGCATACATAGCCTTATGTACAATACCTGCAAACCTATACCTAGGATTCCATCAGAAAACAAGCAGAAGACCAACCCCATAATTTTCAGAAACGAAGTCATTCGCCCTCTCATTTTCCTCCTCTCTCCAGCTGCAAGGATTTACGGTGAATAAAAAGCAGCACTCCACCTTTGTCCAAATGTTGACCTTCTGTCGAGTGGCGGGATCCCTTACCCGAACTCAAGGCTTTCGCTTTGCCGTGATTGTCACCCGTTTCAATAAGATTGTGACTAAGCAGCTCTTGGAAAGAGTTCTGGACACTTTCAGCAAATATTCAGTTAATGAAGAAGACATTGATGCTATTTGGGTCTTGGGTTCTTTTGAAACTGGTATTGTTATGGAAAGGCTGGGAAGTCTAAAAAATATCACGCAATTGTATGCAGTGGGCTGTGATAAAAGGCATTAAATTTAGCTGGTGGTAAATCTATGAATAAAGGCTGCTAAAAATTGGTTCTACTGTGAAGAAAAGAGGATCCACTTGAAAGCCATACCCGACCCGTTTAACCCGACATTCATTTGGTAATTTTTTATTTATGACTATCTTTTTTTTATCATTTTATATTTGAAGTTTTTATTTTATTTTCTTTATTTTCAGTTTTTTATTATTCATTTTATTATTTTATCGGGTAATTTGTTATTTATTAAATGTGTTGTAAAAATTCCTTTTATCATTTCATTTTTGGAAAACAAAATAAAAATTCTTTTCAAAAATAGATCCATGAATCCCACCAAACTATTGGAAGAATTTTATGAAAAAAAATTTTATGGGATCCACCAAATTATTGAAAAATTTCATGAATAAATATAAAAAAAGAAAAAAGACATAAAAAATAAATTTATCCTCCAAACTATTGGAGGACTGCTTCTTAAATTATTGAGAAACTTAATGAATTTTCTCAAAAAGAATAAAATTTTTGTGAATATTTTTCAAATAAAATCTTATCAAACTATTGGGAGACTTTTTTAATTTTTTCAAATAAAAAACTATAATAAATCCGACGATGAAGACTCTTCAGAGTGTGATACTAGTGTCCATGAATACTCTTAAGGTGAGGCAATTATCTCAGATTGTTACCAAATTATTGATATAATTTTAAGACTAATTTTTAATATTAAATAATTTGGTAAATTACAAACATGATCAGGGTTTGGATAATTTGGAATCAAACTAGTACCATCTTTAGAATGGGCGTTGTAAAGGTGCTATAATCTTCCTTACGTGTAACCGTACTCTCAAATTTAAAATCTGATTTCGTGGATCAGATTTGATCAGGTGGTCAATCACACTTAAACCAAAAAGATTGTTGGCGACTCCTCTTATCCATGTCAGCGATAGATTCACAGATCTATATGTTTTGACACCCACATGCTAATAGATTGTGTTGATCTAATACTATTATTTAATGTGTTATGTTGGCACAATACATGAAGGATAATAGCATTACCCAGCACGATAAGTGACTTTTAGTCTTTATGAATCATGTTATGCCTAGCACGATATTATTTTTCATGCTAATTTGGGTCAAACACGAACTATTAATAATTTTCAATATTTTAGCTATAGCTAGAGTTTAAAGTATATATATATATATATATATATTCATTGAACTTTGAAAGAGCCAACTTTTTTATTTTATAAACTGTAACTTTTTTATATTATTCAAATATATAAAAATAATTAAAATTTTTTCACAAAGATATCTTAACTCTTTTTACTACTTCTAGATCCAGTAACAACTTTTTTTACATTTATAGTTTATTTTTTGATGAATTTGTAATAATAGTTTTTATGAAAAGGTTTTTTTTATAAAAAATTATATCATATAATTTATATTTAAAATGAGGATTATAATTCTATCTAATAATAATTTAAATATTTCATAAGTAACTTTATTTATATAATTTTATTTTTATAAATTATAGAAAAAAATGACAAAAGCAAATATAATAACATTTGAACTTGTGTGTTGTGCCTACTAGCACACATGTGACATGCTAGTACTCATATCACGTGCTAATACTGATCCTTAACGGATCGTGACATATCAACCTATAAAGCTAAAATCTTGTTAGCTCAACATTACATACATATATGTATAGTGCTTAAACATGTTAAGAATAATAACTCAAATCCCATAAAAGACTTGTTTGAGATTGACTAGATATTGCTTGATAGATAAAAAGACTTGCAGAAGAAGAATTCTAAGAGGAAAGGAATTTTTAATAGGCAAGTTTATATGGTTATAAATAGGTGAAACCTCTGTAGGATTAGATATGAGAAAAAGATGTAAGAAAGTTTTAAGGTTTAATAAGTAGACATCTCATAAGACTACTGAAGATTTACATCTTATGGTGTGTATGTTTGTTTGTGAGTGAACTAAATAAGACTGAAAGGGTTCACATAGGTATAATTTGTAGGTGTATATGGGTATGTGTTTGGTTATATTGAAAAGGTGCACATGGGTATGTGTTTGTTTTGGTTAAGAATACTTCATAAGACTAAAAGAGATTGATAGGGTCTATGGATATTGATTGTTGAGTGATTGATATGTTTTGATGTATGTCGTAACGGTTTTAGGACAACTAGATGAATTTGAGAAAAATAAAAGAAATGGAGTTGCCACCAATTTTTTTTTAGGGTGTGTTAACCGTTAAAAATTTTATCCTTTTAATAAAACAATAAAATATGTTTAGAGCTTTATTAAAAAAGGTAATTTTTAGTCTACGAAAATAAATTGGGTTCGAGAGTCAGTTACGCATGAAAAATGATTAGCACCCCCACAACATCTATTTAAAACGGTACCAATTAATTATGTGTTATCTTTTAACATTGACAAAAATGGTCTTAGTCTTGGTATTTAAAAAATAATTTTCCTATATATATATTTTTTATTATTATTGTTTTTTTAAAACATATTTTTATTATTTTTAGTAAACTTGAAATAAATAAGAACCTTATATTGAAAAATTCATAAAAATATCTCAATACATTGACAATATTAAAAGGAACCATCTCACCTAAGGAATTTTTAAGCATCACTACATGAAATTCTCGTAAATCCTATCTTCGGTGGTTCATATTCATTTCCAATAGTTATTAAAAACATAAAGTAGTAAGTAATTTTAAAACAAACAATATTTTTTGGGACTTATTTCTAAAAGATGAGAAACCTTTATAAAAAATTAATTTAAATGCTCCAATACGTTGGTAGTATTTTAGATGGATTTTTTTACCTCAAGAATCACTACTCGAATTTCTTTAGGATCTTATCCTTGAAGATTTTTCATTTATTTTTTAAAAAAACATTAAAAATTATGTAATAATATAGCTATCCACAAATATATTTATTTATTAAAAACATTATCCTATTTATTAAAAAAAATTGTTCAAGTTAAAGAAAATGATCATAAAATGAAAATTTTTCATAATGAAAAGAAACTTCTAAATATTCCAATACTTTGACAATTTTTAAAAGACTTTTCCTACTTAAGAAATTATCGAAAATCATTACTCGGACTTTTTGGAATCTCATCATTGGAATTGTTAAAATATGTTAAGTAAACAATAAAGTAGACTATGTACACAAAAATGTATATATTCATTGAAAATTACATTCACCAATTATCATTAAAATTCAAAAGGAAAAGAAAAAATTACATGATGCAATCATACACACAAAATGATATATTGATTAAGCCTTAATCATCTTATTTTATCCTCTAATTATTAATAACACCTTTGGAAGGAACAAAGTAAATAAAATTTTATTGAAAATTTTTCTAGATACTCCAATACGTTGGCAGTATTTTAAAAAAATTTTCTCACCTAGGGATTTCCTTGGAATCTCTACTTGGACTTCCTTAGAATCTCATCATCGGATAATTTTATTCACTTTATTCTTTCCTACTTAGTTATACTTTTAATTTAATTTTTAAACTTTGATCATATCAATAACATTTTAGAAAAAATACAAATGAAACTTTTTTATATTGAATATTTCCCCAAATGCTCCATTATTTTGGTAGCATTTTTAGAAAAATATCCTCACCTAGAGATTTTTAGAGAATCATTACTCGAACTTCTCTAAAATGTCATCATTGGAAAATTTCATTCATATCATTATTATTTGCATGGAAAATGTATCAAATATGAATTTAAACACGACATAAAAAATTAAAATAAGCATGAGAATCTAAATAACAAAGAAATTAATAGTGCATAGAATCAAACTTATAATTGAATTTAAACAATCATAAACAAATTATACATGTGTAATTAAAAATAAATTTATGAAAACAAACTTTTTAATCTTATACTTTTATAAATTTTTATTTACCTTAATGTTTTAATTAAAATTTTTCTGCACTAGTATTTTCTTATTTTATTGTTCATGTCAAGATCAAGAAAAACACCAACTCCAATTGCATCATATATGGTCTCTACATTTGGCTTTCAAGGACTCCTAAGGCTCTAGGCAGCAACATACATTAAAAAAAAAAAAGGCTGGAACCATAAAAAAATAAAGCTTCAATCATGTATCCATAAACAACATACATAAAAGAAGTAAGTAACACGAAAAAAGAACAAAGCTTTGGGTTCTCAATCAGCAAAATCATGCAGGAAACAAAGTAATAAACGTGCAAACACCCAAGAAACCAAGATGGAGACACAATGGTGGAGGGATTGGTGACAAGAATCAAACAGCTACTTCCATGGAGGAAGCAGAAGCCATTTGGCAGTATAACAAAACAGGAACTAGAGCAAGCAAAGAAAAAACAATCATCAAACACAAAGTACATAAGGAATGTATGATGGAAGAGTAAAAACCATGAAGTAAAAGAACCAATATAGGAACTTTAAGGGGGGGCCAAATAGTTGCTACCATAGAAGGAAACATGGGTTGTTCGATAGATAGCCCAAGAAGATGCTAAAAATGTAACAAAAAATAAGAATAGAAACAAAGTAAAGCTTGGAACTTTACTAACAAACATCAAATATAAACCACTTAAGGAATACATGTGGGGGAGCAAGAACCATAGAGCAAAAGAACCAAAATAAGAACTTTATGGGGGGGTTGAACAGCTGCTGGCATGGGAGGAAACAAGGGTTGTTCGATGGTCCAAAAAATGTTGAAGTTTCAACCATAAAATGAAAGCAAAGACAAAGCAAATAGAGCTTGGAACTTTATTAACAAATACCAAACATAAAGCATGCAAAGAATGAACAAGAAAGCTATGCAATAGAGGCCATGGCAGGTGCAAAAAGTGGAGCAAAAATCAGTACAGAAAAGTAAGCAATACACCTATGCTTGGGCTGCTTACCTCTTTCAAATAAATCATATTTTTGCTTTCCTTTTTTTGTGTTTTCATTTCCTTTTTCCCTGTTTTCCAGAAGCTTTCTCTCCCCTTTTTTTTTTCTTCTTCGCCCCCTAAAACCCCCTAGCCTTTTTAATGGTCAAGCAAAAAATCTTAATCTTGATAAACATGGACCCTTGGATGAGATTTCATCCAAGGGTCAAAGCTTGCTCTTTTATTCCTTCAAAAGGGTCATCTTTGACCATTGGATTAGAATCAAATAAAGATCCAATGGTCCATATTAATTAGTGCAAAGATGATATTTTTATGCCCAACAAACATGTGACAAGACTATTTTATCTTCAGTTACAAAGTTTTTGGTATTTAGGCCTTTTCCTTGGAAATCAAGGTTACCATGGTTATTTTTATGATTTTAAAATATCAAAAATCATGAAATATTATAGGATTATGATATGAAAAATTTTGTGAAATTCTGAGCTCGAAAAGGCTAAATTATGAAAATACCCGTATGGGAATATTTTGATAATTTCACACTTTTGGGGGTACTGTTATGATTTCAAATACATCAAAAATCATGAAATATTATAAAACTAAGATCTGAAAGTTTTCGTAAAATTTTGAGCTCGGAAAGCCCAAATTATGAAAATACCCCTCAAGGGGTATTTTGGTAATTTCACACTTATCAGGATACTACTATGATTCCAAACCCACCAAAAATCATGAAATATTACAAAAGTGAGATCTGAAAAGTTTCAAGAAATTCTGAGCTCGGGAAGGCCAAATTAGAAAAATACCCTTATAAGGGTATTTTGGTAATTTCACACTTTTCGGCATACCATTGTGATTTTAAATGCATCAAAAATCATTAAATATTATAAGATTAAGGTCTGAAAGATTTCACGAAAATTCAAGCTCGAAAAGGTCAAATTAAAAAAATACCACATATAAGGGTATTTTGGTAATTTGGCCTTTCTCGGGGCACAATGAAAATTTTAATGTTTTGAAAAAAATCTCAAATTCAATTTAATAACACCTTGATTTTAATGAGATTTTAAATTTTCAAAATTAACATGGACTCTATTCATTTTAAAATTTATAAAATTTGACTTTGTTTGACTCGTTTTAACCCAAGTAACTTTGAGTTTTGAATAGACAAATTTATGAGATTTTTATGAGTCTTAAATGAGCCCCTGATCAATCATGTTGAAAAATATCTCGAAAAAAATTTGATGTCTACAATATATGATTGTAATTCTCTACAACTAGTAAATTTTGTTTATCATCCGTAAACGTAGATCAGTTAGACTAAATCGCGTTAAATTATTATCTCTTGTGTGTTTGATTGATTATTTGATTATACTTATGCTGAAATGAATTAAATTAGGGCTTTTATCCTAACAAGTGGTATCAGGTTGTGGTGATCCCAATAAGTGGTATCAGAGTATGGTTTGAGAAATAAGAAGAGATAAGTCCAGAAGAGCTCGATTCAAGAGAGAGTTTGAGTTCAAGTTTTGAGCATTAAAGATCGATTTACGTCAAGCGTGAAGATACACAAAAGAAGATGATTGTGAGACTTTCATTACATTTGAAGCCAAACATGTCTAGCATGAAGATAGATGATTTGATGAAATTTAAGCCAAGGTGGAGATTGTTGAGAATAATGACTCAAATCCCATAAAAGATTTGTTTGGGATTGGTCAGATATTGCTTGATGGACAAGAAGACTTACAAAAAAAAAATTTTTAAAGAAAAAAATTCTTAATAGGTAAGTTTGACTTACAGAAAAAAAATTCTAAGAGGAAAAAGATTCTTAATAAGCAAGTTTGTATGGTTATAAATAGGTAAAGTCTTTATAGGGTTAGGTATAAAAAAATGATGTAAAAAAGATGTAGGATTTTATGGATAGATACCCAAAAGACTACTAAAGATTTACATCTTATAGGTGTATATTGTTTATGAGTGGACTACAAGAGACTGAGAGGGTCCACATAAGTATGATGTATAGGTACATATGAGTATGTATTTGGTTGTGTTGAAAGGGTACACATGAATATGTATTTGTTTAGGTTGAGAATATTCTATAGGACTAGAGAATATTGAGAGAGTCTATGGGTATTGATTGTTAAGTGATTGATATATTTTGATATATGTTTGTAATTCTCTAAAACTAATAAATTTTATTTCTCATCCATAGATGTAGGTCAGTAGGACCGAACCATATTAAATTATTATCTCTTGTGTGTTTGATTGATTATTTGATTATACTTTCGTTGATGTGAATTAAATTGAGGCTTTTAGCCTAACAAAACCAACCCAATTATTTAACAGCAGACCATGTCAAACACCACTCATATTATACTAAACCATGTTATGGCATAGGTCATCCGACCCATGTGAACTTAATCCGAATCGAATAAAAAAAATGATTCGAATTGAACCAAACAATACAATTTTGAATTAATTTTTTTTATTTCTTTCTCACCCTTAATGTAAAACGGCATTTATGTAATTATGATAAGAGAGATATTATAGTAACTTTGATTTATTATAAAATAAGGAGCATTACAATAAATTTGGACACATGTCAAGTAATTAGTAAATTATTAAAGGGGTAAAATTGTCATTTCTATGAAGTTTACTTTCATATACAACTAGAAATAATTATCCCGCTACGTAGAGGTGAATTATTTTTTCTGTCAAAATTTTTTATTATTATTTATCAATTTTGTATTATTTTAAATATATTTATAATTATTTTAATACATAATTTAACAGGAGTATTATAATAATTTAAAAAAAATAATATGTTAACTTTTTATGAAACAATCATAATAATGTTTTTGTAATTATGACATGTAGCATTATAGTAATTTTGGCCAATTATGATTGAATGTTTTGTAATTATGATAGGGGTAGTGTTATAGTAATTTTGATAAATTACAGTAAGAAAGACATTATAGCAATTTTGATAAATTATGGTATAATGAGTATTTTCATAATTATGGTAGTAAGGGTATCATAATAATTTTGAAAATTTATTATAAGAAGAGCACCATCGTATTTTTAACTAATTTATTGTAAGAGAAGCATTTCTATAATTATGATAGGAGGGGTATTATAATAATTTAAAACACATGTCAACTCTTAATTAAAAAATCATAAGGGTATTTTGGTAATCTCATTGAAATTAGTAATTTAATATGTAGTTAATTTTATATTATATTAAAATTTAATATATATCATTAATAAAAGTATTATAGCAATTTTCAAATAAAATGTCATACGCCAAAATTTTTATAAAATGGTGATAAAGGTATTTTAGTAATTTAATATGTGATACATTTTATATTATTATGTTAAAAATTAGTACATAAATTAAAAGAAATATTATAATAATTTTCAAATAAAATGGCACATTTCAACTTACTACGAGTAATCATAAGAATATTTTAATAATTACGATAATGAACATTATAGTTATTTTGATTAATTTTAGAAGATAGTTTTTTTGTAATTATGATAGGAGGAAAATTATAGTACGTTGGCCTTGAATTGATTAAGAATTTTGATTTGACAAAATAAAAATTTGCCAAACTTATTTCAATCTTGTCTAAGCTTAAATTGAACATTTTTTCACCCTTCTATCTTGCCAAAATTTATTTAAGAACCAAAACAATTCAAAATCTCGAAACAAAACATGATTTATGCAAGTTTTGATAGAAGGGATCGATCCCTTCCATTACCAGATCGATCCCTAGCAAAAAGGATCGATCCTGTTTTCAACCAGAACCGAAAGTTCTCAAGATTTGGTAAAAATCGATCGATCCCCTCCCTGTAGGGATCGATTGGTTAGCAGAACGGATCGATCATATCAGTTAAAGGATCGATCACTTTTTCATATAGAATGCTTTTCTCGTGCAATTTTTCATAAAAGAGATCGATCCCCTTACATAGAGGATCGATCACCTAAGGCAAGGGATCGATCCCCTCTTAAAGGGATCGATCGGTTGTTCAAATAGAATGTCCCCCAACTGTGGAAACCTAGAAAAGAGATCGATCACCTAAAAGAACAGATCGATCCCTCAAGCAAGAGATCGATCGGGTAAGGCAAAATAGGCATAAAATCAAGCTTTTTCAAACATGAACCAATCGATCTCTTAAGAGAGGGGATCGATCCCCTGAAGGCTTGAAACTCCCAACGGCTATTTTCTGTCCAAAATTTCTGTAGGTTTAAAGCATTAAATGCAATCCAACGGCTCTCAACTTCTTCCTAACTATAAATTAAGCATTCAATTGCAGACCAAGAGCAACAAGAGCTAAAGAAACTTATTGTTATTCACCTACCAATCTGCTCAAGCATTCAAAGCTATAAAAAGAGAAAAAGTATAGAATTCATATCAGTTTTTCTCTACTTTCTTATCTATACATTTGTGTACTTCAACTTAGCAAATACTTAACCTTTGTGAGGTTCTTAAAGTTTGTCAAACATTTTTAAATTTTTTGTATTGTGAGTGTGTAAGCTTAAGGGGGAGGATAACACTTAAGAGTGTATATTGTTGAGTTTGTAAAGCTTTGTGAAAGCTTAGTTGTAATCTTCATCAAATAGTGAATTGAATTCCTTAGCAAGAAAAGCTAAGAGAGAGGATGTGGGTGCCTAAGAAAGGATCGAACCTCTATAGATCTTGATGTTAAATTCTCTAACTCTATCTCTTGTTTATATTCATCTATTGTGTTTATTTGTTTTAATAATTTATGGTTATTGAATATTATCTTTAAAAATTTTATTAAAATTAATTCATCCCTCTTGATTTGTTCCAAGTTTTTGGGTTAACATAGTATTTTTTATCAATCTTGATAATAGAAATATTTTTATAATATAATAAAATAGATATTATAATAATTTTAGTCATTATGACATGAAGTGCATTTTTATAATTATAATATAAGAGTATTATAATAATGTATCACTTATAAAAAAGATATTTTTATCATTTAAGACATAAAAGACATCCTAATAATTTGATAATTATGATAAGAGTATTTTTATAATTTAAGAAAAGGGAGGCATTATAATAATTTATCATTTAAAAAGGATATTTTTGTTATTAACATAGGGAGGCATTTTCGTCTTTTTAAATACATGTCAAGCAATTAAGCCAAATGTAAAGAGACAAAATTGTCATTTTCATGATAGGGTATTTTATATAGTTAGATTATAGTAGATAAGATGATTTTACAGAACAATAAAACGAGAGAAGAGAGGAGAGGCACAATTATTGAGTGGGGTAATGAGCACGTGATGCCCATACCATGTCACGAGCAACACGCGTCCACTTTAGTCGTCCTATTCATGTAATAAATGGACAAAAATGCCCCAGAAGCTAAAGACAAATATCAACAAAAAAAAAAGGTTGGGGGGGGGGGGATAATAATGCGGGACCCGCACTAAATGGAATGTGAAACTTTTGATGCTTTCCTATTGATGGAAAGGGCGATTAGCACCAACTCTGGTTTAAGATAAGCTCGTCACGTCGTATGCCCATGCCTTATATATTTCTCCCGTTATTTCGTGGTATTTTCATTTTCAAATTCAATTTGTCAAGCCAGAAGTGTAAAAACAAGCAAATAAGTTAAGACGGAAAAGAAAACCTTATGAAGCTGTCAATTTTATCGTGATAAAATCTCTTTTGGAGACTACCAAGATAAAGCAGAAGCAACCTATGAAAACCGCTTTCATAAAACCAGCTTAACGTTTCATAATACCATACACTTACCATACACTTCCTTTACTCTTCTATAAATGAATGCCGTCTTCTGGCTTGCTTCCTTCATCTTAGACTCCGTAGTAAAACAGCTAATAGTTAAAACCCAACCTAAAGAGTGGAGAGATGAGTTACCTGAACCGGGTGTGGATGGCAACGAGCGTGGCTGTGGTGCTAGGCAACCGTGAAAACCAAGGTCTAAAATGGAAATCAGGCGTCAAGTTTCTCCAACGGAGCCAGAGGAGGCTCTTCGACCGGGACTCTTCTGACTTCCGATCGATTTTCAGGATGATCGGCTCTGATCTTTCCCGTATGGTGGGAAACCGTGATGCTCCAGCCGATGAGTCGATCCGCCGAATCATGTATCTTAATTGCTGGGGCCAAGGATGAGAATGGTCTTTTTCTTTCTTCGCTTTTTTACTTCCACCCCTAAAACAAATGAAAAATTACTGTAGAGGAAAGGGTGTGGAATCTGTAAATAAGGATGGAAGGGTTTTGCTTGAGATGTAAATTTGGAGTCTTAGCCTTTTTAGGATCAATGGATTATGATATCAAATGCAACAAACGTTGTAAAATTTTCAATCAATTTTGTGTATATATGATTATCTAGTCTTTTAAATTTAAGGTTTAATCAGTTTTTGGAAGATCATCTTTTTTTTTTTTTCTTATTTCTTTTGACACTTTCCAAGTTTCCTTCAATTAACTCCGATCAAACCATGTAGCTTTTTTATGGGGTAATTATGGAAAGGAAAAGAACACAGATTTTCACATAATCAGTTTATGAAAAACCACGGACAAGAGAATATCTTTTCTGGTACGAAATCAGGAACTAGCATATCCTAAATTTCTGCTAAGATGTTAGTTCCCACATCGATGTATTTAGCTGATCCTGCCACCCATTTGCCTTCATGGTTCCTGATAATAGCTCCTGCTCCTACGCTGGCAGGGTTCCTCGTTGAGGAGCCTGCAGTATTTAGTTTGAATCATTCCTTTAGTGGGGGGTTCCATAAATGGTAATGGTCGTTTCACTAGTGTGCCTGTGCATGGCTTGGTTCATGGCAAAGAATTCTCCTGCTTTCTCAGTGGCTTTTTGAACAATATCCTCTATGTTTCGGTTTCCTTTGAACACCCTATGGTTTCTCTCAAGCCATATTTCCCAGATAATGTGAGTAAACAGGAGGCCCCAAAGGTTACAATGGTGGCTTCATTGCTTTTTCGCAACGCATTCTTTTTAATCCATTCCTTTATCTTAGGCAAAAATATCTAATTTAATATTTATAATATTTGAATTCATTTAAATATTCATTTAAGTTCAATATTATTATCCAAATATGAGTCCATTTAATTAAGTATTATTCGTTTAAATATCTGAATATATTAAAATATTAATTTATTTAAAATTTTTATCAAAATATAAAATAAACAAAATTTAAATTTAAATTCAAATTCACTCTTAATTAATAATAAATAAAAATTATTTTTTAAGGTTTAAAACTTTCTACAAGTATAAAATTTATATATTTTACATATATAAATGTATAACGAATCCATATATTTATTACTATTCATTAAAATTTAAACAGATTCGAATATTGGATATCTTGAAGATACTATTTGTATTTGCTTCTAATCTATCACGAATAGTAAATTTTTTATCAAAATCTGTTAATTATCTATTTATAATTATCTGAACCAACATAAACGGATCGGATAGTAACGGATATCCATTTATTTACTATCCATTGCCATCCCTAGGCGAAGATGAAAGGCTGATAACATCTTTTTGTTCCAACCATATTTTTTTGGTCCATTGGCACTCTTTGAATAAATGTTAAATGCTTTTTGGTTCCTAGTTGCAGAAAATGTCTCTATTTGAGATATTAAGTCCCTTGTGAGCAAAAAAAAAAAACTTTGTGGGGAGGATTTCATGAATGCACTCATAAACAAAGAATTGTAATATAGGAAAAAATTTTAACTTTCATATCCATTCCCATTCTGCATTATTCAAATTTCTAGTATAACCCCTCATAAGAGCATAAGCAGACTAGATAGTAAAGTGTTTGCTTGCTGGTGCCATCCAATAGGGTGAATTTGTCCCTAACCAAACCTTTTGTGTAAGCATTGCTCTAATTGCATCAATGGCATAAGTGGGTAAAAGAAAGGTAAATGAGAGTTCACTTTGAAGTTGAAATGCAATAAAGGTTTCTTTAACATTGATCTCACTTTCTTTCTTCGTGAAAGACCCTTGAATTACTGATCAGATGGTTTTTTCTCTTATCCATTTTTCAGGCCAAAAGCTTGTGTTTGATCCATCTCAAATAACCCATTTTAAGCCTTTTTATAAGACAAGGCTAACCTATTTCATAGCTTTCTAGGTCATATATGTGCTCACTCTTAGTTTGGTGTTGCCTTCACGGCTAAGGTACTTCAAATTTAGGGTTATAGCCCATGAGGCTCATTGTGGTGTAGAAAGTGCCATACCAATTTGGTAAATTGAGCTTGGCTTTAAACTCTAGTCTTTTTTAATCTCTAACCTTTTTCTTGCTTATTCTTTATGACTTATTTCTAGTTCAAGAGATATATTTTATAGTGTTGCTTGTTCTCCCTACATAAAAGTTCTTGTTAATCTAATCCAGTTCATTGCATATACTAGTGGGAAAGGCTTGACATTGCATGCAATAAAAAGGAATGGTTTCTTTAACATATTTATCAAAGTTAACCTTGAAGGTGAAATGAGGCTAGCTTTCTAGCTTGTTAATTTTGATTGGGCTTTTTCCATAGTGAAAGCATAATCCTATTTACTTTTCCTATCTTTTTAAAGCGAAAAACTTAGGTATCTTCTTAGGTCTTTCATTTCCTAGATTTTTAAGGTGGTAACAACCTCCTATTTCTAACCTCGATTTGTATTTAGAGAGAAAAACACTATTAATTTATCAAAGTTCACCTTTTATCTTGATTTTAAACAAAAGTTGTCCAAAACTTCTTTTATTATTTTTATTATTTTATCGACCTTTCAAATAAGATGATGTCATCAACAAAAATAATATGAGAAAAAGCCAAGCCATTTCTGTATACTTTGTTTGGAAACCATTTTTTATCATCGTATTTTTCCATGATTTGAAGGTTAAGAAACTTTATGCATAATATAAATAGGTACGATGACAAAAGATCTCCTTGTCGTGTCTTTTCGATGGTTTGCAAGCATCCCCATATTCATCATAATTTTGATAGAAGAATAAAAGATGTAACTCAAGATAAAGGTAATCCATGATTGGCAAAGATTGAAAAAAATTAACACTTTCTTAATGGAATTCCATTCTTATATATCATAGGTTATCTTCAAGTTTGATTTAACAATCATTTATCCATTGTCATTTCTTTCATTTAAATGAATAAAGCATCTCTTAAACAATGATGCAGTTGTCACATTCATTTTTCCTTAGGGATAAAACTAACTAGGAAAAATGATATGATCTTGTTAAGCAAAGGCTTCAATCTTTGGACAATGATTTTTGTGACAATTTTATAGGGGGTATTGTAAAGACTGATAGGCCTAAAATGATCAATGTTTTTCATTTAGCTTATTTCCCATGGATGTATAGTAAAAAATGTTTTTAATTGTTTAACAACACTTCTCTTTGACCATGTTCTAGCACCTCTAGTAAAAGAAAGGATGGAGTCAATTTGGACTCGGAGCCTTGAAAGCTTTGAAAGTCCATATTGTGTTTTGGATTTCTAAGTTACATATAGGTCTAAGAAGTTTTAATTTTTCTTGACTTATGAGTTAGACAATATGTCTTGGTCCTATTCCATAGCTTTACAACCCAAAAGTTTGATAGGTAATGTAGAGCTCTTGAAAATGATATTAGACAATGTTGCTTATGCTTTACGAGTTTACAGTTCAAACTCTATCTTGGCTTTCTAACCTCAAAATCCTATTAAAAAATTTTTTAATTATTGCTGAAACATTAAAAAACATAGTGTTTCTCTCTTTCCATCAATCAGCCAACTAACACAAGACTTTAAAACCCATATATTCCTCTGCTTTGAGAATGCATTTGTATTCATCAACTAGTACTTGTTGCAAATCAAGATAAAATTTATTAGGGGAGTTAGATAATGCTTTTTCTATGCTCTTTAGTCATGCTAAGAGTGTTTTATTCCTTTTACACACATTTCAAACAAGTTATTCTTCTATTTTTGCATATCCCATAAGAGTATCAAAGGTATAAGCTAAGGAGAAAGTTTTAGGTTTCAACTGTTTTAAATGAGTATCAACATTAAACACCATATTGGATTTGCGAAGGTTGTGTCAATTCTTTCTTGTATTAAGTCTATGATTTTTTATTATTTGATCACGTGAATTTTGGTCCAACATAGCCTAAGTCAAACAAATGACAAAATTAAGACAATCATGAAATGTTTTAGCTCTAGACAATGACAAAGAAGCAACCATTCGTAATAGTATCAATAATACAAGCCAGGGAAAAAGTCATTTAATTCTAATTATTTTGGATAATTAGTAGAAAATCAAGGTGATTGAATCACATTTTTTGGAGACAAAAAGGTTTGGAGCCAATTTGATTGATCGTTTCCTTTAACTTGATTAGAATAAGGCAATGGTTTGAGTGTGTCTTGACTAGATGGTTTACACTTGCTTTTAGAAACGTTAAACTCCATGTTGGATTTGTGAAGGCCATGTCAATTCTCTATTGCATTATGTCCATGATCTTTTTATTATTTAACCACTTGAATTGTAGTCTAATGTAGCCTATGTCAAACAAATGACAAAAACTAAGGTAATTATGAAAGGCTCTAACTCTAAACAACAACAAGGGTGCACTTATTTTTTGTCAAACAATTTAAGAACTTTGTTAAAATAATCTATAACTAGCTAAGAAAAGTTATAGTGTGCAACAACAATCTTTAAATTTTCTCATAGTAATTTCTTTTCATTAAACCTAGAGCTAGCATATATAGCTTCTAATAACCAAGAATAATTTGTAGATCTTACCAACACTATAACATGAATCTTCTGCTTTGTAGTGCATGTATCGTTAACATCCATAATATTTGATCTCTACATCAGTCATATACCCCATTTCTAACTTATAATGATGGTGTTTTTTCGTGCATCAAATGAAAGCTGATCAATAATTGGATAAGCATCATCTCTACTTGCATACGTCTTTGTAAAAACCATAATTTCATGTCCATACATTGCTACCAACTCTCAAGGCATGCAGATAAATTCAATGTGGCAAGCACCTCTATAATTCTATAATAGAATTGACATAGGTTGGTTTTGGATGCTATGGTGGCTTATAGGTAGCTTTTGAAATTAAGGCATAAATAGCATTTCCCTCTCAATCCATACTTATGTTGGCTTTTTTACCTTGGTTACATCTCTGCTTTGTGAATAAGTATCCCCTTCCTTAATAGCATGGCTAAACTAACACATATTGAAACTGTTGAACATATTGATAGACCTTTGCTTTTAGTATCATCATGCAAGTGCTATTCAACATGACTTTTAATGGATTGTTTGCTAACTGAGTCTATTGGATTGATAATACCTGTAATGGTGGTGTATTTTTTTCTTGCATCTAAAATAAGTTCTGAAATGGTATGGAGGTTAATGCTTCCAAAGTTGGCATTGGCTTGGGTAAGTTAATAGGGAAACTAGAAGTGTTGCTATTTCTGGGTTGTTTTCTACTACTTTTTTTGTCATTTTTTCCTTTATCTCCAAGTGAGATTGATTTCTCAAAATGTCCATTCTTGTGTTTTAAGCCTTAAAGACAAGAAGTTGAGGCTTTAATGTCGAAAGCAAACATTAAGAGTTGGGATTGTAAATTTGTCTACTTACTTGAAGAGCGAGGACTTACATTATTGTTGCTTAATGGTTGTTTTAGGGCCCAAGAAGTTTTTACCTCTTTTATTGTATTTTTCTCTTTTTCATGTAAAATCAGATCCTTTTGCTCCAAATCATGAGGTTGAAAGTTGATCTCTATCTACACTTTTGCGTTAGGTTAAAAAAAAAAATCTTTTTGGTTTCTTTCTAGTTTGTTAGAACTAAGAGACTTGTTATTATCACTTAGGGTTCCAACATTTTTATTCAAAATTACTACTGGTTCCCTATACTAAGAAGCTTTCCCAAGCAACATATTTCTTCATTGCATGAAATTGGCTAAAATTAGGTTGTTGCTTTCTAACATTGGTTTACCAGGCAACCTTTAGGTGCTTGTTGACTTATTTGTTAATAGGTTGATAGTTACTTAATTATTAAAGTTGTATGAATCTTCTTTTCCTGAGTCCCTTTTAACTTGTACTTGCCCTATTTCTTTGCCTAATTCATGCCTAGGCTTTTCCTTTTTTATCAACTTAATTTCTGTTTTATTATCTTTTTTTATTTATTTGTATCTCATTTGTATGAAGCTTTTTGTACACATGTCTCATCGAGGAGCTTGCTTTTATCTCGTCACATGTTTGTGTCATTTTTTATAAGGTTGAAAGCTTTCAGTTTGTAGTATTGTCATTTTCTTTTATCTTGTCTTATGATGTGGCAAAGCAAGTAACCACAAAATGCTAACATGGCTAAAGAACATTAAAAAATCTATTGACAAAGGTTTTGATATGTTGATGTGTGGCCAAAATTTCTAATGTGACAAAAAAAGAACAATTTGATTGGTGAAATGGTGGAGAGTAAAGCGTATTAAGATGGCGGTTGAAAAATTGTTTTGGTAAAAAATTCTTGAAATGCTAATAAGAGGATCTCTAATATAAATGTTAAGGTAGAGCAATAAACAATCTCATATCTAGTGTTGTCTATTGATGAAAAGAGTAAAAAATTTACCTAAAAAATATATAGTGAGAAGGGTTAAAAAAATGTTTGTGGAATGATGACCAATTGATTTTTTTTATTATCTGCAAAAAAGATCACCAAAAAATGGAAAGAACAAGAAATAAGAAAAGACTTTTATAAAACACTATGGATCTAACTTTTATAAGAGAAAATAAAAATTTTAAAAATTTAAGAGAATAGTTTTGGATTTAAAGAGTGATGACAAAATATCATTATGAAGAAGAAAAAAAATAGTATGGTGTAAGTTGTGTAGGAAAAAGGGAAAAATGGGGAATTATGATGATGACAAAATGATGATGATTAAAGAACAAGTAATGAAAGATAATTGAAAGGAAAAAAGAATTGGTTTTATGGTAGGAGTCATTCAAAAAAAAAATCAAGGAAACATATAAGAAAGCATGATGAAAGAATGCACAGGAAATGGAAAGAGAAAAGGAAAGCATGGCAGGGAAAAAGGAAAGAAGAAATCTTGGCGAGAAAGACTTGCTTTAATACCATGTTAAAAAAACTGAAATTGCTATATTTCTATTATATTTGCTTGTATCACAACTTTACAACCAGTGGTTTATATATAGATATAATTTTCACTATATAAACAATGATTTACTATGTTAAATAGTACATTTTATCTGTAGATACTTATGTGAACAATGCAAAGTGACAAGAGAATTCTCTCAATTGCTTTTGTCAAATACATTAGAGCACCTCTGTCAACAGTCAATATCATCTCTTTCTATAGTCAAGATCTCAATACTAGTAATAGATTCATCTATAATACCATCATTTGAATCCTTTTGACTTTGTTATAAAGTTAGTTGTTTCTGCAAATTTGATATATATTCTGTTGCTGTACATATTTCACTTTTAAAATTGGACTCTACCTATAGCTGTAAACGAGCCGAATATGAATGAACAAACGAATGTATATAGTTTGTTTATTTATTTTTAAAGGTGTTTGGGCTTAGTTCATGATTGGTAAGAAATTACTTTGATCGTTCAAGCTTAGTTCGTTTAAATGGTAAGATATTCATATTCGATTCATGTTTGATTCAATTAAGCTAAATAAATTCGTTCATGAATTTATTCAATTAATAAGATATTCCATTAAACGAACATATTCACTAATATATATAAATAAACATGTTCATGAATAATAAATAAATCATAACTAAATAAATGTAAACAAACAAACCCTAAATGAACATAAAAGAATCCAAACGAATATAAATGAACTCAAACGAATATAAACGAATCTTAAAATAGGATTAAAATAAAGGATAAAAATATAAAATTGTTATTATTACTATAAACAAAAAATAAATGAACAAGTTTTAAATGAATAATAAACGAGCTTGTTCACAAATATAAATGAACCAAACTAACCTCTGTTCGTATTCAAATTATTTAATAAATGAATGTAAAAATATTATTCAATATCATTTGTTAAACTTAATAAACGAATAAAAAAATGAACATATTCACAAATAATTCATTGAAAAGCTCTGTTCACTTATAACTTATTACTATTATAAATATCATCAAAGCTTTACCAAGTCCAACAAGAAATAAACTATCTAGAAATTGTGATCTTTCAGCCAAAGCATGGAGATGCACAATTTAAACATATGAAAATTGAAACAATGATATGAAAACAACTTGAGAATCATCGATGCAATATGTCACGAAAAGTAATCAAGCAATGAAGCAATTAGGCAGTGGGCATGAAAAGCATGCCCACATGGAAATGAGCCATGGGTCCTATAACTGTATAACCACTAGCTCTTCATAACCTTTGCTAATAGCTAAAATATTACGCCTATAGACATGATAATTAAGATAAAGTTGACTAATCAAAAGCTACTGAATTTATAGGTTAAGGAACAGAGACGGATCTAGGGTTGGGGTAGTGCTAAAATCTTGAAACTTGAATATTTTTATTAGTAAAAGATCTTAAATATAAATGATTTTTATATTTTACCCCTACTAAAATTTCAAAATAACAAGTAAGATTATTAGAAATAAACTCAATTTTTAATTTTTTACCCCCACTAAATGTAAAAAAAAAAAAAAGTATGGATCTTTTATAATATTGAAATATATATGAATGTATTAACAAAAAAGAAAAAGTAATTGAATAAGTTAATTATTCAAAGTATAAATATAAAATTTATCTCTTTACTATACTTATTGATCTTGCTAGAATGAATTTTTAATGGGTTACAAAATATATTATGTCATATCGTGTTTAATCCAACTTGAATGATAATTTTGTTAATCGTATTGTATTATTTTCATTTAATAAATATATTTATGTATATATTTAAATCTTAATTTGTTTATTCAATTGTCGTATTTATGTTTACCTATATAAGTGTTAATATTCTTTCTTAACGTGACATAATTAAGACAAGCAAATATGATTTTTAGATATAATTTTTATATAAAAATAATATTTTTTAATATTGTATAATTTTAAAAAAATATTTTTATTATTATATATTTCTAAACATATTTGACATTATATTCTAATAAAAGTCATTTTAAGTTACAATAGTTTTATAAATAAATATTATCTAATAATTTACCTCTACTTATCATAAATCCAAGATCTGTCCTATTTAAGGAATATTTATGGAAGATGTTTGATTTTCTTTTTAACTATATAAAGTTTTTAGAATTAATTTTGATTAATAAGGTTTTAATAAATTTATCGCAAGATGTTTGGTTTAAGTGATAAAGAGAATTCTTTTTTATGAGTTTGAATTAATTAAGTGATCATAAAAAAATAATTTTTTATGAATTCATTAAGTTTAACATAAATAAATTTACTTGGATTAATTTAAAAAAGGATGTTCCGAACAAAACCCATGAACTCTTACATAAAAAATTTTAATAAATTTGATTAATGCATATTTTCTCATTCATTACGTAAAATTTGTCATATATGGATAAATAGTACATGACCAAAATTTAAGCCATTGTCACTTTTTTTGCTTTTTTTTTTTTTTTAATTTTTTCTGTTTTTATCAGTTTTTTTTTAATATTTAATAACTATTTTTTAAAAATTTTATTTTTTAAAGTGGAATCCAATTTATACCAAACTGTTTATTTTTATTTTTTTAAGATTTTAAATTTATTTTTTAAAAAAATTCATTTGATATTAAGAATATGTTATTTTTTATTATTTATTATTTATATATTTAATAAATATATATTTTAAAGATTTTAAATTTTTTTGTATCACTAATATCAAAGGTATGTTATACGTCATGTTATTTTTTTTCCTTTTAATCTATTTTTTTTTAAATTTTTTCTATTTACTTTTTTTAAAAAATATTTATATATTTTTATAATATTTTACCTTGAGATGAGTTGAGTGGTATTTGATCCTTTTATTTTCAAATAATATATTTTAAGAAGAGTTAAGTTTTTTAAGAGAAATGAGATCAAGTTAAAAATATATTTAGGATACTTATCTTGAGCTATTTCAAGATATATATAAGATTTTATATTTTATTATATATTTAATTATTATATGTATTATATTAATAAAATTATATTTTATCTTAATTTAATAAATTAATATTTTGAGCTCAATATGAAATGTCACGAACTTTGTTTTTTCATTTTTTCATTTTTAACTTTTTGTATTTCTTTTATTAGATAAATTTATAAAAAAAATATTAATTAAATAATTCAATGTCATTCCTATTTATTTTTATTTTTTTAATTAAATAAATTTTATAAAAAAACACAATAAATTGAGATGATAAAACAAAAAAATTATTTTTCTATTTTTTTTCTAAAAGTTAAAAAAAAAAGTAAGGAGCTAAAAAAAAAAAGGAAAGTTAAAAAAAAAAAAAATCGAGAAAACCAGATTCTCCTTCTAAAATGAATTACCTTGGCGTTGTCGCCAAGCACTAAACCGTGCGACCTTCACCCAGCGCTAAACCCTAACATTTAATAACGCCTCAAGACCCCGGAAACCCCAACAGGAAAACCAAAGTAAAGGGGAAAGAAAACTGGATTAATTTGTTTATGGATTCCTTTTGAAATTAGTTTCAAATTTTCAATGGTAGCTGCTTCAAGGTGCTTCAAGCTTCTTCTTCGAGGCAAAGGGACTTTCAATTTCAATTCCACTTCAATTCGAGATTTGGGCAACCGTCTAATAATCGGGTATTACCCTCACGGTGTAAGTCAAAAGGTATCCTTTTTTTTACTGGAATTACTTTTGGGGTAGAAACTGTGCATAAGGCAGGAACATGATTTCTCTCCTTTTTCATTTTTTTTATTTTTTGATTTTTTGAAACAGAAACTGATTTCCTTGAAAGTTATTTATTATTCGTTTTAAGCCGTGGTTTAGTTAAACGTGTGATTTGGATTGATTAATTTATTATATTTGAGTTTATGTTAAGCATTTATTGATGGCCATGCTTCTAATCCCAGAATTATTTCACATCCATCCCAGTTGGATTCTCTTGCATCCGCCTATTTTATCCCATTGTAAGTAAAATCATCGGAAATTATAACTCGCTTGCAACTCAGGCTGCTCCGGATGAAGAGGAAGTGACTGATGAAGTCTTGAATCAAATTCTCGCTACCTATGAAAACACGCCAAAGTCGAGCAGGGAAAGGTGTATTGCTTTTGTTCATAAGCTTTGCAAATCTGGGAATCTTTCTATGGCTATTAGATTACTGCAATCATTGCGTGATAAAAATATCTTCATCCCCAATGCATATAATACCCTTTTGGCGGCAGCTGCTGAAAGAAATGAGATTGACCTTTCGTTTCAGATATTCAAAGATTTGTTAGTGTTTCATAGACCTTTGAGCTCAACTTGTTATCTTAATCTTGCAAGGTCTTTTGCTAAGACTAATGACTGTACAACATTGATTAGATACGTCAAAGAAGTGTCAAAGTTAGCTTTTCCCAGTAGCACGATAGTTATAAACCGAATCATCTTTGCCTTTGCTGAATGTAGGCAGATAGACAAGGCTCTTTCGATATTTAATCAGATTAATAGTTTCGGATGCAAGCCTGATGTGATAACATATAATACTATTCTGGATATCTTAGGTCGTGCTGGTCGGGTGAATGAAATGGTCCATGAATTTGGTTCTATGAAGGAAGCCGGCTTTGTTCCAGATTTTATTACTTACAATACGTTATTGAACAATTTGAGGAAGGTTGGGAGGTTGGATATGTGCTTAGTGTTTTTCAGAGAAATGAGTGATAGTGGAGTTGAACCAGATTTGCTTACTTATACAGCAATGATTGAGACTTTTGGCCGATCAGGGAACACTGAGGAAGCATTAAGACTCTTCAGTGAGATGAAGCAGAGGCAGATTCATCCATCAATCTACATATATCGATCCCTAATCAGCATTTTGAAGAAGGCAGGGAAGGTGGATTTGGCAATGTTTTTCTCAGAGGAGATGAATTCATCTCTTTTAGACTTAGCTGGTCCAGAGGATTTTAAACATAAACGTAGGTAGTTATATATTTGATTCAGCGATTGAAGTTCCAAAGAATTATTTTAATGTCATCTGGAGTACTTCAGTTTGGCTCAAAGCAGAATAAGGTTGTGTTAGGACTTCCCATCATGCATTACTACTGATATTGGTATGTGTATTCTGCTATCCGCATTTCCTTTTGTCCCATCACTTAAGAATTTTTTGTCATCATTTTTTTGATACTTGAGGCTGTCAGGATTTGATCCCTGATAAAAGAATCTAAGAGTCCAACACTCTGCCAACAGACTATGCGGCTGTTGGCAAAATGAATATGAGGAGTTTATAGGTACTAAGATTCAAACCCTTTATTTGTTGGATAACACCTTTTAAGAATGGTTACATGAACCAACACTAATTTGTGGTTATCATTTAGCACCAATGTGGGTTAAAATATGTTCCTATATGGTTGTTATTGGTGCCATCCTTGTAAATTTGTAATGTATCATGTGGTTTAAGTTAGATGATTGGTAGCGTGCATTTGTCATGCAAGATTTTGCTTTCATTGCATAACTGCTGTAACATGTGACAGATTGGTCTTTCATCTATGCTAATGATATGTTGTTACCCTTTTAGGTAATCTTAAAATGAGAAGTAGAGGCAAGCAGAGCCAACGGCTGAGCGTACCATGGACAACATATAGTTCAAATTGGCTGAACCGATTTTGCATTTAAGCATTGCATTTATATACCTTGTAATACAAATCAGTTTTCAGTTTGCCAACGGCCAGCATGGTTCAAATTCATTGCAACATTGGAAAAGGATCGACAGCAATCATCATAGATTTGAGATGTCTGAATTGTATGCATGTCTGAGTTGCATGCTTATGACGATACCCATAACCTTTGCTATGATAGTTCAAGCAACATAATTTAGCACTGCGTGATGTTAGACTATTTATATTATTTTGACTCATAGATTTCACCTAGTTTCATCTATCATCTATGGTTTTTTTTTTTTTGGTGTAAAACAGAGTACTTGATAATGACCCAAAATAATGTGATACTCTCCTTAATGGTGGCCAGTGAGCTTTGTAACTAGATGCTTTTATTTTGGAGTATATATCAAGTTTATGAAACAAGGTCGAGTCAACTAAAGAGACAAATGTATGATGTAACATCGACAATTTTTTAGACGATGGCAAAAGAGCTTAGGATCCTTCACTCTTTTCTCTTGATATCTATGTCTTCTCTCATCTGCAAGGATATCTAGCACGAGTAAGCTGATATATGTGGCTATTGGACAGCGAATGGCCAAGCCGCAATTTGAACCATTTCTAACATGCTTATTGCTTTATTTTTACTCGTATCATTCGGGAAATCTGGATAGAAAGGAACCAGCGTATATTTAGGGGAAACAGAACAGAGGTTGACGTTGTAGGGAGTATTTTGCTATGAACCAGGGAATCACAAGAACCAGCCTCCCGTTGTTTACTCCTATCCGATGGGACGCGCCACTGGAAGGCTGGTGTAAACTCAACACTGATGTTTCATCTATTGGAAATCCTGGCAAAGCTGGTGCGGGTGTTATCATTCGAGACCATGAAGGAAAATGGATGATTGGGTCGTCTAGGTTTATCGGATATTCTTCCAACATCATGGCAGAAACATGGGCTGTTAAAGATGGACAGCTTTTGGCTATAGACAGCTAGAAATTTGAAGACTTGGAGTTGAGCTTGAAGCCTCCGTTATTGTTTCTACGCTCCGAAATTGGTCATCCTTTCACCCATGTTTACATCCCTTAATCTCTGACTGCAGGAAACTCAGAGGAATTTAAACAGCAGCGAATCTTGCCTGCCTCCTAGGAAGGAAATGGGCGTGCAGATGCTCTTGCTTGTTTTGGAAGTAGGTATTTATGTAATAGTGTTCTCTGTAATGGAAGTAGGCATTTGTGTACTAGTGTTCATTGTAATGAACTTGTGAAGTCTACTTCGTAATTTCTACAAGCTCAAAGTAATGCTCCCCAAGTCTTTGCAGTTGGCTACATAGATTTTATAAGCCTTGTACAACCTCCACGCTCCACTCAATGCATCAACTAAATATGGATAATGATCAGCACTGGCTTCAACTAATAATACTTATGAATTCTATCAAAATAATCCAATGTTTCATCACCAATGCAGCATGGCTACATGCTTATAATACCCCAAGAAAAGTAATGTCATCAGGCCACACTTTAGCCAGGTTTGCATAAAGTGGAAGTGCAAGAAGGCCTCCATGCGGTTGCCTTAATTCACGTGAGAGGTTAACTGTTTTGTTAAAGACAGTAGATGCAAGCCAACAATGTTTGGGTGTGTGGAATGCAAGAGATTTATTATTCTTTCTAGAAGTGAAAAAAACTGAAGCAATGGATGTTGGCAGACATTAGTTAATGTTAAAAGTTATAACATGAAATTTTGACTAGCAAAAGTAAGCATAATACATTGATCTTCTTCAAGGAAGCAATACCATACAGTAAAGAAGCTCAATACAAATGGAATCAACCGAAAGTGAGGGATGGATTTTATCCAAAAATCATATGTAATTGTAAAACTCAACAAGTGACATTGACCTGGTGAAGCCAGTAGGACATTTGGACAGTCAATCTCTGGATTAAAGAACCAACCCAGTTGGAAAGTCAATCTAGGACTCCCATGTTTGTCTGAGAGTTCAATTATAAAAATAAAGAAATCACCTCTAGTTTTGACCAAATATAGGACACTTGCATATCATTGCTATGTTGTTTGAATACAACTTCCTCTCCCTATAAAATCTAATGAACACTGAAGAATTTTAAATAACAACAGTCTCTAAATAAACTGAAGAATTTTAAATAACAACAGTCTCTAAATAAACTGAAGAATCCAGTTAATACCTGCAAATTTTACAAAAAAGAAATTTAGTGCTGTTATTTAACTCCGATCTCGTAAAAAAAAAAAGCGAGAAGAAGCTGATGACAACACAACATTATTTGAGTTTTTCAGACTCTAAACCAAAATTACTAGTAAAAGATTTAGAGTATAGTTAAACTCAAACCAATAAATATTTCATAAACAAGATATGGCCTCAGTTGAATCCATTAATATCCATTGAATTGCAGCTTCTACCAAGCAGGTTCTCCCTGTTAAACAGGGTCTTGGCTCCACTGCACCTCATACAAAGTGGATTCCAATCATCTTTGGCACAGAAGAAAATCTAGTTATGTCATGAATGATGCAGCAGCCCAAATAGGTTATCACAGAAAACAGGGAATTGAGGACATCTATATCTCATACAAACGGATAAAATTTGTTTGTCAATCACAGAGGCTCAGAAAATAAAGCAGCTTATCAATCAAGAATTTTCTGTAGCAGAACTGGCATTAAAAGCTGTATTATATAAATCCTCATAGCCAAGTACAAAATTTAATTAAAAAATAAACTTATTTTCTTATAATTATAAATAAAGTCTGGCTCATATCAAGAAATTCAACCATTTTATTGTCTTTGTGCTTCATGTATTGCTCTCAGAAGCGCGGATAAAATAATTGTAATCATCGCCACCCCTCCTTGAATAAAAAAAAAAAAAAAACAAGACAGGAAAAAAGTATAGCGGATGTTTTTAGAGGCAAAATCATAGAAAGACATGCCCCCACGTGTGACACCGCCAGATCAAATATTTGCCTCGATGACTAGCCAGGTTTCCAATGAGTTGGTATTAATTTTTGAAAACAAGCTAAAGGTGTAGTGAGGCAGAGAAAAAAAATACAATATGAAAATGATAAACTAAAATGATGGAGATGTAGCCGCTGATTTGACACAGAAGAGCCGATAGAAGAGCTAGGCAATTCTGCAACACGTAAAGCGGCATGGTTTTAGCACGAACATTGGGGCTTTTTTCTTCAAAGGCAGAGATTCAGAGAAGCCCGGGAGAGCTCGTGCGGAGGTAACGTCATATCAATTAAACAACAATAGTTGAAGAAAAATAGAAAATGGACGAGTATAGAAGGTAACACGCCTTTGGAGCTGGAGCTCTTGGATGACGGTGGAAGGCGATCTTGAATCGTTTATAAAGAGACCTTTTCAAAACCCTAGTTTGGATACATGGGTTGGGCTCTGATCTGACTGGGTCAAGTTAAGGCTGTGTTTTTGTTCATTTAACTTTTAGACCCACAACTTCTTATAGGCCCGTCGGCCGACCTGGAAGTCTTTCACTTCTATTTTCTAACGCTCCTAGTTCAAAAATGTATCCTTGTTGGGAACCTTCTTCTCCGAATACCAATACCATCATCTTCAGGTCTATGTGACAGCCATTTTTGTTTGTCAAACCCTTCCTACTTAAATCATTAATATTGTATCACGGTCCATGATATTCTTGTCGTTACTAATTCTTTCCTCTTGATGACATGAAGAAAATCAAATTGGAGGAACGATGCCATTCCGAATAGTGTATTTCCCAGAGCATAACAGAAACAAAGAGGGCAAGTAGGCTACTCTACCCTAAAACCATGAAACGAAATAAACGGGATTCATGTAATACTGCATTAACCATTAGAAACTAGACAAAAGATTACTGTCTATTGCAAATAATGTGTGCAACAGATTCTCTGTCCTCATACTATCATCCTGTAACCAGCCCACTTAACAGCAAAATGGATTCCAATGGACAAGGCTGCACCTAATAAGGGCATTGGGAGCCGCTTTTATTCAGTTACATCTTCTGTTTGCTCCTTGACTTCTGAAAGCTTCTTTGAATAGTGAAAGATTAGCTAGAGCTACATAAGAAGTTATCACCAGTATCCTAACCCATGGCTCCCCAATTTTAGCCATTACAGCTGCAACAGGCAGTGCTGATATAACATCATCACGCTTTTTAATTAAGCGCGAGAAACCATATAAACCCAATAGAAGAGTCCAGTAGGGTGGCTAGGAAATGTACCTAGTCACAGTTTTATTGTCAATTAGACCAGATATTGTGAGCATAAATGGTTGACACCTTATGGAGTTTAGAACAGTAGATTCGGCAATGGCAAGAACTGCTGATGCAAACACAATGATTATAGTCAGTTCTTGAACAGGGGCATATGCCACAATACAAGAGTAGGAAGCTGTACTACTGTGGATCACAGTATCTATACATCTGATCGTGGAAGTGATTGGATCTCCTATGAAATGGAAAATAAGGGCAAGTGCAAGTTTCAGGAGGTATCCCAGAAAATCAACAATACTAAAAGCAGCCTTTCTCCAATTAGAAGCTCTAACAAAACTGCACTCCATGCATAGAGAAGGAATGGCAGTGCTGCACATAGTCAAAAAAGAAAGTGAATTGGTTAGCGTTATTCTAAACTTCTGGTTACAATCCTTTGATTTACACGAGCTTGAAATTAACTTAAATGATGTTAATTATTAGTAGCCTTCTTTGAATGATATGCAACTATCAATTATCAGCCAGTTCCACATCACTTCTCTTCGCAACAAGAACATGTTTTCCTTTCTTCAAAAATGAAGCAATGGTCATCCAATGGTAGTAACTACATTACAGAATTTAACAACATCGTAAAATCATCCGAAAGCTTATTAGGACAGTACAATCCCTTTATTATGGTAGCTAACATAGTTATCAGCCAATATTTTGCTCCCTACACATGTAAGATATGCATGGTTATAAGTCTTCTTTCAATTGAAAAATATGCTTCAAATTTTACTTTGTCTAATATTAAACTCACTAGGGCAGACGAAGAAGCTCACCGACAAAGAAAGGCCACCTAACAGGAGGATCAGGAGCTTCTTCGGTCAAGTATCTGACCTCTGAGGCATTGTACTCTCTCCTCTTGCCAATCTCTCTGCTTCATCAACACTACCATCTTCTCCTCCATCTCCTGCATTAACATAAAACTCGGATTCCCCATTGCGAGAAAGCCCCGATCGTTTCTCGGAAAGTGCAAAAAAATTGAGGGCCGGCTTGGGGTTGCAAGCTTGGATATTTGAGGGAAATGAAGGAAGGCTTTGGTGGCGGGATAGGACTATGTGACGAGAAATTGAAGTAGAGTGGAAAGGAAAGAGAGAAGCGATGAGTGAGAAATTAGAAGCAATTTGTGGGGACTGTCATTGAAATTAAGTATACTATGTATGTCATGATCATCTTTTAAAAATATATGAACATATTTAATATTATAGTTATTATAATTTTATTTTATTTTAATCCTCACATATAATTTAAGATAAAGACTAGTTGTTTGAAAATTAAAATTTAATTTTTCAAGAGATAATTTTAATTTATTATATAGATAGGCTAGTTTGGATTTAGAGAGGTTTTGCCATTGAAATTATATAAAGGATTTGAGCATTGAGGTCTTTTTGTCTGAGTATTGTTTTATTACTATTATTTTTTAAGTTTTGGTTTGGCAAATTGGGCTGCTTTTATCTTTGCCTATCTTGGGTATTGCTGTTTGGGCCTATGAGCATGAGAATGAAAATCATTTTCAGTCTTTTGTAGGCTCTCCTGAAAGCGCATTTGGTCCAATAGAGAAATTCAAAGCCTGTCATTGACTCATATACGGACTAGTGATAGATTCGAGAACAACCCAGAGAAAAGGTATTTTCTCACACCTAAAAACCTGGCAATAAAAACCTGGCAACCGCCTATGTTTCTTGCATAAAAAGAAACATTTGCTTTCTCTTCTGTTGAGTCGCTGTAAGAGACTCTTCCAAATATGGTTCCACCAACAGCTATGGTCTCTACTCCTAGCAGCCCTAAACTCGGCAAAACTTCTCCACTTCTGGCCGCTGGCGCCTTCTCATCCGCTGCCGCTCTCCGGTATACTCTTTTTCACTTTCATAACCCAATATATTCGGTTCGGATTTAGTCTTTTGTTCTGTGGGCATCTTGGGTTTTGCTTTTTTTTTTTTTTCTCTTCCTTGTTTGGTTTAATATGTTTTATTTTTATCTCTTCATTTCTGTGTCTTTATAGCTAGCTATGTCGTTATTGTTTCTTTGCTTCCAATTTCTTCATTTCTGGCACACATACAGTTACAAAAGGAAATTTTGGTCACACCGGATTTGTTGTTTCTTTTCTATGTTTTTTGGGTTTTCTTGAAGATTGTATGCATTTTATTTTATTTTTTTCAACGTTAATAAGCAATGGTTCAGAATTGTTCTACAAAGTAAATAAACAAGCTAGTGCAGTGCCCTTGTGATGAGTTTGCATTTCTTGTTCGGAATATATCTGATTTGCTGAGATTCTTGGGCTTTGGTTTTAAATACTCATATTAAACAGCTTAAAGTCCAATCTGGACCATTAATACATAATGATCAGGGTCCTTTACTATAGTAGTTACAATTTCTTACTGTTATATTTCTTTGCTTAACTTGGTGCAAATAGGTATTCAGCTTTCTAATGTTGATTTTTTTTGCCTTTGAAGTAGCTTGTAAAGGTAAAAAAAAAAAAAAAGGTCATTTTTCTCATTTATAAATTTGATTGAGTTTTTCATAGTTAATTGTGAAACTGTGATGGGATACATTCTTGTGTATGCCTTTTGGTGTTATAATCAATGTCCCCTTTCTTTTTTTTTCTTTTTTTTTGTTAAAATCTACCCTTGAAACGCCCTAACCTATCTACTCTACTTACTTGCGGGAAGGGCATTACACCTTCAACCGTGGCCACCTCTCAATTGCAGCACAACTCATGCCATCTGAGCTATAGCTCAGTTGGCAATCCATCACCTCTTCTAATTTATGGGGAATAATTGCTAGAATTGTTGGAAGCCTTTGGTTGTTTAGTCAGTCAGACCATTTAAAATATTGTTTTCCCTTTGCTTTAACATTTTCATTTAACCAGGTCTAAGGATTTGATTTTAAAACGACACAGCAATATCAACTTGGGATATAAACATTCGGTTGTTGCATGCAACTCAAGTTTGCGGGTCAATCTTATGTTGTCAAGCAATATTGGTGCACAGGGTTTCTTGTCTTCTACAGGTATACTAATTTGCATCAAGTTCTTTGCTTAAACTTTTTTTATTTAATGAAGTTCTGATTACTGAATAATTGATCATTGATTCTGTTTTTACTTATACATTAAAGTGAAAAAAGATAGTAGATGCTACTTTTAAAACTAATTTGTTGCAAAGATATTAGAAGCTACTTCTGAAACTAATTTGTTGCTTTTGAATAATATATTTTGTGGAGAATAAATGAGATTTACACTCTAAACCCATGCCTCTTCTCCTTGTTACTTTCTCCTCTTTTAAAAGAAAAAAAAAAAAAGATTGGGTGCCCTGTATCTGCTAGATTGCTGCATCATTTGAGAAAATGAATTTGTTTATTTCACAGAAAACATCTTGACATAATTGTCAGGGAGCACTCTGGTCTACCAACTATGTTGATTTTCTGCACCATCAATATATTGTTAAAGCACAAATCTCCTAGGCATTTTCATTTGAGTTATAAGTATTTCTAGGTTTGAAATGAAATAATGCATCCTATTACTTGAGATTAACATTGATGAAGTTTTATCATATTTTCTCTCTTCCTTTTTCTTTTCCCTCCTTATGATATCATTGGTTTAATAAATTTTTGAAGGCTATTTACATAAAAATGATGCCGTAGTTGTAGTGATTTCTTTTTGTTTTAATTTATTTTTATTTTATAATTTATAATCCATTGGCAGGCACACAGTACAAACACCCTGCTGCTATATCATCACAGTTTTTTGGTGAACATGAAGGTGACTTGTGGCATAAAACCCACCTCTCACCTACACGTCGGAGATATCCTTTCTCAGTCAGAGCATATAAGGATGATATATTCAAATTTCGCTATCCTGTGATAACCCAGAAGCCAGAATGGTGGTGGAGAACTTTGGCAGCTGTTCCTTATTTAATAGCTTTGCAGATTTCAGACACAGGATATTTTCTCCAGCCCTTCCTAGAACATTATGAGACTTTTGAAAATTTGGTTTATTTTGTCCCGGGAGCCATAAAAAGATTACCTCCATGGTTCACAATGATATATTGCTACATTGGGTACATTGCAATTGTGAAGAATAAAGAATGCCCTCACTTCATAAGGTTCCATCTGATGATGGGGATGTTATTGGAAACTGCTTTGCAGTTAATATGGTATACAAGCAATTTTTTCCCACTCATACACTATAATGGCAGGTTTGGTATGCACTTTTGGGCTGGCATTGGAATCTTGTACATCTTCGCCTTGTTGGAATGTGTTAGGTGTGCTCTTGGTGGCAAGTATGCTCACATCCCTTTTGTTAGTGATGCTGCATATATACATACTCTGTTTAATATTGGAAGTTTTCAGAGGCCGTTCTAGGAAGCGCAGTCGTGCCTAGTTCTCTTTCCAGATTTCAAATAGCAAGTTGCGGAGTTGATTTTCAAAAGACAGAAGCGATTTCTCTGGCTATTTTGAGGTGTTTTAGAGGATTAAAAGATACAAGTTTGATTCTGGATTATTCTTTCCTTTTTCTTGCTGGTAAAAATGTTGTATCAAAAACAATTTTTTGGACTATATATGAATCCTTATGGAATGATTTAGATGTTTTTTTTAAAGATGTCGAGCTTAATTGAGAAGGTTATATATGTGTGTGTAATATATGTATAATATATATATATATATATATGTATATATGAGGTACTATGTGCTGTATCATCCAATTGAGCCGACCAACAACAACGAGTTGACCTCATAAGATTTTTAGGTGCTTTAGATGGCTAACAGTTTACCCAGTAGGAATTAAGAAAAATATGATGCCGGTCCAATTTCCCCTCCGGTTGCATGTATTGTTGAACGATGGGCCTGGGCTTGTCTAAAGCCACTGATTTGATTGCATTTGGAACCAACGTCTCTTCTATTCTGAACTTGCTTACTAGTCTGACTGGCACAAACAACTATGAATCATGCAGGTGAATGCGTCTGATTCCTCACTCAAATTAAAATTAATTGAACTCAGGTCAGGTACATTTTGTTCTTCCCCATTACTATTATTATTAATATTATTTGAAGAGCATACATTTTGACTCATAATCAAAATAAACGTTTACATGCGCTTACTGTTAAATCTTTGGGTATAACTCCAAGCAAGGAAGTAGCAAAACTACACGCTGTTAAATTAACATTCACCCCATCCATTAATAAAGTGTTATATTTTTAATTTCAATAATCACATTAAAAATTAAAAAAATAAAAACCACTTTGTGCTCCTAAACTGCAAAATCTTCCCACTTGGCCTTTGGACACCCTGAGACCCACAACAAATAAACCATATCCAAGCTTTGCCATTTTTCTAATATTCTTGTTGTAAAAAATTATAAAAAATAAAAAAATAAAAAATAAAAGCTAAAAGCTGTCAACAATTGATTTTTAATTTTTATGAAATGTCATGGAAATTTTTACAATAAATTTAAATTTTTTAACCTTACTATAAGATCATTGAATAATAACCGTCAAATATAAAAAATTAATATAAATTATTGATTTTTTAATTATAAAAATAATTAATTATTTGTTAACCTATTAATATAATTTTAATTAATTATATTAAATATTATTTATTAAATAAAATAAAAAAATTGTAATTTGATAAATACAATCTACTTAAATTTCCTAAAAAAGAAGACAAAATAATATAATATTAAAAAAATAATTTAAACTTGGTTAACGTAAAAATATAAAAATTATCATAAAATTGATATCATTTGGTATAAAATGTGTTAGAAACGTCGTAACACTCTAAGAAAGAGTTGTGATAATTCAAAATGTATTGAAGGTAAGAACAATCATAAAAAGATATTATAATAATATAAATAATTAAGTTGACAACATAAAAGAATTATTATCTAAAACTCAAAGAATAATTTTAAACCAATAAATAAATGCTAACGTAAAAATATGAAAGTAATCGTAAAATTAGTGTCATTTAACGTAAAATGAGTTATAAGTATCGTAATACCCTAATAAAAAGTTGTGGTAGTTATAAACGTAATTAAAGGAATAACATCTATAAAAAGATATTATTGTAACAAAAATAATTAAGTCGGTAATGTAAAAGAAATATTATTACAAATAAAAAAATATTTTTAAATCAAAAAATAAAAGTTAATGTAAAAAAGTGAAAATAATCGTAAAATTAGTATTATTTGACGTAAAATGGTTACAAGTTTCGTTACACCTTAATAAAACATTGCGGTAATCCTAAACGTAATGAAAAATAATAACAAGTGTAAAAAAATATTATTAAAACATAAATAATTAAATTGGTAATGTAAAAAAGTTAGTATTATAAATAAAAAATAATTCTATACCAAAAAATATGTGTTAATGTAAAAACGATAAGAATAATTATAAATTTGATATTTTTTTGTGTAAGATAGTTAGAAGTATCGTAACATCTTTAAAAAAAAGTTATGATAACCCTAAACGTAATGAAAAGGTAACAACAAGCGTAAAAAAAATATTATTATAACGTAAATAATTAAGTTGATAATATAAAAAATTTATTATTATAAATAAAATAATTTTAAACAAAAAAACGTGTTAATGTAAAAAAGTGACAGTAATTGTAAAATTGGAATCATTTGACGTAAAAGTATGTTAGAAGTGTTGTAACGTTAAAAAGTAAGAATAATTGTAAAATTAGAGTAACTTGATATAAATTGGATTAGAATTGTTGTAATGCCCCAACAAAGAGTTGTGATAAATTTAAATATAATAAAAAATAAAAACAAGTGTAAACAAATATTATTGTAATATAAATAATATTTTTTGCAACGAGAAAAAATATTATTACAAATAATTAATAATTTTAAAATAAAAATAAATGTTAATATAAAAAAATGAGAGTAATCGTAAAATTAGTATTATTTGACGTAAAATAATTTGAAGTGTCATAATACTTTTAAGAAAAAATTTGTAATACTTCTAAACATAATGAAAGGTAATAACAAGCATAAAAAGATATTATTAAAACATAAATAATTAAGTTAATAATATAAAAAAACTATTATTACGAGTAAAAAAATAATTTTAAATAAAAAGTTAAGAGTTAACGTAAAACGGGAAGAATAATTATAAAATTGATATTATTTAATGTAAAATAGTTAGAAGAATCGTTACATCTTTAAAAAAAATGTAATAATTCTAAATGTAATGAAAAGTAACAACAAATGTAAAAAGATATTATTGAAACATAATAAATTGATAATGCAAAAAAATTAAAATTATAAATAAAAAATAATTCAATCAAAAAATAAGTGTTAAGTAAAAACGTGAGAATAATCGTAAAATTGATATTATTTAGTGTAAAATATATTAGAAATATCGTAATACCTTAAGAAAAACTTGTGATAATTTTAAATATAATAAAAGTAAGAACAATCGTAAAAGATTTTGTGATAACATAAATATAAGTTGACAATATAAAAAAAATATTATTATAAATAAAAAATTTTCTAAACAAAAAAAATAATGTTTTAACGTAAAAATGTGAAAATAATTGAAAATTTGGAATAATTTGGTTTAAAATATGTTTCAATGTTGTAATGTAAAAAGATAAAAATAGTTGTAAAATTGGTATTATTTGACATAAATTAGATTAAAAGTGTTGTAACACTTTAACAACAAAATTATGATAATTATAAATGCAATAAAAAGTAAGAACAAGTATAAAAAAAATTATTGTAACATAAATAATATTTTTGGCAACATAAAAGAATTATTATTACAAATAAATAATAATTCTAAACAAAAAAATAAATGTTAATATAAAAATATGAGAGTAATCATAAAATTGATATTATTTGGCATAAAATGATTAGAAATGTTGTAACACATTTAACAAAAAGTTATGATAATCTTAAATGTAATGAAAGATAACAACAAGCATAAAAAATAATTATTATAACATAAATAATTAAGTTGGTAATGTAAAAAATTTATTATCAAAAATAAAAAATAAATTTAAACAAAAAATAAGAGTTAAATAAAATGGTAAAAATAATTATAAAATTAGTATTATTTTACGTAAAATGGTTAGAAGTATTGTTACACTTTAGTAAAAAAATTGTAATAATTTTAAACATAATGAAAAGTAATAATAAAAGTAAAAAGATATTATTGAAACGTAATAAATTTATATCATAAAAAAATTAGTATTATAAATAAAAATAATTCTAAATAAAAAATAAATATAAAAGTAAAAAGATAAAAAATAGTAAAATTGGTATAATTTGACGAAAAATATGTTTGAAGTATCATAATACTTAAGAAAAAGTGATGATAATTCTAAATATAATAAAATGTAAGAATAAGCATAGCAAAATTTATTGTAACTAAATAATTAAATTGATAACATAAAAATTATTATTATAAATAAAAAATAATTCAAAACCTAAAAATAAGTGTTAACGTAAAAATGTGATAATAATCATAAAATTAATATAATTTAACGTAAAATGTGTTAAAAGTATCATAACGTAAAAATATGAGAATGGTCGTAAAATTAGTATTATTTGGAATAAAATAGGTTGAACTATTGTAAAACCCTAAGGAAGAGTTATAAGAATTCTAAATGTAATGAAATGTAAGAACAAGCATAAAAAAATTATTTTAAAGTAAAGAATTAAGTTGACAACATAAAAAATTATTATTATAAATAAAACATAATTCAAGAAAAAATATGTGTTTACGTAAAAATGTGAGAACAATCGTAAAATTTGTATCATTTGACATAAAATATATTAGAAGTATTATAACACCTTAAGAAAAAAGTTATGATAATTCTAAATATAATAATATATAAGAACAAGTGTAAAAATATATTATTATAATATAAGTAATTAAATTAATAACGTAAAAAATTATTATTATAAATAAAAAGTAATTCCAAACTAAAAAATAAGTGTTATAGTAAAAAAGTTAAAAAAGAGAAAATAATTGTACAATTGATATCATTTAATGTCTTAATACTTTAAGAAAGAGTTATAATAATTTTAAATGAAACATAAAATAAGAACAAGCACAACAAAAAATTAAAGTAAATAATTAACTTGACAATATAAAAAAATTGATATTTTTGAATTAAAAGATTTTAAATAAAAAATTGTTAACATAAAAAGATAAAAATAATTATAAAATTCATATAATTAGATGTAAAATGAATTTGAACTGTCTTATCCTCAAAAAAAATTTTAATAATTCTAAATGTATTGATAAAAGAGTATAAAAATATATTATTAAAGTTAATTAATTAAGTTAATTTCATAAAATAAATTGATATTATAAAATTACAAAATATATTATTTTTTATTTATTAAATTAATAACTTAAATAAAGTTATGTAGATATTTTTTAATGTTTACTTGTTAACTTATTTTTTCTTTTAAGTTAATTATTTTTATAATTTTTCATGAGATATCTTAATATCTCATGGCTTTAGAATAAGATCGATATATTATGACCTTACTATAGGTAAACCCATAAGAAAAGACAAATTCCTAATAATTTAAAAGCATGATACCAATTTTATTACATATCCAACAAAAATTATCCTTGTAAATTGCAATTTTTTCTTATTCCTTTTTTTAATGTCGAAAACAAAAACAAGAAAACCGGAGGCTTTACGCTATACAACTATTTCTGCATTAATCAAAGAGGCAGCCACTACTGACAGGCAAGATCAGAACCATTGTTGTGAAAACGAGCAACTCCAATGACCTTTATTTACTTTATTACACAATTTTAAACAACAACATCAACGACAACTGTTAAATACAATTCTCTGCTTCATTGCGCTAAACCCAACACCCAACTCCTCCTTTCCTTTACTTAAATCCACATAAAATCAAACCATTCTTTCATTTTTGTTTCCCAGTTTTAGTTTTTCTTTTCATTACCCAAAAACCTTTTTTTTCTTTTTCTTTTTTAATGAATCCAATGTTAATTGGTTCTCAAACGACTACTGCAAGTAAGAGCATAAAATTTCCTCGGACAAATTGTGGTTTTTAGGAGGAGTTATTGTCCTTGGAACCAGACGGGAGCTGTAAAGTTGTGAAAGATGAGGCGGAGAGGAGTAGATTTTAGGAGGCTAGTGAGGATGAGGCTTTCTTATGTGGTGTGGTGGACAATGTGTGGGATTATGGTGTTGGCTTTCATCGTGATTTTGAGCAAGAGGGGTCAGATTTAATCAAGACCGTATAGTTCTAGGGTAAAACCTACTCTCTTTTTTTGTTTTTTGTTTTTTTTTTTTTCTATAAATGAATTTCTTATTGAGATTGAGAACTTCTGCTCTGTTCTTTTTATTTATGGACCTATTTGAACAAATTTCTATTTTTAGTGACGGTTAATTTAATTTATTGAGGTGGATTAGGAAAATAAATTTGCTTCTTTTCATTGGAACGATTAGTTTCCTCCAGTTCTATGTATAAGAGAAACTATGGCTGTTTGTGTTTATAGTTTGCTTGATTTGTTGCCACAGTTTCTCATAGGATTTTGGACATGTCTCAGCTTTCAGAGATTTATGTACCAAATAATTATAACTGTTTCGTTGGGATACTTTTGTCAAGAAGAATTGTGAAGGATATGTTCTTTGTTTGATGCATTTCTTTGGATGGATACTTTTTTTTTTAATAGCTAAAACGGTTTGATTATACTATTGTTAGTTTTGGGGAAAAAATAGTTTTGGCATGTCAATTATCATTTACGCATGCTAAAGCAAATCATTTAGATTTACTATTTTTTTCATCCAGGACTGAGTAGAATGACTTGTCCTTGTTAGATAATAGATTGGCTCTGTCATTTCGCATATTAAACGTATTTAAAACAAATTTTGGGAGTAAAATCTAAATGGAAGAAAGGTTAGTGCAACTTTAGTCATTGTGTAAAGACTGAGTAATTGAGCCTGTAGGGAAGTAGAATGATAACTTCAGACTTAAAAATGGTACGTGATTGTAGGTTTGATCTTATGATGAGGTGGCATATGCAACATGGTTCTTGAAAACATGCCTTGAACAACATATGAATGAAGAGGGTCATATAATGGTCTGATATCATATTTTGTTTTAAGGACTAGCTTGGAGGTTTAATCACCTCATCTCTACCTTGACATATGGCTTGATTTCGTCTACATCAAATATGTGGTTTAAAAGAGTTATGCATGTTAATTATAGCCAGCTGAGAAGAAATAGTTTGGTACATTGGTTTTATTCTTAGCAACTGAGTGAGCATATTGGATCATACTTATGTAGTGAAGATCTTAGGCCTCTATATACATTATTTAGTTATCTTTTGAAGCTGTAGGATAGAAAAAGGAGAAAGAGGTGTTTAAGAACCATACATCATAACTTTTAGGGAAATGAATTGATCCTTAATAAGAGAAAGAAAAATTGGGTAACCAAAGAAATGCTTATCAGAAATGTTAGCTCAAAGACTTGAATTAAACCAAGAGGGGGTCAATTGGTTGATAATAAATTTTTGTGAATTCAATATCCAACAAGCATAAAAATCATAAATTAGTTTTCTTAAGCAAGTAAACATAACAAATATGAGTACTAATAGTCTTAAAAGTAAGAGATAGAGATAAAAAATCAAACATCGAAATTTTTAGAGGTTCGACCCTTCCTTTTGGTACCTATATCCTCTTCTTTAGCCTCACTTGCAAAGAAATTCAATCCACTATGTGTTGAAAGTTACAACCTAGCTTTTCAAAGCTCTACACAATTAACAACACAATCTCTTAAGGGTTATCCTTCCCCTTAAGCTTACAACCTCACAATACAAGTTTTTGAAGTGTTTTGCAAGCTCAAAGAACCTCTCTAAGGTTGAGTGTTTGCTAATTTAAAGTATAAATCAAGATTAAGAAGAATATTAAGAGAAAATCTAATACAACAAGAATTTCTGCACTTTTCTCACACTAAGATGTTCTTTACTGCTTCGGGAAGATGGTAGATGAAAGTAATAAGTTTTCATGGCTCTAAGTTACTTCAAATATGGTGGGAGACCTTCATTTATATGTTGAAAGTGGAATATAGCCATTGCTTGCATTAATTGTTTGAAGCTTTTGTAAAATTTCAAACAAAAATAACTGTTGTAAGCATTCTGGGCATGAGGGGATCGATCCCTTCTTAAGGGGGATTGATCCTCTCTTAGGGGGGGATCGATTGAGTTAATAAAAATACAAGCAGATTTTTGCATATAAAGGTACAACCAATCGATCCATATTTAGTACCAATCGATCTCTTTTTCAGATGGTCGATCCCCTAGTCTGGGTTATTGATCCCTTTGCAAATTCTATAACAAACTTTTCATTCTGTGTAAAAAACCAATCGATCCCTTTAAGAGGGGATCGATTCTATCTTTAAAAACCTAGAACTAATTGATCCCTTTGAGGGGGATTGATCCCTTCTATGCTTATTTGCCCAATCTTATTTTTAAATCATGCCAGATGAATTTGAACATATTTTTAACTAAATTAAAAGTTGAAAAAATATTTAAATTAAGTTAAAATCATTTTAATTCAATTTTAGCAAATTTTTTTGTCAGATTAAAATGTTTTATCAATTTCAAGCCAACAATCTCCTATTTTTTGATAAGATACAACCAATAATTAAAAATTTGCTTTGAAGACATTTTTCTTTCTTAAAAAAAACTCCTCCTGAATTTAAGCAGGATCAACAAAATTAAAAGGCCAATGTTTCATTATGAACATAACAAATATATAAGGTAGAGGTCTCCCAAGCAAATAAAAACAACTTTTCTCTAGCAAATTTCAACAACTTTTCACTAGCAAATTCTCTTCTTTTTTGTCATAGCAAAAAGTATCAAGAATAAGGGAACAATATTATAACCAATGTTATAACCAATTAAAGATCACCTTGCTCAATCAATTCAAGGCAACAATATTATACTCAATACAAGGCCAATATCATTGAATGTCAATACTATAGCTCAACATAGCATCATAATATCAAGAATGAAAATAACCACTATAGCGTCTTCATAGCAACACAATCATGTACAATAAACTTTGAATCTCAAAACCGCACAAGCTAGCAAAGAAAAGTTCATGCCATTAAAGTTCATGGCATTATATGCAAAGTACCAAAGTTGATGCTACAATAAACTGTCTTGAAGAAAATTAAAAAACTTTTAAAAAGAAAAACATAAAAGAAAGACATGTACGAAAAATATTTGGGCTTGGCTCAAAAGATAGGTCAAGGTAAGGAGGATATGAAGGGAAATGATGAAAATGTTGCTCCATTTGCTTTTGTGCAATTCGAATTTGTCCACTATCAGTCTTAACTTGTTGAACTTGTGAAACTATCTCATTTTGGTTTAGTTCTATTAACCTTTTAGGTGAGATGGCAATCCAAAATGGGGTGACTGGGATCTTTCCAAATTCTTTTCAACTAATGATTTCAAAATAATTGAATGAAAAATTAAAAGTAATATCAAAATATGATGCAAATAATAATAAATTGATAATATTAAATTAAATGCAAAGTAAAGAGTTAGGGATAGAGAAATCAAACACGAGTATTTATAGAGGTTCAGTCCTTCTCCACAAGGCATTTACATTCTCTTTTCTTGATTGTCCACACCAAGGCTTCAATACATTATTCTTGAATTGAAATTACAACTTTATCTTTTTTTTAAAGCTTAAATAGCAACCTAACACTCTCTACTTTTTAGGCTAAGTATCAACCTCTCAATCTCACAAATTCAAAAGGATACCTGACCTCTTGATTATAAAATAACTTAATAGAAATGTAAATTTAAAACACCTTTCAAAGGCTAATTGTTTGCCAAGCTTAAGTACAATGAAGTGATGAATGAACAACAAATATAGCTTGGATACAACAAATACAAAAGATATGGGTTTTAAGCTTGAACAACTTTTAATTTTTTGAGAAAATGAAAATATAACTTGTCAGCTCTTGCTCTATTGATTCATCAATCTTCTTGGTGTGTTGAAGTGCCCAATTTATAAAGGAATTGAAGAATAATCCGTTAGGGATAGTTTGGAAGAAGAGATGCCAGTTGGAAGCATGAAAAACTAGTTGTTGGAGTGATTTTAGGCAGAAGGGATCGATCCCTTTTTTAGGTGATCAATCCCCTACTCCAGGTGATCAATCTCTTCTTCAAATCCTAGAGCAAACTTTTTATTCTGGATAAAAAACCAATCGATCCCTTTTTGAGGGGATCGATCCTATCCAATAGAGTGGTTGACTCATATTTTGTACTCCACTCATTAATTTGATCATATCTTGAGTTATACAAATCCAAATCAAAAACTATTTGAAGATTTAGAAACTAGACTTAAAGGGCTTTCTATTCATATAAAATTCATCACCTAATTCATTGTATACAAATTATAGTGAATTTTTAAAATTATCTTTTTTGCAATTTTTAGACAACTACAAAGTGTCTAGTAACATTCAAAATCTTTTCTTAGAAAATTTGAAATTTGATTTTGTTTGATCCATTTGAAAGTAGACTCAAAGAGCTTTTCAACCATATAACATTTAAATATTAAAGCTTTGTGAATTAATATAGAAAAATAAAACAAGTTCAATGTTGAAAAACTTTGTTCTTGTAAAACAACTTTCTTCAGTTAATTTATTTCTCAAAACTAATATTATCAAAATTGTATTAAGTCCAAAATGAATAAGTTCACTTTAAAAACAACAATTAAACTTTTATTTAAGCTTAAATAAATAATCTTTAAAGATAGATTCGGTTTAAGAAATATGAAAACAAAGAAAAGTTTGTTTACACTTTGAAAAACATATTATTTTTTTAGTACCAAAACATAAAACTTAAGAACATGTACTAAATAAATCTTTTTCAAAAGTTTATTCAAGCTTATTTAGCTTAATATTTTGACATTTCAAAATAAGGATGAATTCAAGACTAACAATCTCCCCTTCTTTGATATGACAAAACATAAAAATAAATTTGCTTGATGAAAAACTTTCTTTGAAACATTTAAGATTTTGAAAAATATTTTAAAAAACTCTCCCTTAAACAATGCATGGCAAAACTCTCCTTAATTAATGCATTCTAATTCAACACAACTCAACAAACATATGTTAGTCAAATATATCAAATAAACACAATCAAACATATGTATGTCAAGCATAGATAAATTTGTCCATATGATATTTCTCCCGCTTTTTGTCATAGCAAAAAAACATGAGCATATTAACGGGCAAATAAACACAAAAAGGCATCATTAATAAATATATTCATAAAACATTTCTCTTCCTTTTTATTTATGCTCTTTGTACCAAAAATTGCCATAAGCATACAAGAAGAAATATCTATAAACTTTCTCCTTTTTTATCATTTCAAAAGAAAAAGAGATCAATTCAAGATATGAGACAAAATGCTTGATACCAATAATATCAAGAGTATTTTGAATGTATGTAATCAAGTGTAATATGCACAATGAAGTTCACATACATGTATTCACACACAAAAGCATCAATTTATCCAATTTAAATGTTATAGCACAAAATCATTCATTCAACTTAGTCATATGAAATTTATGAGCCAAAAGATAATAAATTATATGCAACCTACTCATAAAATTATGTTATCATAAGATGTACTTAGAATCTAAAATATCAATAGCAATTAAATATAAATTCAAGCACATGCATACAAGCTCATAACAATTATTAAGGATACCAATTGTTAAAGATATGTTATCATAAAACATACCAAATGTTATCACAAAACAAATCAAGTAAAATTGTATTTTAAGATTTCTCTTCATTTTCAAAATAAGGATTAATCAATTTAAGGCACACACAATTTTGCATGAAAAGTATAAGTTATATCAATGATAAGCACATAAATAAGCATCTATAAAGTAAAAAAAAAAATCTTTAATGATTTTGATATCAATTGTTAGCAATTTTATTCAACAACTTTCATAGAGCACACATACTTCAAACATATGAAAGATTCATTCAATACATGCATAAATGATAATAATCATAAGCTATTCTATCCAAACAAGAACCAAAAGCTCATATGCATTTAATAAAGCATGAATACTAATGAGCAATCAGATTCAATTATCATCGTATCATAACAAAGATTATTTAAGCATTTTTCAAACATGATGAACACATAAGTTATAGCAAAGAAATAATAACAGTATAAATATTCAAATATATTTCAAATTATTTCAATATAAAGCAATATTCTTAATCTAAACATATGCAAGTACATAAAAAATAATTCAAACATATTTTTCAATCAAAATCATAAAAGCATATGCAAAAATAGTTTAAATTACATATAGTAATATACTAAAAAAGATACAAACATTTAAAACATAATGTGGTATATGCTATCTCAATTATCTCAATCAATGAATATGTTCAAAGAAATCAATATATTTAATTCGTATCCATGTCCAAAGATTCAATCGAATACTTATGCAATAAAAACTATTAATCAAAGAAATCAAGAACTAGGTATAAATATTAATCAATCAAGCATTTAACAAAGTTAAGACAAATTCTATCAACTAACATGGTGATTAATTTATGCAAAGTGTTCACAAATTTAAATATAATATCTCATTTTTATGCATATCAACGCAAGAGTGTGCAGACACATAAAATAGAGTCAATAATTACCTCCATCCTTATCAAGCTATGTTGATATGCTCATTTGGTTTTGATCCATTCCAAAATATTTTGAGCAAATCTTTGATGTACTTGAACTTGATTGATGAAGATGCCTTGCTTGCTATTCTTGAAATTTAAAAAATGTAGGCCCATTCATGCTCATTTCAAGTTCTCCTAACATAAACTTAAAAAAATTTCTTGACAAAAGATTTTCATTAAAAGCATAAAGAAAATCAATTGATAAAAATTATATTAAATGTTAGAAAATGAATTCCATATTCTAAGTCGTTATAGGCAAAACAAAATTTTGCTCATCAAGCATAAGTTGCCAATTTGCTAGCAAATCATTCAATATTAATTTAAGCTATATACCATTCATCATAATAAACATCATAATACAATGGTGGCACTAAAGCAAAAGTTCTTAAGTAATATGCAAAATATCAATCTTTCTAGATCATTTATGAACACAAAGAGGACATATTCAAGAAATCACCAAAGAATATGTCAAAATAAATTTTAGGCCATATGAAAATTAAAAACTCAAAGAAGACATTTATCATCAAAAACATATTCATGAAAATTTTAGCACAAAAGCATAAATATGTCAACACATGTCATAGGCTATTATCAACAATGACTTAAGCTAAAAATAAGCATCATAAGAAAATCACTTACTTAAGTTGTATTGCAAGCATGTCAAGTAAAGCTCAATCATATTCATATAAACACACACTTGATAAGAATAACAAATGAACCAATAACACATATCATTTTAAAAAACAAGTAGTACATCAATTTAAAAACACAAATTAAGAGATAAAACATTTAAGCACAAGAGCAAGCATATCATAAAGGTATTTCACAAATTAAGAAATAAACAATTTAAGCATTTTCAAATCACAAGTATTAAGGTCAAATTGAATCAATCATCATATGAGCACATATATTGACCAAAAATATAGATGAATAAAGAATCAATATATATCCTTTAAGCACATAAAGTTCATCAATTCATTAATACAAGAGAAGAAATAAAACTTAAATTAATAAGGATGAAAAATTAAAACATATTTCAAGATATTTCATAAGAAATCAAGAGATGAACAATCAAACATTAATATTTATGATTTAAGCACAACATGATCATCAATTTCTAACATTACAAATCAAGAGTTAAAACAATTGAGAATAAAATAATCAAGTTTTAATAATATCTCATAAGATCCAAGTCTTACCAACAAGTGGAACAATTTCAAACATTATGGTTATATAGATATCTTTAACAATCACAAATTAATATGCATAAAGATCACAAAAATCATTTCTATCATGCCAAAATCATTCAAACAAATATATTTATGCAAAATACAATAGGATAGTCCATTCAAAGCTTAATATGTCTAGAATTTTGATTTTTGCACTTTAAAACTCATTTTTACTTGAAAAATACCTTAAAAAAATCTTATAACTAGTTAAACTTGTTTTTATCCAACTTGAACTATTCCAACAAATTTTAAAAGACAAAAAAAAGTTGTTCAAATGATCATTTGACATTAGAAACAAAGCAATCAGAAAGTCAACTCTTAATCCTATGTTTTTTTGAAAAAGGCTATTAAGATGGGTAAATATACTTAAACACACATTTAAGCTTTTCAAACCATTTAGAAAGTTTTATACCACACTTTGAAAAAGTTTCAATGGTTTTTATGCCCATAAATGTTAAAAAACAAGATTTGATATTTTAAGCTCCATAATCCTTTGAAACTTGCATGTAACACTTATGAAAATTTTAAACCATTACAAGTTATCAAGTTATTTTTGTTTGAACAAGTTTAAATCGTTGAATTCAAGATATTTAAATTCATTTCTATTTAAAAACTTGCTAAAATAATATTTCATATTTTAAAGCTTGACTCTAGCAAAAATTATTTTCAAAGCAAAACATAAAATTTTAAAATCATTAAACTTTGAGTACTCCCTTTAAGTTTGTGCATAAATATAAAAATAATTTAGCACATAATTAATCATATGAAGCACCAATAACAATTCTCGAAGCATGCATGATATCATCAATATCCAATATTTATATACAAAATCATGCATAAGCACAAATTATCAAGAATGTCAATTTCACAAATAATATCAAAAATATCAAGATCATTTATGCAATCCCAATATCAAGAGTATTCACATGTAATCCCACAAATCCATTAGAGCATTCATGAATTCTCTTAAAAATGTATCTCAAGCAAATAAATATTAAACACAATATCAACAAGTATGAGGAATATATTAAAATCATACATTTAAGAGAAAAAATAAATGCGTACTTAATTCAAACTCACATATATAAAATAAAATTGGTATATTCAAAATATATCAATAAAGTATCTACCATTATCCATTAAGCACTATGTCTAACAAGAATAGGCAACCAATTTCATATTCACTTAAAATAAAAGTTTAGAGGTTACATATCTCTATTGTGTGTCTAGACTTCCATTTTTTAAAATTACATTGTAACTCCTTACTCTAGCACACCTACAAGAGACAATCGCATATGATGTTTTATACCCAAAATTGCTTTGGGTCTTTGAGAGTTAGTCACCAAGTCTTTTGTTTCTTTAGGAACCCATATTTGTCTAATTTTAAATGAAACTTTTCTCTTTATAGGACAAATATATGTAGTATGACAATGAAAATTACAAAAATTGCATTTTGTCATTTTAGCACTTAAACAAGTCTTGAAAAGATTTTATTTTTAATTCATCAATTCATCAAATTTCTGTTTCAAATTAAAATATTCTTTTTCTAAAAATTCATTTCTATTTTAAGAGGTCTCAAAATCTAGTTTCAATTTTTTATTTCCTTTTTCTAAAATAATTTTTGCATTTATCAAAAAATTATTTTCAACATTCAATTTTGAAATCATTTTCTTATATTTCTTCTTCATTGACTCAAATTTTATAACTAACTCATTAAAGGCATTGCAATTCATCAAAAGTGTATGAATTTGAATTAATTAAGTTAGAGGTTACCTTAGGCTCTTCAAGAGCCATGAGACATGATGCATTTTAGTTGGAAATTTATCTTTCATGTAGCTTATCTAACTTTCTCCATATCTTATTTGAAGTTGAGCATTTTAAGACCAAGTTAAAGTTGTAGGAGTCAAAGTTCTATAAAGTAAGCACTTTGCCTTGGCATCATTCATTATTTGCCTTATATAGTTTGTATCATTTGAAAGAATTTCAATCCCTTTCTCTATCACATTCCAAGCTTTAAAATCATGGGCTATTATGAACCCCTTCATCATTATTCTCCATTCATAAAATTTAAATTTATTAAACATAGGAGCTTTTAGGACTTTCTCACTATCTTGAAACCTAAATTAAGCCATGAGATTTTTACTCAAGATGGTTAAACTTATAAAAGAGACCAAAGCTCTTATATCAATTACTAGTTTTTTAGGTGAGATAGTGATCCAAAAGAAAGGTGAATTGGATCTTTCCAAATTTTTCTCAAACAATAATTTTAAAATAATTGAATGAAAAATTAAAAATAATATCAAAATATGATGCAAATAACAATAAGTGGATAATCTTAAACCAAATACAAAGTAAAGAGATAAGGATAGAGAAATCAAACACAATGATTTATAAAGGTTCAGTTTTTCTCCATAAGGCACTTATATTCTCTCTTCTTGGTTGTCCACACCAAAGCTTTAATCTACTATTCTTAAATTGAAACTACAACTCTATCTTTTTCTTAAGGCTTAAATAGTAACCTAACACTCTCTACTTTCTAGACTTAGTAGCAACCTTTCAATCTCACAAATTCAAAAGGATACCTCACCTCTTAATTATAAAATAACTTAATAGAAATTCAAACTTAAAACACCTCTCAAAGGCTAAGTGTTTGTCAATTTTAATTACAAGGAAGTGATGAATGAACAACAAATATAGCTTGGATACAACAAATACAAAAGATATAGATTTGAAGCTCTAATAACTCTTAATTTTTTGAGAAAATAAAAATATAACTTATTGGCTCTTATTCTCTTGATTCATCAATCTTCTTGGTGTATTGTAGTGCCTAATTTATAAAAGAATTGAAGAACTAGCCATTGGGGATGGTTTGGAAGAAGAAATGCCCATTGGAAGCATGAAAAACTAGCCGTTGAAGTGATTCTAGACAAAGGAGATCGATCCCTTTTTGGTACCAATTGATCCCTTTTTCAAGTGATCAATCTCTTAGTTTGGGTGATTGATCCCTTCTTTAAATCCTGGAGCAAAATTTTCATTCTGGATAAAAAAACCAATTGATCCATTTTTTAGGGGATCAATCATATTCAATATGGTGGTTGACTCCTATTTTATACTTTACTCACTAATTTGATCATATCTTATGTTATACAAATCCAAATAAAAAACCATTTCAAGATTTAGAAACTAGACTTAAATGGATTTCTATCCATATAAAATTCATCACCTAATTCATTGTATACGAATTATAGTGAATTTTTAAAGCTACCCCTTGTGCAGTTTTTAGACAATTACAAAGCATCTAGTAAAAATTCAAAATCTTTTCTTAGAAAATTTGAATTTTGATTTTGTTTAATCCATTAGAAAGTAGACTCAAAGAGCTTTCTAACCATATAACATTCAAATATTAAAGCTTTGCGAATTAATACAAAAAAAAATAAAACAAATTCAATGTTGGAAAACTTTATTCTTGTAAAATAACTTTATTAAGTTAATCCATTTCTCAAAACTAATATTATCAAAATTGTATTAAGTCCAAAATGAATAAGTTCACTTTAAAAACAATAATCGGACTTTCATTTAAGCTAAAAAAAATAATCTTTAAAGATAGATTTAGTTTGAGAAATATGAAAACAAAAAAATGTTTGTTTACACTTTGAAAAACGTATTATTAATTTAGTACTAAAATATAAAACTTAAGAACATGTACTAAATAAATCTTTTTCAAAAGTTTATTCAAGTTTATTTAGCTTAATATTTTGTCATTTCAAAATAAGGGTCGATTTAAGGCTAACAAGTTTCATATTTTTCAATCTAGAGTTCATATCCCTAACCAATGATTGTAAACTGTTCATCTGAGTAATAAGAATTTGCAAAGCTCTTTGGGTATCAAATGGTGGACCAAAAGGGCCTTTTTGAGGAATATCTTGTGAAACTTCTTATGGAATATCTTGAATCTCATGCTTTTCTTCATGTTCAACTCCAACTTCACTTTTCTTAATCCATACACTAGCAATATTTTGAGTGTATCCCATACTATGAAGTGTAGGAATTCCAATAATACTAGTACAATCGGACATAATCTCTTTATCACTTCTAGTATTGATACTTTTTTAAGTAGATTGCTAATGGCTATCTCATATACCAAAGTGTAGTCCCTATTTTGAACAACCCTTACCATATCATAAAAATGAAGTGCATAAGATTGGGTTTCTCTTAATGTTTGATCTTATACATCCGCCAATAATCTTGTTTCCTAATGGCGGAGTATTAGGTTTCAAATGATGCTAACACATGTGTGACGATAAGATGAAGCAATCTATCATGATGTTCAACTTAGAAACCTGAGTTGGAGCAACCCTTAAATCATCATTCTTAAAAATATCTTGGGCTAATCCAAGCATATCACACTTAGTGTTTATGTCTTTATTATCTTCTAATATGAAAGTTTCAGCCAAAAAGTTCTTGTCCACAATTATTTCTCTACCCATCACAAATGTCCTAACTTTATCAACATAATACCTATTCCCATATCCGTCAACTTCAATATAGTTTGCATTACTATAAAATATCATTACTAGATTCTCAAAGACAATGCCATCCAAACTAAAATAGTTCATCAAACCAAAGTTCTCAAAAGCATGTAAGTATGGAAATCCAATAGATTGAAAGAAATTATGATTGGTTACCCTTTCTTACTTAACTTCTTTATGAGAAAAATAAGTCTCATATCTCTCCTTTACTGTAAGATTTTTGAAATTTTGGTTGAAGGAAGGCTTGATTAAAGAACTAGAGGCTTCTTTTGGTGGATTTCTCCTTGTGATAAGAGGAGGTCTTGTTTTAGGTGCCACGAAAATAATGGAATAGTGAAAATAGATAGGCTTATGTGAAATTGATGAAAGAATTTGTGAATGTAGGTGACAAGTAGTATTATATGTTTGAGAGAGATAAGAAAATTTAGTGAATGAGGTAGTTTCAATGGAAGCACAAAAGGGGATCAAATTTCTAGAGAAAGAAACATGAGTGAGGGTTTTTGTATGATTTGAATAATTTTTGGAGAGGATTTTGCAAGAAATCAAATAGATATGAGGACATTTGCAAAAGATTTTAGTTGAAAGTGATCTTGAGAGAAAATGAAACATGAATACCTAGAGTTTTAAGAAAAATTTTGGGAAAGAAAAAGAAGAAACTATGGTTGGCCAAGAAAGGAGGAAAGTCCATATTTTAAATGGTCAAAATGATGCATATAAGGTAGACCATTCATGACCCAATCAATTAGGTAGCAAGAGGATCGATTGGGTAAAGACTTGATGAACCTGGGCAAGCCATGGACTGATCAATTGGGTCCAAAGGGGATCGATCGGGTCTGAATGTTTTCAACATCATTTTAGCTACTGAAAGACAACCAATCAATCCGATGTGTCTAGGATCGATTGCTTCATTTGTAGTAAAAAAAATTTTTTTAAAGCATGCAATATAACTATTCATATATGCATCATATAATTACAAATATAATCATAGGTAAGATTTCAAAAATATGTCAAGATAGACAAACATTTGGTCAAACAAGGTACAAATATATCAATTCATCAAGAATTTCATTTCAAGAAGCATTCATCATACCAAGTTCACCTCTAATTGTAGAAAACTATCTTTAACAAGAGGTTTTGTAAAAATATCAGCTAATTGATGTAATGTATTAACATATTCAAGCACAATATCACCATTTTAAACATGATCTCTAATGAAATGATGCCTAATTTCAATATGCTTAGTTCTTGAATGTGGAATTGGATTTTTGGTAAAATTTATGGCACTAGTATTATCACATTTAATGACAATGTGATCCATGGTAATTCAAAAATCCTCTAATTGTTGTTTAATCCATAAAACTTAAGCACAACAACCACCGGCTACTACATATTTGACTTCAGTTATGGATTGAGCAACACTATTTTATTTCTTAAAACCCATGATATGAGCATGTTCTCAAACAATTGAAAAGTATTAGAAGTGTTCTTTCTATTAATTTTACAACCACCAAAATCCACATCGAAATAAGCATGAAAAGTAAAAGATGAACCTTTTGGACACCATAATCCTAAATTAGGAGTGTCCTTAAGGTATCTAAAAATTTTTTTAACAGCAAGTAAATATGATTCTCTAGGTGATGATTAAAATCTAACACATAAGCACACACTAAACATTATATCCAGTCTATTTGCAGCAAGATATAACAATAAACCAAACATAGACCTATATAATTTGGAATAAATATATTTACCTCTTTCATCCTTATCAAGTTTTATTGAAGTGCTCATAAGTGTTGAGTAAGGCTTTGATTCTTTCAATCCAAACCTTATGAGCAAGTCTTTGATGTATTTGGATTGACATATGAAGGCACCATCTTTTGTTTGCTTTACTTATAATCCCAAAAAGAATGTAAACTCTCCTGTCATGCTCATTTCAAATTTATCTTGTATAGTCTTGGCAAAATTTTAACAAAGAACTTCATTAGTAGCACCAAATATAATATCATCAACATAGACTTGCACAATGAGAATGTCTTTTTTTTTTGTTTTAATAAAAAGTATAGTATCAATCTTCCCTTTATGAAAACCATTTTCAATTAAAAATTTTGATAATATTTTATACCAAGCTCTATGAGTTTATTTTAAACCATATAAAGCTTTTGACAATCTATAAATATGATTTAAAATTTGAGGATTTTAAAAACTAGAAGGTTACTATACATACACCTCTTCATTTATAAAACTATTTAGAAATACACTCTTTACATCCATTTGAAAGAGCTTAAAAGCCTTGAAACATACAAATGCAAGCAACATTATAATGGCTTTTAACCTTGCAATTGGGGCATAAGTTTCATCATAATCAATTCTTTCTTCTTGAGCCACTAACCTAGCTTTGTTTCTAACAACATTGTCATGCTTATTCATTTTATTTCTAAAAACCCATCTGGTGCCTCTAGTAGGATGATCACTAGGCCTAGGTATAAGATTCCATACTTGGCTTCTTTCAAATTTGTTTAATGCCTCTTGCATAGTCAATATCCAATGATCATCTTTTAAGGCTTTATCTATGTTTTTGGGTTCAGTATGAGAAAGAAAAGTAACATAATTAAATACATTGTAAGAAGATCTAGTTTTTATCTTTTGAGTTGGGTCACCAATAATTTTATTATCTTTGACATACCTCTTTTCTCTATGGTGATTTAGTTCTTACTTTATTTTTTATGGTTTATCTAGAAACTCATCATCTTCTTTTTGAATGTTTTCTTCAATGTCATGCCATACATCATTGATATTTTTTTAAAGTATACCTACATTATCATCATCAAGAGACACCTTTATGAGAGGTGGATTAGATTCATCAAACATAATATATATAGACTCTTCAACAACTAATGTTTTTTTATTAAAGACTCTTTAGGCTTTTGAATTCAATGAATATCTTAAAAAAATGCCTTCATCACTTTTTGTATCAAAATTTCCAAGATTATCTTTTTCATTGTTCAAAACAAAATATTTGCAACCAAAAGGATGAAAATAACTTATGTTAGGCCTTTTTTCTTTAAAAAGTTCATAGGGAGTATTCTTCAAGATTGACCTAATCATAGCTCTATTTATAATATAACAAAAAGTATTTATGGCTTCTATCCAAAAATATCTAGGTAAATTATTTTCACAAAGCATGGTTCTAGCCATTTTTTCTAAATTTCTATTTCTTTTTTCTACTACCCTATTTTGTTAAGGAGTTCTAGGAGCAGAAAAATTATGGCTAATATCATTTTCACTACAAAACACATTAAAGGTAAGGTTTCAAATTTTTTTCATAATCACTTCTAATACTAAAAATTGAATAACCTTTCTTATTTTGTATTTGTTTGCTAAAAGTGATGAATTTTTTCAAAGATTCATTCTTTGAATGCAAGAAAAGAACCCATGTATATCTAGTAAAATCATCAACAATAACAAACCCATATTGTTTTTCACCAAGGCTTATTGTCTTGATAAGACCAAAAAGATCAATATGAATTAGTTGAAGAGGTTCAGTAATTGAAATACAATTCTTAAGTTTGAAAGAGATTTTTCTATGCTTTCCTTGAGCACATGCATAATTAAACCTTGTCATTTTTATATTTCAATTTTGGTAAACAACAATTAAATCATTTTGCAAAAGTTTTGAAATTACATGCATACTTGCATGTCTAAGTCTTCTATGCCAAATCCAACTTTCATTTTCTTTTTGAACCATAGAACAAACATTTTTAAAAGATAGATCATCTAAAAGCACCACATAAATATTTCATTGATGATGTCCAATAAAAACAAGTTTGTTAGTCTTGATATCATTCACTTGACAGCACATAGATTCAAATACAACTCTAAGTCCTTTGTCATACAATTGACTAATACAAAGTAAATTATGTTTGAGTCTTTTCACAAGTAAAATATTTTCAATAGTAGTAGAAGAATTGTTACCAATGGAGTCAATCCCTTCAATTTGGCTTTTAAATTTGTCTCCAAATGTAACATCTCCTCCACTTTTAGCCTTTAAATCCTTGAATTGAACCTTGTCTCTGGTCATGTGCTTTAAGCATCCACTATTAAGGTACCATGAATTATTCTTGCTTAGATTTATCTTGTAGCAATGCATATCCACCTACAAAAATATAATCAAAATTTTGTTTTAGGTACCCAAACTTTCTTGGGTCCTTGAATGTTAGTACTCAAAATTCTTGTACATTTTAGAATCCACTTCATCCTAGTAATCTCATATTAAGATGTGCTAACTCTTTTTGGAATCCACACACTCTTAATGAGTTTACCTTTATGAGTGATTTTCTTCAAGAAACATTATTGTATAGAATGACCTAATTTATAATAATATGTACATGTGCTAGATGAATCATTTGGCTTAACAAGAAAATTCTTCAAATGAGTCTCTTTGTCACCACTATTGTAGCCTAATCCATCTTTATAAAAAAATGCTCTTTGTGTTTCAAGCATGTCATTGCGTTTTTAATATCCCATATAAAATCTAGAAAATGAGTTATGCAAATTCTCATTTTGCTTAATCAAATCATCGACATTCAATTTTAAAAGCTCAATTTCTTTTTCTAAGTCATTTTTTACTTTTGTTAAAAGCTCATTCTCTACTTTCAACTCAGTAACAATTTTTCTATACTTTATGTTCATGCTTTTAAATTCTATAGCTAATTCATCAAAAGCATCTTGTAATTCATCAAATGTGTATGAATTTAAATCATTTGAATTAAAAATTACCTTGGGCTCATCAAAAGCCATGAGACATAGGTTGGCTACTTTCTTCTCATTTGATTCATTATCGAAAAAGTCACTATCACTCCATGTTGTAACCATTACTTTTTTCTTTGGTTTCATTGTGTTTTTCTTCTTCCACAAAGTATAATCGAATTTGATATGACCCAGTTTGTTACATTGATAACAAACAATTTGATCTTTTTCTTTTCTACTTGATTCTCCTTTGATCATTTTTTTTTGTGGTCTTCTTCTATTTGAGAACTTGTTCATTTTCATGAACTTTTTGAATCTTTTTACAAACATGGCCATTTTTTCATCGTTATTAACCTTATCTTGCTCAAGGTTTTCTTTATCTTCTTGAAAGGTTAATTTAAGAGCAATACTACTTTTTTTGATTGGTTCTTATCTTCTTTTGAGCTTCATCTCATAGATAAGAAAAGAGCCTAAAAGTTCATCCAAACAAAGTGTGTGAGGATCTTTGGACTCTTTAGTGGCTGTCATCTTAGTTTCTTAACTCTTTGGTAGACTATTTAGAATTTTCTTCACCACTTCCACATTCAAGTAAGTCTTCCTAAGAGTTTTCAAACCATTAATGATGTCGATGAAGCAATTTGACATTTCGCTAATGGTTTTTTCTAATTTTATCTTGAATAGCTCATAATCATGAGTAAGCATACCAATTTTGGTCTCTTTCACTTGATTAGTACTTTCATGAATGATGGCCAACTTGTCCCAAATTTTATTTGCATTTTCACATAAAGAAACTTTATTGTACTCACTAGGCCTCAATACACAAAAGAGTATATGTATCTCTTTGGCATTGAGTTAAGCTATCTTCATATCATTGGCATCCGATTCACTTTCTTGCTCAACCACCTCTTTACCATCCACCATCTTTATTGAAATTTGAGGACCATTTACAATGACCCTCCAAATTGCATAGTCATGAGCTTAAATAAATAATTTTATCCTAGTCTTCCAATATGAGTAATTGTCACTAACAAGAAAATGAGGTCTTACAATTAAATAGTCTTCACCTCAAAGAGATGTAATAACTATTTCATTTACCATGAGACATTTTTTGTTGCCCACTATATTTGTTGTAGCTTGAGGATGGTTGTTTCATATTGATCACTATACTTCTTTGAGCTAGTTTCAAGATCACTCTTAGGTTGTTAGACCTACAAAATAGAGTACTAGCTCTAATACTAATTATTAGTTCAAAGACTTAAATTAAACCAAGAGGGGGTGAATTGGTTGATAATGAATTTTTGTAAATTCAATATCTAACAAGTATAAAAATCACAAATCAATTTTTCTAAGCAAGTAAACACAGCAAATATAAGTACTAATAATCTTAAAAGCAACAGATAGAGATAGAAAATCAAACACCAAAATTTTTAGAGGTTTAACCCTTTTTTTAGGCACTTACGTCATCTCCTTTAGTCTCACTTGCCAAGGAATTAAATCCACTATATGTTGAAAGTTATAACCTAGCTCTTTAAAGCTCTACACAATCACCAACACAATCTCTTAAAGGTTATCTTTTCCCTTAAGTTTACAACATCGCAATACAAGTTTTTGAAGTGTTTTGCAAGCTTAAAGGACCTCTTTAAGGTTGGGTGTTCGCTAATTTGAAGTACAAATCAAAATTAAAAAGAATATCAAGAGAAAATATGATACAACAAGAATTTATACACTTTTCTCACACTAAGATGCTCTTTAATGCTTGGTGAAGCTAGCAGATGGAAGCAATAAGTTTTCTTGGCTCTAAGTTCAAATATGGTGGGAGACCTTCATTAATATGTTGAAAGTGGAAGATAGCATATGCTTGCATTAATTGTTTGGAGCCTCTGTAAAATTTCAAACAAAAATAGCCATTCCAAGTATTCTAAACACAAAGGGATTGATCCTTTCTTAGGGGGAATCAATTGGGTTAGTAAAAATACAAGTATATTTTTGCATATAAAGGCACAACCAATCCATCCCTTTTTCAGGTGATTGATCCTAGTTTGGGCGATTGATCCCTTTTCAAATTTTGGAACAAACATTTCATTTTGTGTAAAAAACCAATCAATCCCGTCAATACAATGAGGGAATTGATTGGTTTCTATAAAATTTGTAGGAAAATCCTTTCTGGCTAAAAAATCAATTGATCCCTTTGAAAAAGGATCGATCCCTTCTATGCTATTTTGCCCAATCTTATTTTTAAATCATGCTAGATGAATTTGAACATATTTTTGACTAGATTAAAAGCTGAAAAAATATTTAAATTAAGTTCAAATCATTTTAATTCAATTTTAATAAATTTTTGTTTTGTCATTTCAAAATGTTTTATCAATTTAAAGCTAACAAGAAATGTTGCACTTCTTTCTTGTTACTATATGCTTTGCGCTATATGTTATCAGGATATCGAAGTAAAGAGTACATGGTCGTGAGACTGGATGTGGAAAACTATTACTGTCAAGAATAGTGGTTTTTTACAGAAGCAGCAGGTCCGGAACTCATGTTGATGTAAATCAACAATTTTAAAGATGTTTTTGATCCTATAAAAAATTATGAGTGTTAGTGTTTAATATGCAGTGGCAATGTTTATGAGGACAGGCCATTCGAGATGAGATAGTCTAGTGCTGGATATTCCAAGTTGCATAATGATGCTAAAATTTTCATTTATTACCTTTACTTTTGCCAAGTTCCTTCTAAGTGCTGTATCTATATGGACACTGTTTACTTTCTCTGTTGGCATTAAACTGAATTGCAGCTGATAAATCCTGCTGTAAATCTGATAGAGAGGTTGTACTGGCACGTAGGAAAGCCCCTTAAGATAATACGCTCTAAAGTTGGGATGGTGTAAGATCTAGCGGATTATTAATTTAAATGCAGTAACATAGTTTTGAAGGTGCTCTTGCACTTCATCTACTGTTATGAATATGATATTTCAAGGGACCTCAGCTTCACATTGCATTTGGTAAAAGATAACATCAAAATCTTTTTCTTTTCTTTTTTTTTTTGCCCTGTAGCATAACGTCTTTTTGTTTAATGGCATCTGTTATTTTCTTTCCTGCACAAACTGTGTTGACACTTGAGCTTTGGAAGAAATTAAGAAACAAAAGTGAAACCTTTCAGTTTTATTAAACCATAGAATAGTTGGAGTACTTTGTCTTACATTCTGAATGGAAATTTAGCATGATTCAAATCATATGACTAGATAAGATTGTTAGGATACCTCTGTTCTCTAGTGGCACTAATTCCATTTACAGCTATATTACTAAAAAGAAGTAGAAATTCTCTTTTATTCCCCGCCATTCAATCATCAACTTTTATCTTTGTGAAGTTCACAAAATGTGTTTGTATTCCTTGTTTGCAGAGACCTTATCGGCATGACAGAATTATGGAAGGCCTAAACATCACTGATGAAAATTTAAGCCCCAATTCTGTCACTAGGCAACTTTGGGACCAAATTTCTCTTGCAAAGGCTTTTGTTGTGATAGCAAAAGAAAGCAACAATCTCCAATTTGCTTGGGAATTAAGTGCCCAGATCCGTAATTCATAGGCCCTTCTGTCTAATGCTGCAACTAGGCGAACTCCCTTGACAGTTGGAGCAGAGACTTCAGTCCGTGATATGGCACTTTTGCTCTACCAAGCCCTGCAACTCCACTATGACAGCACAACAATGATCATGAGATTGAAAGCCAAAATTCAAGCTATTGAAGAACAGATGAGTTCAGTAAGTGAGAAAAGTTCTAAGTATGGACAAATAGCTGCTGAAGAAGTCCCCAAAAGTGTATATTGTCTCGGTGTTTGGTTGACTACTGAATGGTTTGTAAATCCAAATTTACAAAGGAAACTCAGGGATAGAAAGCAATTGGAAACAAAACTTAAAGATAACAGTATGTATCATTTCTGTGTGTTCTCCGATAACATCCTTGCAAGTTCCGTGGTGGTTAACTCCACAGCTTTAAATTCCAAAAATCCAGATAAGGTTCTCTTTCATCTTGTAACCGATGAAATAAACTATGCTGCAATGAAGGCCTGGTTTGCCATGAACAGTTTTCAGGGAGTAACTATTGAGGTTCAGAAGTTTGAAGACTTAAAGTGGCTAAATGCTTCTTATATTCCAGTTCTTAAGCAGCTCCAAGATTCTGAGACTCATATTTATAATTTTTCTGGCCATAGTGATGACTGTCGAACTCCAATCAAGTATCGAAATCCCAAGTACCTCTTAATGCTTAATCGTTTGAGGTTTTATATTCCTGAATTTTTTCCAGCACTGAAGAAGGTGGTATATCTTGATGATGATGTTATGGCTCAGAAGGATTTGTCTGGCCTATTTTCCATTGATTTGAATGGCAATGTTCATGGAGCAGTTGAGACATGCATGGAGACATTTCACAGACACCATAAGTACCTGAATTACTCTCACCCTCTTATAAGAGCACATTTTGATCGTGATGCATGTGGTTGGGCATTTGGGATGAATGTTTTTGATCTAGTTGAGTGGAGGAAGAGGAATGTGACCTGCACTATCACTATTGGCAAGAAAGGAATGTGGACCGGACATTGTGGAAACTTGGGACATTGCCACCTCGACTGCTGACATTTTATGGATTGATGGAGACATTGGACCCCTCATGGCATGTACTAGGGCTGGGCTATACTAATGTCGATTCCCAGTTGATAGAGAAAGGGGCTGTTCTACACTTTATGGAAATCAAAGCCCTGTTTGAAAATAGGGATAGAGAAATACAAGCCCCTTTGGGAGAAGTATGTTGATTATTCTCACCCTCAATTGCAACAGTGTAATTTTCATTGATAAATTATCATGGAAATCTCGGAGTCTCCGACAAAGTTCACTGCCTTAGAAGCTTTAAATTTTGAGGTCAAGTATGCTTGTACAATTTTAAAGAGGTCAAGCATGGCTGCTGGCTGTAACCTGGTATTTAATTCCTTCCAACTAGCTTGTTGTAGTATAGATTCTTCATTCATATCCTTCCTTAACAAAAAAAAAAAAAAAACTTGATCAATATCATTTAGGTCGAGCTGTAAATTTATACAGTCTTAGTCTGCAATCCAATCGACCTTCTTTCCAATTTTAGGCTTATGCGTGCGTATGAGTGTTTGTTTCCAGGCGTGGAACCTCTGATATAATGAATTACAGTGTTGTTATCATTTTAATCCAATGTGTGCTTGGACATCATTTTATTGTTATGAAGTTATGATATTATATGGTTAGATCATTGATATTATATACATATATACGTACATGCATACATATCCACATTTATTTTTCTTTCAAGACAGCTGAACATGCATCACTTACTTTGGTGCATATCTTTCTTATCTCACTTTTCAGAAAGTTTGTATTCATTCGCTGCCTTAACTTCCCAAGTTCCCCACAGTCATAGACCTTCGACCTTCATTCTTATGTGGGGGTGGCGGTTCGAATGAAGAAGTGAATGACATTAATAATAATAATGTATCATAAAATCTCGTTCATCGACTTCACCACACATTCTTAACAGCCAACTATAATGAAAAATGAAAAGGTTTCTAGCCTGTCGGTAGTACATCAGTCTTTTTGCAGCCCAATCTATTCTACGTCAATGGTCATCTGATGACCGCCAAGTTAAACTTTGTCATTGTTTTATTTGAGCCAGTGAAGAATAACAACAGAAATAGAATTGGATGAAGATCAGAGCACTCTGTTTTCATGATAACTATACTTCAAATAGAACGCTCGCACTTCGTTACTAAACATGTTGCAGTATAGTAGAAAGTATTCCCGCTTGTCACGCGGGCGACCCGGGTTCGATCCCCTGCAACGGCGAGTTCCTTTTATTCACTGAGATACCAGGCAATCAGTTTTGCATTCTGCTTTCTCCTTCATCTCCTTTTCCCCACTTTTCTCTGTTTATCAGTTTATAATCCTTCCTTCGCACGACGATAAGAACAACAACAATACACTTTCACTCTTGTCTTGAGTCTTGTCTGCTCATGCCCCTTTTCTCCAAGAATCCAACCACTGGAAAGGCATATCAACAGAAATCTTAAATGCCTATGTCACTGATTGCATAAACGCTAATCTAATCTATTTTGCCGCCATTTTCAAATGTTTGGTTTTCTTCTCATCCATTTCCATATCAAAAACATCGGTTCTGAAATCTTACCCTTTCTCTCTTCAAAAACTATGAAAAGCGACAATCAACCGCCCGCAACAGTGCACTCTCTTATGCCGGGAATATCCAAGCCCCGTGAGGTTAGCTCTCGCGCTTCTTTCTCCTACCTCAACACCGGCTCATGAGTCCGGACTCCAGTCTCCAAACATAGCTTTATCCCCTCTCGGACGGAAATCCACCTCTACTAACACAACAAAGCTTCGCAGCCCTGAAGATCCCACCGGCTTACTTCGAGGTCTATACCCTTCATCATCAACCCCAAAACTTGATACTCTTGCCGATCATCTTGGAAACGAGAGGCTAAAAGATTTTATCGAGCGAAAAGCCATGAGAAAAGAACAAATAACGGATCCTTTTCACTTAGTAGGCAAAGAAGTCGTACAGAATTCAGTAGGTTTTATTGAGGAGGAGAAAAGTGCCAAAGAAAATCATAGGCCTTCTATTGGAGGATCCATGAGGTACGCAACTAATCATAGGCCTTCTCTTGGGATGCAAATATTCTTTATCCGGTGTCAGTTGATAGTTCTCTAAAGATGAATAAAAAGTTTACCATTAAAAACGCCATAAGGGCGGCTTGTTCACTCACTGGACATGGTATTGCTACGCCATAGTGGGCGTTGTCACCACTTGCCTGGGCGGTCAGTATCACCACCAATGTCGGTTGAAAACAAGGTCAACCTAATGTCATTTTCTGAGTTTGAAACTGCCTGCAAGTCCTTCGAGGACCAGAGGAGTGGAGAAATTGTTGAATTTGGGATTAATGGATTTGTTCAAGAGTGGGAAGTTATCTGCTATGCAAGTGGGTTCGGGTGATGTGGAAAATGTCTATCAGCTAGGATTGATCCATAACCGTGGCGGTATGCAAATGCCAAATGCTAAAGCTGACGCTGTGAATAAGAACATAAATAATCAAGGTGAGGTATGCATATACTGTGTTGTTTCTCATATGAAGACAGAAAAAGTGGAAAATTAGGTATAATGGGAAGGTTAATCTTAGATTTTTGTAATTACTAGGAGCAGTATATTTTTAGGATAGTAACGGCTTAAGACATTTGAGTCAAAAACTAATAAGGCTTCCATGATATCGTCTTACGAACGCAGCTATGGCGCAGTATGAATCCCTCCCACCATGCTGTCAAATGAACTTTAACTTGAGTAACAGTTGGCCGAGCAAACATATTTGCTCCAAAAGCAGCCAAATACACTAGAATTTGTTACTTGATGTCCTGCCTATGGGAAACGGGATTGAAAATCAGATGCTTCAATTGCTCAAGCTCTCTAAACTTGTTAACATGAATCAATGTTAAAAAAGAAAAAGTTGGTCATTGAGAATCAGAGATAAGGATTTTACCAAACAAAAATAATGATATCAAACCATTGATGTTGAAGATTGTTTATATGAACTATTAATTATGTTCTGCAGGAAGAACTGTCTATTTAAGAACCTTTATCTATTCAACAAGCTTCAGTTTGGAAAGAGGATAGAGATTAGCTTGCCATGTTCGAGAATGAGCTAGTACGACAAGTTGGAGTACTTTAGGACATGGATCTACTAAGAACTCCCACTAAATCTGTAGGCATTTTAAAATTTTCTTGTGGTGAATACCATTAACTCCACTCTAATCCACAACTTTTGCTTCTTTAACTAATTTGAATGTTAGAATTACACCAGAGAAATGGCTTTTAGATTCCTGACATCCAAATGTTGCCAGCTAATAACTAACCCTTTAATGAATTTACAGAACTATCCGTTATCTAGGTAGAATAGTCTTATGAAACTGCAACATTCTGTAATACTAAAGAAATTAAAGGTTCACAAGGAAAAGCTTGAGATCAAGATGGACTTTATACTTCAATCTCAAGTCAGTGCCAGCTAGACCCTCTTTAATCATGCTTACTAAAATTTTTGCATAGCTGTGCTGTTCATAGACTATGTCAATTGATTTGGTAAACATATCTGCAGATGAAGGCATTGGAATATTGGGCAGATATGGAAAGACAACATCTGTCAACTATTTCCATGAATAAAGAATGTTTGCATTCTGTTGTTTGAAAAGAACCTCTTATAGAAGGAGCAAAGGTGGAGAAGAACTTTCAGCAGTTGCTATTAATTGTTGATTGGCTATATAAATCAGTTTTAATGACAAAAACTAGGAGTGCAGGTCAACAAACAATCAACTTCAATGGCACTTCGACATGTATTTGATCACACTGCTTCCATCAAGTCAATGTTAACTTCTTTCTCACCATGGGTATAAAAATCCTCAAATGTTATGCTAAACCAGTATTCTCTGTAGTTTTAAATGGGCTTTACCTGGCAGATGTTATTTTTTATTGAGAAGACTCTTGTCATTACTTTCGGAATTAGCAGAGGTGGTTGCACAAGAAAAGCTACCACTAGAGGAGTGCCTTGAACTTTTCAGTATTATATCTATCCTAGAGGTAAAATTGATTACTTGATAAGTTGTAGCTTTATATTACTACATGAATTGTATAGAGTGATACTGAATCATCAAATTATTATGTTAAGCCCCTCAAGTCACATGGCTTCTCTTTCAAGCATTAAAAGCTAAAAGACATATTTCTTTGTATGTTAAATCTTACAACATTTGCTGCTACCTTTGAGCGTAAACGTTAAATTAGAAGTCTAATGTAGGTGGTCATAGCTATATGTTTTGCTGTGGACTGTGTTTTGTTCAGTAGTCAAATGTGATTTCATCAGATGTTTAATCTGCAGATTCAGGACAGGAGCTTATTGTGCTATGTTATTCGACTAAATTCACAGCAAAGGCAGTAGCAGCAACAACAATAAGTACAAGAAGAAATCCTTTCATGACTTCTTCTTTCATACATCTACAATAGAAAAAAGAAAAAAAAAAATTACAATGACTGAAAAGAAGTCTCTGGTGATGGTTTTGCACAATGGCAATGACATCACCTGACGAAATGTTTCAATATCTAGTTTTATAAAATTTGAGGCCTGATTTACATAGAGATGTCATAGAAATCTCGATCATAAGTGCCTAAAGGGAAGACAAAACTCCAATATTCTGCTATGATCTCATATTCTTCGTGGGATAGTCTCTAGTGTGTTTCATTTCTGCTTTATACCAATGAAAAATAACCGTAACAAGCTGTACCCTAAGGGAATAACTAGGTACAACCTTTTTGGATAACTGCTCTTCATGTTCGATGTTTCTTACACTTTTATTTCGTATTTTTTTTCTGGTAAAGCATGGTCGATGTTGAAGGCCACAACTTTGGAAACAAAAAGGAATGAAGACACCCAACATGTGACAATTACTGATAATTTTGAGCACTACCATACTTGTTATAAGAAAGCAAATCAATCAGCTAAAATAAAAGATTTGAAAATCAATAAAATTTTCCTTTATATTGTTGCTTGCCTGTTAATTGTAGATACATTGACCCTAATTATGATTAGGAAGAATGCAAAATCAAGAAAGAATATAATCTGAAATACATGCCACGAAGGACAAGTTTGCATTTTGCATATTATCTAATCTAATATTGATTAGATATGATAATTTATATATTCGTGTCAGTTTATTTTGTATAAAAGTATGAAAATTGTTATGTTGACATGTCAAACATGAAATACATTTTTTGATTTTTGTCAAATTTTAAATTGTCGTTTTTTTTTCTTTTTTGGATATTACATAGTCATATGGTGTTTAAAATTGGCAGGCCTAATAATGATCCTTTATGTATTGATCTGGTTGGTAATAAACTGACAATTAAATAATCTATATGGAAGCCTCTAACTAGATCCAATCCTCAATAAGTCTTACCTACAAAACATGAACATTACTGCGATTCCCTTGTCGCCTTTTCCTCCAAATGTCGTGGGAAAGAAGCCCACAACACGTTAGAACCTAGCTATAGCAGTAGTAGCAGGAGGAAAGGTCATCGAAAATAAAGTCCTCAAGTCATAAAGACCTGTTTGAGACTACAGAGAAGGACATTGATTCCATCAAGACTGCAGAAATGAATGATCTCTTTTCTAGTTCATTCAAAAGATACTCAGATCTCAATCAACAAGTTCACTTTGATGACATAGAGGCTGCTAAGGAGGTTGGGAAAGAGACAGTGAACCTTGGGAAAGAGACAGTGAACCTTGATAAGTTCTTTGAAGATGTAGACAATGTCAAGGATGATATGAGAGTTGTTGAGCAGCTCCACAAGAAGTTACGAGAATCGAATGAAGAGACCAAAACTGCTCACAATGCTAAAGCCGTGAAAGAGCTTCGAGCTCGAATGAACTCTGATGTTGAGCATGTGCTGAAACGGGTCAAAGTCATTAAGGGGAAACTTGAAGCAATTGAAAGATCAAATACAGCTCATCAGAAACTTCCAGGATGTGGTCCAGGATCATCTGCAGATAGAACCAGGACATCTGTAGTTAGTGGCCTAGGCAATAAACAAAAAGATATGATGGAAGATTTTCTTGGATTAAGAGCAAAAATGGCAGCAGAATACAAAGAAACAGTGGAAAGAAGATATTTTACAGTAACAGGACAGAAGGCAGATGAAGAAATGATCGAAAACCTGATAGAAAGCGGAGAAAGTGAAACGTTCTTCCAAAAAGCAATTCAAGAACAAGGCCGAGTACATATTCTGGGTACAATTTCAGAGATACAAGAGAGGCACGATGCTATAAAGGAAATTGAAGAGAGCTAGAAGGAGCTTCACCAACTATTCCTCGACATGGCTGTCTTGGTGGAGGCACAGGGGCAGCAACTCAATGACATTGAGAGCCATGTGGCTCATGCCAGTTCGTTTGTCTTGCGAGGAACCGAGCAGCTCGAGGTAGCTAAGAAATATCAGAAAAACTCAAGGAAATGGGGCTGCATCACCATTGTTCTAAGCGTCTTTCTCGTTGTTGTTATCTTATTTCTGGTTTTGACCATCAACCATGATTAAGAACGCCTAGAATTAAGGATGGTCCTTATGGAAAAGGCTTGTCCTGAATCGAGTCCAGTTCAGTTTGTCTCGAAGAACCTAAAACCAAGACTCCACTTTCTAATTTACTAGGCTAGAGATGTTTTTGAGCAGTTTGTTTCGTTGTTCTTCTTAAACACCTGTTAAATTTGTACTTTTGATTTTAAGTTTGCATTTTTACAAAGAAGGAAATTTATTCCTCCTTTGAAAATACGAGAATTGATTCTTTCATAGTATAACGGCATACTTATTTACGGAAAATAATATGAAAAAATTAATGAAGTAATATTATTTAAAATTTTAGGAAAAATTATATATAAATTTGATAAAAATAATAAAAAAAAAGTTTTGTATTTGACATGTATATGAAATGTGACACCATAATTTTTATATTTTACATATAATAGATATAAAATAGACAAATATGAACATAAGAATTGTTATAATAGACACATTAATTATGAAAAACTAGTTTTAAACCCGTACGATAAATGAAAATATATTCATATCAATAAATCTTATATAAATAAATTTTTTTAAAATGATAAATAAACAATAAAATTTATGAACAACTCATAATTTATATAATCATTTTTATTTAAATTTATATATTTTAATATAATAAAACAAATTAATTACATATTGAATATACTTATACAATTATTGTCAGTTCTAAACAAAACTCAAACTATAATTTATTGAATCTAAATAATCTCTAGACAAAAGACAATAATGTTTTCGATTTCAAGAAATTAAAAATTTTATCATTAAAATCAATTTAGCATACAAACTTTTTTTATGGGAGATTCTTCCATAAGTTGTTATTGAAGCAAAGATGCAACAATTGATTCTTCAGCATTTCTTGCTGTCTTGAAGTAGATGTCATTTTAGTTGATGAGCTAATAGATTTCACAAATGGAGGTGAAAAGATAGATAAAACAGTAATATGTAATTTGACAACAGTTGAATTGTAATCTGAACTATATAATTTTATAATAAATATAATCATTATAATAAGCTTATATATACCTCTTCTAATAATTTCTGACATTCAAGCTTAGGATTAAAATCATACATCGTATTCACTGTAAGTTTGATATTACTTGTTTCAAGATTATACATGGTTGCATTCATCTTGAACACACAAATTTTACTTTTGAGATTTTCATATATCTCTTGGATTTTATAATCTTCATTTTCTTAAAGCATAAGTATAAATATATCATTCAATTAATTTGAATATTAAATAATTTTAAAATAATTTTTAACTTAATATCTTAACAAATATTTCATTAAGATCGTCAATATCTCTATCAATTAAATCCTTAGCTTCTGTATTGAATAGTACAAATATCGTTCTTCCAGAATTATCATATGCGTTAATATTCAACTTGTACCTATAAAAAATATAAATTTCTATAATTATAAATATAATATAATAATTTAAAATACTTTTATTATCATCATGGAATAATAAATTTTTTATGTATCAAATATAAAAAATATAAATACTAACTATCTTGGAGTTGAATTAAGGACATCAATATTGTAGGAATAACATTGAAATTTTTCATCAATTTCAAATAGTTTCTTGTTACACCGACATGATATAGTACAAACTAAAAGTGGTATAATAAATGACTCTACTCATGAAAAGATTTTCCTTATATATATCCAATCATCTTTAAATCAATCATTAACAAAAAAATATTAAAAAAAGAAAGCTAATATTATAGTTAAAGAAATATAAAATATAAGTATAAAAAGAGAATAATTTTTTAGCGGCACAGACTAAGAAACGACACAAAATAAAAATTAAAGAGAAAATTGAAGTAGAGTTGAGTACTGATTAAAAGATATAAAATTAGTGAAAAATGGTTAAAGATGCATTATGCTTAACCTAAAGCTATTTATACAAAAGGTGTGTTGTAGGTTAATTAATAAGATAATTTTAAATTATGAAAGCTAATATTGAGATAATAAAAATTGTAAGTGAATAATGGTCTAACAAAAATAAGTTAATTGATATTGAAATATTTTATTCTACCATTAACATTTAGAGATCCCTTAATTTAGAACAATAAAACAAATTAAATTTATTGTATTTAATAATAGCAATAAAATAAAATAAATTTTAATTAAATCAACATGCATTAATATCTAGATTTTAAAATTATAAAACATTACAAATAAAATCAAATGAAATCCATGTGCGTTAATATTTTATCAAATGAAATCAAACACGCATTAATATTTTATCAAATGAAATCATATTTAATGAAATATAAATCTATCAATCAAATATAAATTAATAAAACATTTCATTCAATTAATTTAATTATGGAGAATTAATTGATATATTTGCTTTCTATATTTACACATGAAATACATTAATTACTCAAATGGATAGTATATTTAATCAAATATAAATATATCAAATAATTGATTAAAGAATCAATTATTTTATAATTGTAATTACAGTATTTATTAAAATTTTAATTATATATTGAGTGTTGTAATTTGTCAAATTAAGAAAATTTTAAATTTTTAATAGTTTTAATATGAATTAAATTGAGAATGATATAAAGTCAATAATAAAAACATAAATATAGTCAATTAATAAAATAATTTTAAATTATGAAAGTTAATATTGAAATAATAAACATTGTGAGTGAATAATGATCTAACAGTAATAAATTAATTGATATTGAAATATTTTATTCTGTCATTAACATTTGGAGAACCCTTAATTTAGAACAATAAAACAAATTAAATTTATTATATTTAATAATGGCAATAAAACAAATTAAATTTTAATTAAATCAAAGTGTATTAATATCAAATAATAAAATTATAAAATGTTACAATTGAAAACAAATGAAATCAATGTGCCTTGATATTTTATCAAATGAAATCATATTTAATGAAATATAAATGTATCAATCAAATATAAATTAATAAAATATTTTATTCCATTAATTTAATTATAGAGAATTAATTTGATATATTTGTTTTATATATTTACACATGAAATACATCAATTACTCAAATGGATACTATATTTAATCAAATATAAATGTATCAAATAATTAATTACAAAATCAACTATTTTATAATTATAATTGTAGTATTTATTAATTTATTAATTTATTAATTATATATTGATTGATTTAATTTGTCAAATTAAGAAATTTTTTAAAATTTTAGTACTTTTAATATGAATTGAATTGAGAGTGATTTAAAATCAATAATAAAAACATAAATATAACTGATTTAGTTTTTTTAATTATATTTGCTTAATATATTTATACATTAAATACATCAATTACTGGATACTATTTTAATCAAATATAAATGTTTCAAATAATTGATTAGAGAATCAACTATTTTATAATTGTAATTGTAGTATTTATTTAATTATTGATTGATTGATTTAATTTGTCAAGTTAAATTTTTTTTAAATTTTAATATTTTTAATATGAATTGAATTGCGAGTAATTTAAAGTTAATAATAAAAACATAAATATAATCAATTTAGTTTGTTAAATTATTTTTGAATTAAAAATGTATTAAATAAAATAAAATGTATATGTTAGATGTTATGTAGCGATTTTTAAAACTGTCTACATATCAACATTTTAAGCCGTCTACATAGACTTTTAACATTTTTGTCAAAAACTTGAGCTTTTATATATTTATATAAGATAAAAACTGCTATCTTTATTTTTTTTTATCCATGATATACATTTTCATCACATATAGTCATGACCAAAATTCATGCCATGTGATTTTTTTTTTTTTGTTTTTTTGTTTGTTTTACTTTTTGGTTTTTGCATTATTTTGCCAAAATTTTTTTATATTTAATAAATATTTAATTTTTTTAAAGGTAGACTCCATTCTATATCAAACTTTTTTTTCTATATTTTAAATTTGTTTTTTTATGGAATTCGTTTGTACTAAAGGTATGTTAGTATTTATGTTTTAAATTTTTTTAATTATTTTTCTAATTTTATATTTTTAATTAATATTTTTTAGATTAATTTTTTTTTTGTCTTGCTAACTTGATACTAAGGGTATGCCATATGTGATGTTATTTTCTTCCTTTTTTTTTTTTCTTATTTTTATCATTTTTTATTTATATTTTTTAAAATATTTATATTTTTAATATTTTAACTTTTTTATGTGGAGTTCATTTGATATTATTGATTAAAAAAATATTATTTTTATTTTTTTAATTTGATAATTTTTTAAGAAAAAGTTATTAGTTAAAGCTTACCATTATTAATATTACATTGCAATTTACTTTTTTTTTTTTTCTTTTTGTTTGTTCATCCTCCCCTTTTAATTTTTTTAATTTTTTTCTTCCTTTATTTTTTATTAGATAATTTTATTAAAAAAAGCCAACAGATATATATACATGGTACTTGATACAAAAAAAATCAATAAACAAATTTTTTTTAAAAAAATGATAATAAAGGTATAGATAACAAAACAACTTGTATCGATGGGTTTCAATTGTTTGAATCTAATGAGTGTTTTTTTTTATTTGAGATCAAATCAAGATTTTTTCTCAAAAATCAAAGTCAAGTGAAAAGGTGCGTAATGGCATTTTATCTTATCTTGACTATATATTTAATTATTATTTAGTTTTATATTTATATATTATAAATATATTATTTAATATCTTAATTTAATAAAAATACTATATTTGTCCATAATTAAGATGTAATCCATCAATCCAACCATCCATTATATAAATTTGACTCATTTTCATTTTTGTTTGATACTCATTTAAAATTTCATGTACTATCTTTTTTTTTTCAATTTGTTTTTATTTTTTTAAAAATGTAGATAAATTTTGTGAAAAAACCTATGTACGTATCCACTTGATATCCATTTTTCTTATTTTTTAAAATTAAATAAATTTTACAATAAAAGAAGTGGATAGATAGTAATGGCAAAACAATTCGTATTTGATAGATCTCCACTGTCGCCGTAGCACTACAATGAAATTTTTTTACTTTTTAAAAAGCTTTTATTATTTTTTTGTTTTTCTTTTTTTTTTATGAAAAAAGTATTAATCGTGGCAACTCATTTATTTTTTGTATTTTTTAATTAAATAAATTTTGCAATGAAATGTATTAATTGATGAAGATATCATAACAATTCATATTCAATGAATTTCGACACATATCAATATGATGAAGGATGAATTTTTAAAATCAAAATAACTTGAGACGAATTGAGTTTTTTAAAAAGAAACGAATTCAGATTGGAAACGTATTTAGAATGTTTTGTTTTGACCCATTTCAACATATATATATATATATAAGTATATATTTGATTTTTTGAAAATTATATACATGTAAATGTATATATTAATAAATTTTTTTTTACCTTAATTTAAGAAATTAATATACTAAGTTCAATATGGGATGCAAATGTGGCATCCTTTGTTATTACTTTTTTTTTTTTGGTATTTATTTTTTTGTTGGATAAATTTTATGAAAAAAAAGACCAATTAAGATATAAATGTGTCATTTCGATTTTTTGTACCTTTTATATATTTTTTTAATTTTTAAATGAGATAAATTTTTTAAAAAAATTATGAATAAAGATAGTAAAATAAAAAAGAATTAATAGCATGCATGATCCTTAAAATTTGGGTCAAATTCTATATTGATCTCTAAATTTTGAAAAGTTTTAATTAAGTTCTCAATTACCCGAACATATATAGTTCCCCTTGTCTGCTGAACTATCTAAATTGACGACAAATCCTACATGGCATGACATATATTCTTCCAAACTTTTATTACATTGAGTTTTTGAACTTTTTTGTTCTTTTTCTTATCCAATACTATTAATTTGGTTAATTTTCTCAATTTCCCCTCAATTCAAACTTTTATTACATGAAATTTGGATAGCTTTGATCCAACCAAATTGCAATGTCCACTAAAAAAAATTAAAATAGCTAAAAAAAAAAGGAGAAAATTTTGCAATTTTTTAGATTTAATTGAAATTGGTAATTTAGCACATTTGTTATTGCAAAAAGTTAGGGTAATTTGTTTGCATGTACAAAAAAAAAGTAGAGTTTTCTTTAATAACTCAAACACCAAGAAACAGAGATTCACAGTTTTAAACCCCAACAAGATTCATAATCTCTCCCTCTCCATCCACAAAGTTTAATGGGGTTTTGAAAATAAAAGACAGCAACTTTAGAAAAAACCCATTAAAAAGGAAAGAGAGAGTTTAAAAGAAAAAAAATAATCCTGAAGCGTAATGGAGAATGAATGAAATGGCCCTCATTCATTATGTGTTAGTGAGAGAGAGAGATAAAGATATATAGAGAGAGAAAGAAAGGAAACTCATTACTCTTTAGTGCAATGCCATTCATTTTTGTTGCAAGCTTTAGGGTCCTGTTGCCATCATTATTAAAGAAAATAGAAGTTTTGAGAACAGTTGGATGCTTCTCTTCTTTATAAATATAATTATCATCCATGACTAAATGTACTTTCATTTTATTCCCTTGCAATATTATTAACCCATCTTTTCTTCTTTTTCTTGTCTCTTAGAATCCAAGGCTTTTGGGTTGGAGCAAAAAAAAAAAAAGGAAAGAAAACTCTTATCTCTTTCACAATAAATTTTACTATTTTTGTTTTTGCCGGGTCAAAGTTTTTTTTTTTTTTAGTCTTTAGTCTTTTCTATTTTATGATTTGTTTAAAAATTATAAAAAAATTCCACGTAGAATTTACTATTAATTTAAACGGTTTAGTAGACAGAGGGATTATATTGACACACATTTGTGCAATTGATGACTTAATTAAAATTTTTTAAAGTTAATGACCAATATAGAATTTGACCCAAAATTTAAGGATCACGTGTGCTATTAACTCAATAAAAAATATTTGATCCGTAACCATTCACTAGCATTTTTCTAGTTATATTAATTTTTATGACTTCACAAAGAAATAATTGAATAAAAAAGTAAAGTGCTAATGCACTGTTTTAGGTGTTTCACCTCCAAACTCCAATTCAACATAGAATGATTGACTAATCAAATAGTTTTCGTTTAAGGTCAATTTCTCCAAACAATAAAGACGCATTTGGTTTAAAAGAATCTACGATTTTTTTTTAGAATGTTGCTATTAGGTATTTAAATTCTCACGTTTGGTTCGAGAGTATTAGATTCCTCGAAGTAATTTTAGATTCTACCTAAAGTTTCGAAATTAAAAACTCATATTTTCTTGTGATTTTTTAAGATTTTGGGAGAAAAATGACTTTTGCCTCACATTTGATCTTAATAATTTTTTTTTCTTTTTATTTTACTCCAATGAAAATCAATAAATGAAAATTAAGTAAGTGTGAATTATTTTTATTTAAAATTTTTTTAATTAAGTACTTTTTTAAATATTTTTTCACTCAAATATTGCATTTGTAGGCCTTGAAATACAATATTTATAATTATTTATTATGTTTCTTTGTATAAAAATATAATATTTAACTTAATAGTTTTTAATTTAATGAACATTTATTATTGATATGGTAATTATTACATTTTTAGAATCTTAATATTTGACTTTTTTTTTTTTTTACGTTCGATTTAGTGACTTTTGATTTAATAAATATTTATTATAAGTATGACAATTATTATGTTTCTTTTAACAAAAATGTAATATTCGACATTTATTTTTTTATACTTATTAGCTTTTGATTTAATGAATATTTATTATAAATTTGTTAATTATTATATTTTTTTGGAGTTAAACACAATAATTATTCCTTGTGTTTGTTCAATTATTGTATTTTTTGTGTTTCTTGGAAGAAATAACGTAATAATTGATAATTAATTATCTTTTTTATAATTAGTCATTCGAATGTTATGTTTTTTATATTTTTTGAATAAAATTAATTTAATAATTAATATATTGTTATGTTTGTTATGAAATAAAAAATATTATAATAAAAATATATGATAAAATAATCTCATATTTCTCTAAATAAAACACAACAATTAAAAAATGAAATGACATAAAAAATCACATTTCCCTTAAAATCATACTTTCTCGATGTCACATTTCCTCCCAAATTTAAGATTCCGTGACCAAACACTTATAACAGATTTCTTCATAGTCGTTTCATCTCTACCATTTCCGTTGTAAAACATCATCGATTCCCTTCCGCTCTCTCCCTCTCTAAAAAAGTAACCCTAGACAGAAACAAAAAAACGAAAGAAAAGCAAGCACACAGATGGCTACTTTGGCGGCGTTTGCAGCTCGTAGAGCAGCGACTCTAGGTCGAACACCGGCTCCGTCTCAAGCCGCTTCTCTCATTCCTCGTCGTGGTCTCGCCGGCGCCGCAGGTATTTTCCATGTACCCATTTTTATTTTTTACATTTTAAATTTATATTATCTTCAATAAATGTAAAATTTGTCTCCCAATTTTGATCTCATTTACCTTAGATCGTAGTTGAAACTAACGAATCTTAGAAAGTTAAGATCATGATTTTGCAAAACCTTTTTTGAGCTCTTTTTTTTTTCCATTTTGCAGATCACCATGGACCCCCAAGGGTTAATTTCTGGAAATACCCAATGATTCCATCTAAATGGAAAGAAGAACATGTCAGTTTGTTTCTTTTCATGCTTTATGTTTCAGTTTTGCCTGCATTTTCTTACCCTGGTTCCAAGTTCCTTTTTTTTTCCCGGTTGTTTTACTTTGCAGATTGGAAAATTGGGATTTTTTTGTTTGATTTTATATACTTTAAGCCCTCTCCGTGGTCAATGCTACATTTCATTTATTTCAAGTTAAAATTTTGTTTATTACACTTACAGCAGACAGATGTTCTTAGGCACTGTTTCTGAATCAGTTTAATGTATATTGGTGAGAAAACAAATGTAGCAAAAATTAGAGAAGCCTAAATGAGGAGACCGTCTTGACTGTTTTGTATGATTGTGCAGTTTGTTATCGTCTCTTTATCTGGTTGGGGTCTGCTTTTCTTTAGTGGATACAAGTTCTTCGTTCTTCACTAGAGGCAAAGGCAAGAAGGAAGAGGGACTATTATATACTCTGAACTCTACTTGTTACTAGATTGGAATCGTTGCATTTTTCCCCCATTTTCCATGATATAATGGAAGTGAAGGAATGGCTATCTGGAGTGTCTATCAAAATTTCCTTTTCCATTTAATGCTTAGGGCAATGCTTGTTATGGCTTTTCTGTTGTCTCAGGTATATATCCCATTTTGTTGGAGATGTTTCTACTTTCTACGTACTGATTGACTATATTGTTTAATATTTACAATTTTTAAATTGCCAAAAGCTTATTTAATGGTAAATTTACAACCATAAATCTTTCAAGATCATTCTATCGTACTTATTCTCAATTCACTCAATCACCTTGGCATGAATATTGTCACCTGCAGTAAATATCTAGATCCATAAATTGGAGATATCAGGATAATTTGTTCCTTTATGTTGGAAAAACCATAGGTAGTTTTTCATACTATATGAGCTTATGTTTATGTTTTGGAGCTCAAGTGCAGTCAATTTACCTCGTAGCTCTTCTACTTGTTGATGGTCTCTACTGGGATTACCCTATTTAATTGAGGATCTAACAAGGAATGAATAATGGGGGTGCTTAACAATTTCTAAAGGCATGATGGAATACCTAAGCATGCAATCAGGTTTTAAACTATTGTTTTGTATCTATTTTCTTTCTTCCCTCATTTTAATATTTCTTTTGTTGCATAACGTGGTGGAAACCGCACGGTAATGCGGTTGGAGCTTCTATTTTTTTACAATATTCGCAGAAATATTGTGTGGCTGGAATTTTCATGTCCTAGGATATTGTTTTCTCTTTTGTTGGCAAATTATTCTGTTTTCCTATTCATCATTTCTTTTTCCCTAGGAGAATGATGAGTGAGTAAACTTGGAGGTCAGTTCCTTATCGGTTAAGACAGCCTGTATCATTGGCTTGTCCTCCCAATAGTAGAATGCAACATGTTTTTAAGACCCAAAATCTGTTGGCGGATTTGAAAAGTTAATGAATGATGCTTCTGTCCGTGTTGTTCTGATTGGACTTGATCCCGTGATCATCCATAAATTCTGATGGAAAATATAAAATGAATGAGCAATCTTTATTTTATTTTTCTTAACTTAATTTTTTGGTCAAAAAAATTATTTTGATCAATGGTTATGATTAGTAATATGTGATGCAATAGGTTCGATATTGTATCAATAGCAGGAATGTATAGTAATGCGGTCTCAACTGACCATCTACTAAAGAATCTCTATGTCAGGGCTTTTGATTTGTTGTATGGGTGATTTTTTTTTTGCATATTCTAGTCCCAAACCAGGAAAGTTGAGGTAAGCACAAACAATATTTTCAAGGAGAGTAGGGTTCTGTTGGCCATGGCAGTGTTGGTCCAGTAGCTACTGTTTCTTTAGATTTATTCAAGTATTGAACTAAAAGGTTTGAAAAAAAAAAAAAAGAATGACCCTGAGAAATGCCCATTATCATTTGTAGAAAGAGATTGTGTATGTTTTAAACACCTGGGTTTGGACGATGGCCAAAAAACCTCCTGGGTTTGAATGCCTTGTGGACCTTTGAATTATCAAATTGGCTGGATTATTTCTATATTGGTTTTTTAACCCGGGTTCAGCAGGCAATGGATGCTAAGCGAAAAGGAGAAGGAAAAATCATTGAGAAGAATGACAGTGTTTTGAATGGGAAACGAAGTCTTGACCAAAAAAGAGTTGGATAGGTATTTAAAAGATCCACAACTAGGACAGAACACTTAAAAAAGTTATGTTAATTAAAACTCAGTCTCATTTGTTTCCTCCATGTACCCTTCTTTATCTTCCGAATCAGACATAAAGTCAGTGGAAAGGTCACCATTAGCTGCTTCTGTCTCCTGCTCTTCTTTATCCGCAAACTCCATATCTTCTTCCATTTCATCTCCGTCGGTAGAATTAAGTTCAGCTTTCTTCTCCAGTTCCTTGACGTCCCTGCTGTTCATATTCTGTTTGATGCGGGCTGCTTCTTCAACTTTCAACTGCTTGGCATCATGTGTATAATTATTGACTTCTTCATTGACACCTGTGTTCTCTGGTAATTCTGTTGCTTGAGAGTTATCATGGTTTCTCGATGTTGCATATTCTCCCGCGGCACTCACTTTTCTGTGTTTCATATCTTCAGTGTCTTCAGAGTTCAGATGCTCGGTCAAATTAGCATTTGTAAGATCCATTTCATTTCTCAGACCTGTTTCTGTTTCTTCCCTTTGGGTTTCCCCTCGTCATAAACTGCTCCCTCTTCCCTGCTTCTTACAACATCTTTATATTCTTTTGAAAATCCTCTACTTGTCATGCTTTCCGCTCCATCTATTTCGGAATTTACATTCTTCTTTAGGAACCTATTCCTAGCAAGAATTCTCCATCTTTTCCCTGGCAATCTTGAAATTCTAGAAATCTCATCTATTTTCAGTTTCTTCCCACCTTTGTGAATTCGTTGGAGTTTCTGACTCTCTGCTTGTTGCTGGGGATTTTTAAGTTTTCCAAGCTGCCCAGTGAAGCTACTTTTCTCTTCTTGTTCATCCACGTCATCAATTTTTTCAGTAGCATTTGCATGATTCTTTTCCCCATCTATTCCAGAAGTACCTGTATGTTTAGAATACTCATTTTTCATTTCTCCCGTGGGCCCCTCATTTCTGGCATTTTCTCCCAAACTTACCTGTTTCTGCAGTTGTCCTCCTCCAGCCATGTCCATTCCGAGAGTACTTTCTCCCCTTTTCTCACTTCCATCTTCAACCCCTTCTCTGATGTCTTCCTCTTGAGGAAAATTGGATGTAATCTCATTTCCTTCCTGAGCTTTTGTTGAATTGTCACCACTCTTATATGCGGAAGATTCATATACTCTCCCCCCCTTCTTTTGCTCCAAACTTCCCATAACTGTTATATTTACCGGCGGATTTGATGGGTCATCAGTACTCACAGACCAAACTCTAACTGGGGATTCAAGACGGTGCTTCAAGTCCTCAATTTCAGCCTCCTTTTGCTTCAAAGTTGCAGTTAAAGCTATCAGCTGAGGATTTTCATTTCCTGATTCCATGTCTTTATATCGCAGCAGTTTGATCTCTTTTTGTTTCTCCTCCAGTTCGGACTCCATGGTCCTTTGCTCATCTTTAAGGGAATCAATTGTAGATTGCATTTCCAAGAGCCTACGATCAAGCTCCATTTTTTGGTTTCTAAGTGAGTATATCTTTGCTTTTGTCTCTTCAGCTTTCCTTTTCATTTCTTTGGTGCATTCTTTTTCCCTCTGTGATTAAAAAGAATACAATAGTGTTAATATTTAGAACCCTAAGAGCATGGAAAACATCTCATAGTTTATGCAACACCCAAATCTCATCCGCTGTTCGGCTTTCTCTTTGCATGTATGACTCTGTGTAAACATCTACATGCTTACAAGTTACAAGTGTAACCCGAAGCATAAGGGAACAGTTATCTGGGCAAAAGTCAGGAAAGAACATATGTAGAAAAACTTTGGAATTAAAAAAAAAGTTTAGGGTGAGGGGAGGTTTTCACAGTCCAGGGCCAGATTAAACCGCATTCTTCATAGAGAACTGCCATTAGATTTACAAATTGCCCACCTAAGGAGACTACTAGCAGCAGGACTCAAATTTAGTTCTTATTTCATTTTTTCAGAAAATAAAATAATTACCAGCTAGGACAAGAATTACATTTCAAAAGGAAAAAAATTAAATGCTCTGCGTTTGGTCTCTGTTCTAGACCGAGGCAAACAAAGAAAACTGTTCTATGAGTTTGTTTCGTTGACTCCTTTTAATTTAAATTAAGAGGAAAGAAGAAAGAAATGGAAAACAAAGGGATTTTGATGTTTAAGCACAGCCAAGTAGTAGTCACTTGTGAGGGTCTCAGTCCACCTTACCCCAGAAGATGACACTCTTAACAACGTAAGCTGAGAAACAATTCCTAGAGGCAATCGCATGGCAAAACTTGCATTTGCATCTCACTAAAATGTGAAAAATGTCAAACCATCATTAAGATAAGAGGCCTTTACTCTATAAAGACGCAACATCATGTCGAAGAACATTAAGAGCCCATGCGATTCCTCATTCCCACAATCTCAAGCGTTTAAAGTTCAACTCACAGGAATTATATATAATTATTCAAATTCAAGAAGGCACGGACCTAATAGTAATATAGGCAGAGTCACGGTTATTATTTTTTTCATGCATCATTGACTAGAAAATACAAATTGCCTTTATGATTTCAAAAAGCACAAGATATTGTGTTTCACATAAACATTCGAAATCAAGAGATTAGTTTCCTCCATGAATTGCATAAAGTAAGTTTTTCTTTTTTTTCATTTTGAAAATGGATTAATTTTACCCCTTTTTTTCCCTTTAAAAAAAAATGTTAAGTTACCCTATTGGTCTTGGATCGCGAAACTTAAAGAGAAAAATGCAGGATGATTGTGATTTGTCATTTAAAGAGAGCGACACGTAATAAGCAACATTGCGTGCATGGTGGAGAGAGAAAGAGAGAGAAGAACCCGCAACAGCAGCTGAGGAGAAATGAGCTGACGGCTCTTCTCTTCGACAAGGAGGTTGAAGATGCGTCTCTCCCTCAACTTGTGCAGCGCAATAACACCAAGCAGTGCAGCCCCAAATGCCAAAAGCAGCATCAACCCATATGGTCTTCCCCTGTACCCATTTCCATTTCCTTTATGAGATATAATTCCTTCTCGCATTGCCATCTGTCCCTCTATCTGGCCAAGGAAAAGAAACAATAAGAAAGAAATAAGGTATCACTCTCTCTTTCTGTGAATTAAGATGTTTAATTGTTGCTTGTCATGTAAAAAGAAACATTCAACTACTCTCTTCCTCTCACTGGAGCGGAGTTATCAAGGCTGTGTAGAAGCGTATATGGGAATTGTTTCCGGGCGCTGATTCTGGAGACTAAGCATTCTTTTCAAGTTTCAATGTTCTGCTGGTTTTTTACCACAATACCCTCCATTGTTGTTGAAACTGCAAGCAAATTGCTAGGTTTTGAGATAAGTTACTCTTCTACGTGCCAGCTACACACACCATTCCCACATGTTAGTCTTGCAGAAATGGCAAAAGGAAATTGTGCGTTGGCAAAATAGTCCTCGTCTTTCACTTTATTTAACCACAAAAAAACACCCCTCACGCAACGCAATATGCAAAGCTTGTCAGTTGTCACGCACAAAAGGCAAGTTACTTTGCTTTAAAATTTTTATAGTAACGTTTTTTTTTTTTTTTTTTTTTTTGATAAAGCAGTTTAAATTAGTGCAGGTTAAGTTATTGAACTAAATAATTAATTCACTAAACTCTTTTATTGCACTTCAATATCAAATTTCACTCAAGTATCTCCAATCTTTCCACTTTTAGATTTTGATGTCTTTGTCAAATAAATCTTCAAATTGATTATTGCTACTATAGGAAAAATCATCTCATTCACTTAGTGAAAAATTTAAGCTCCAAGTTGAATAGAAGAGGTGACATATATTCCTTTTTATAAGGTACATCAAAAAATAAAAATGATATAATTAAAAAACATTGTTATCAAATTTTTAATATAAATGTGAAATTTAAAAATTCCATTCACGAATTATAAAAATTAATTAAATTATAATTCAAATATATATCGTAAAACAATCACTCATTTCACATCTTAAATCACTTTTATTTTTGCTTAAATTAAACTAATGTTTTTAATTTATATATAAAATGGCGGGCATTTTCTTTATTAAAATTTCCTGAGTAGAAAAGTTCATCCAACATACCAAGAAGCTTTTATCCATACTAAATTTTAAAATACTCATTATGTAGGTGAAAGAAATATTTTGAAAAGAAAAAGTTATACGATAAAAAAAGTTATTTGATGAATTGGATGGATAATTTTTTAAAATATATGTGAAATAAAAAATAAAAATATCCCTATTTATATATTATTATTATTATTTTATTTTAATTTTAAATAATTTCACTAATTAAATTAATATTATTTTTTATTGTAATTTGATTGTGAAAAATTTTAATAATAATTAATTAGATACAAATAAAAGCAAATTCCAATTCGTTAAATTCAAAGACTGCTTAGCTCAAATAATTAATGGCTCCTCGAAAAAAAAATTTTTAAATAAAGTTTGTAAATTTTTTTTATTAGAAATGATTAAATAAAATTTAAAATAAAAAATCAAAATTGATAGATTAAAAAGTTTTATTAATAAATTATGTGAATCTAAAAAATAATTTTATAAATTTTGATATTATAAATTGATATTCTAGTAACAATATTAACAAAATTTTTATTGTTGAATAAATATCGGTTAAATTTAAATTTTAAATAATTTTTTCAAATTTTCTTTTTAAACTTTATAAATTTATTGATTTATAATTTTATTAAATTTTTTATTAAATTATTTGTAAGATGAAATTTCACAAACTATTTTTGTCCCCACTTTTTATGAAAAGAAAAAAACCTTAAACATCCGAAGTTGTCATTGTTACATGTGAAAGATTCTTCTTCCATGGACTTTATCGAAGACATTTTCCATTCATCGCTAAATTTGGAAGAGACTTGTTGATGTTGAACTTTGAGCTGAGCCTAGGGATCCTAAAATCATAAGAGAAAGAGAGCAGTAAAAAGCAAAAGTAGGGGGTGTTCCTTGCATTTGTACTTTGACGCTCAAGTCAGAGGTCTGCTAAAAGAGGTCAAAAAGAGAGGAAAATAGAAAAGTAAAGGAAAAAATAAAATTGATTAGATAGTACCTGGATGGCTTTATTTATAAGCGAAAGGTGAAGGGTTTATTGGGTAGGATAATGATGTAGTTAAGCTGATGTGCTATTGTACATGTCAAGTTAGCCCAAAGTAAAAATATTCCCTTGGCTGTCTGTTAATAGTCTCTAATGAGGGAAAAGATCAATTTGCCCTATGGACCCAGAAATACCCCTAACATTTTGTCATTCCACTAAACAATTTGAGTATTAGACTGATAGTTGCTTAATTAAGCTGGTTTGGCATACACATTTGCTAGTTCGACCTTTAGTTTTTTGAGTGTGGGTTTGAAGACTTATGCCTTAGGCTCGACCTTATGTTGTTGAGGATAAATGTTCTTAGGGTTGATGTGAGAGTCAAGTATAAGAAGTTTATGATTGATTGTATGTTGTTGAGTGTAGTCATAACCATTATAGGGTATGCCGACCTGTCGTATGGTCATAGTTGCGAGCTTAATCTCAAGTGTGAGCTTTGGGTTTTATGCTTAATTGGTTCATTCTAGGGTTGTCGAGGTGAGTGATCTTGTGTTTAAGTGGCTTGAGGTTGGGGCCAAGCAAGCTTATAAGTAATCATTGACGTGATTCATATGCCCAGCATAAGACTTATGTTTCTTTTTGGTGTTGGAGCTTGATTCTCAGGTTTAGTATAGGGTTGACATGGTGATTAGTCTGTTTGGCCAGTTCGATCTGGGTTTCATGATCGATTTGACCGGTTTGAATAGGTGGATTGATTAATTTACCTTTTTACTATTTAAAAATTACATTTAATGAAGAAAGAAACATTTGAGCGATAAAAATCCAGAGTTGGAAAGGCGAAGTGTTGACCTTAATAACTGTCTGAACATGTGGCATAATCTAGAACATTCATCTGATCTCATCGTTGGCTATAAAAAAGGTCCCTTAGGGTCTTCATTTTTCACTTTGTTATTTTTTTACTTTCAAATAGACCTATTTTTATTGATTTTAAAGTTCTTATTTCTTTCAATCGACCTTTTTACCTTTCTCTTACTTCGATACATTTTTTTCCTTTTTTTTTACAATGTCTTTTATGATAAGAGTTTATGAAGTTACAGAGTAGTTTTAAGGGGAGGTTGGCTTGGTAGTAGAGATAAATGTGATAAAGTCTTTTTTATCATTGTAGGAAAAGACTACTTTAGGACTGCCTTTTAGCTAAACCCGATGATTAAAAAAGACCAGAAGAGAGTAAAAGATAATACTCGTGCTAAAAGAGAACGGTTCTATCAAAGCATAAATGATCTTGTGGCTGCTATCAACTTTGAGCTTGAGAACCTCTTAGTTCCAATGTTTAAAGGTTAGCCCTACTTCTTTGGCTGACCTTTTTCTTCTACTATTTCTTTATTTTGAGGTCTAACCTTCTATTTTTTTTTCTCTACACTTTTTATTGAGCCAGCTCCTATTGACGTTCCTTATTTCTCTTTTCTTTTTGAAGAGTCTTTCTACTCCTCTTTTTCCTCAGATATCATAGTGTTCTCCGTTGTTGTTCTTGTTTGAAATCTTGCTCCTACTTAAGAGTTTGAGTCTTCTGATGATGAAGGCTCCAATGATGAAGAGGTTTTGATGAAGAGCAAAAGGGGGAAACCAACCATGTTAAGAAAAAAGTGAGGGTGAACAGGGGTACTCCTCAAATTCAGAGGACCTCGCTCAAGTCTTTTTCTTCACTCATTATTCTTTAGGTCTAAATTCTAAAGATGTGATGAAGAGCTTAAAAGGTAAGACTAATTTTAAAGACTTTCTTAACAAGTGCTCAGCTTACCATATTTGATCTTTAGGGTCAACTTTAACTTTTCAAATAAGGGGTACAGTATATCAATGCCGACCATCAAGGACCAAGATACTACTCTCGTAAAGGTCACCAATTCTAGGTGTATTGGGATTCAATGATGGTCGATCTAAGATTTTTTCTACATCTTTTTGTTGAACTTTTTTTTCTTATAATTTAACTATCACTCAGCTAACTTTAATTTTTTTCGGTACATAATAGCTTTTATTATTCTTTGTAAAAACTTAGGTATTCTTATTTTTCTCCTTCTATTTAAAAAGTTCTTCTTAATAAAGAAGTACCCACCTTGTAAGAGATGATTTTACATCATAGCTCATCCAACGAAAAAGATATTCTCGAACTGTTCGAGCTTAATAAAAAATTAGAAGTTACTCTTTTTCTGTATTCATAAAAAAAATAAGAATAAAAAAATGAGCCCAAGATATAAGAGATTTTGAATGAGCTTGAGATTTTTTACAATAAACCCATTCATCTTACAATGAAAAACCTTAATGCTTTAGACTAAATTTTGGAGTTTAACAAAAAAGGAGAGGTGGTCATAGATGCATATGAGTTGACCTCTCTTGAAATAGTAAACAGGATCAGATACTAGTGTAGGTTTAAGGTAACTTTATAAATTATTTAGTTTTGTAAAATTTTTCTAACATTTAGCTTCTCTTGTGGATATGTCTAATGAAGCCCAGCTTTTTCAGATTTTTGACTTCTGTAAGTTTTTTCACCACCTGTTGCTGAAAAAGGGTAAAAAATAGCTCATATAGCTTGAGGCTCCCTCTAGGGACTTAAAATAATTGATCCCCCTATCTCTCAGAAGCTGAGCTTTGTAGCTTAGGATTTTGTCGATGCCAAAAGCAAGTAGAAGGTGATGGCAAGTTGGGAGGTTCCCTCTAAAAGATAAAAAATTAAGGCCTCCTATACAACATGATATGTACAAACAGTTAATTTTCACACAAGGAAAATCAATCATTGTAAAAATGTAACTTAACTATTGGATTTTTTCTACAAAGGAGAAGAAGATAAGGCTCTAGCTATAGGTAAGGTTCCTTATAGTCACTATATGTGGTTTAATATTGATAATCTAAAGATTCTCAAATTATTCTTCATATCTTTGTCCATCATAGACTAGTGAGGTACCTCGATCTTCATCCATTATAGGCTATAAGTAGAAAAAAGTTCAATTTGAGTGGAAGTATTTTGTTAGCCACTATGGAGGCATTAAACCTTATAAAAGCATAGGTATTTTACTCCCTCCTAAAAGGATGAAGTTCAAGTATAGAGCTCATGTTATGCACATGCATATAAATGACATAATAAGCAAAATAAATAAATAAATATCTAAAAAATCAATTTTATTAGGTTTTTGGATAACACAAATTTATTTGCTAGCCTGACTCTCGGCTTATCTCTAGTGGAGTCACAAACTATCATAACGTTTAGATCCGTTGACTTATCGCTAGACATTGACTTAAGAAGTTGTTACCAATCTTTTTTATTTAGGTGCGATTGGTCACCTAACTGAATTTATTCCATTTTAAAAAGAAATCCTAAGTTTGACTTAGGTATCTTTAAAAGTTAGATTCAATGACTACGAAACTAAAACTAGGTCCGAGAGTACAGTTATGTATGAGAAAGGTTATAGTACCCTAACAACATCTATCGAATGATGGTACCAACTTGATTTCATGTTATCTATTGAGTTTTAAAAATCATACTAGATAATTAATTATTGAAAATTATTCTTAATTGACTTTAATACTTTTGAAAAAAAATTAAGAAAATTCTCTCACCTCAAGAGTATACAAGAAAACTATTATTTCTCTTATAAGGACTCTGTCGTCAGTTTATTTAATATTTAAAAAAATTTCAAGAAAAAATTAATACTTTAACTTTTCCTTAGATTTCTTTCCTTATTTTATTTTTTTTAAAAAAAATTAATGCTTTTATTGAAGGAAAAATTAATACTTTTAACTTTTTCCTAAATACATTATTTGAAATTGGGAGGATTTTTATTTAAGAAAAATTGATACTTATAACTTTTCCTTAAAACCCTTTTTTTATTTAAGGAAATTAAATACTTTTTTTGAAAAAAATTTTATTTTCTAAGAAAAATTGATACTTTCAACTTTTCTTTAAAAATGTTTCTTATTAAATACATTTTTTGAAAAAAAAAATTATTTTCTAAGGAAAATTGTTACTTTCAACTTTTTCTTAAAAAAATTTCTTGTTAAAATACATTTTTTTAAAAAAAAATTTATTTTTTAAAAAAATTTGATACTTTCAACTTTTTCTTAAAAACGTTTCTTATTAAATACATTTTTTTGAAAAAATTTTGCTTTCTAAGGAAAATTGATACTTTCAACTTTTCCTTAAAACCTTTTTTTTATTATTGAAGTTATTTTTTGTTTTTAATAATTTAAATTTTTTTATTTTTGAAATTATTTTTATTCTTAAAGAAAATTCATTCAAAAATGTATAGAAAAAAAATAAAATGAGCAAAATAATAGAAAAAATACAAAAAAGAATGGATCAACTTGGTTTAATTAGAAATTCGGCTTAGCTTGGTGTAAGACTAGAACAACTAGTGACTCCATCTTTTTCTAGTAATCCAAAATATTACATTTGGGAAAACATTAACCCTGCAAGCTTTTCTTATTTTTTTTTTTTCCACAATTTCCTTTTTATATCTTCCTTTCTACAAAATTAACCTAGAAACTCAAGTTTTATAGAAGACCAATGGATTTTTCTAGAATTTGGCACATCACCAATACTGTTGCCACCGTATGTCGCCACTAACACCCTCTTTTTTGTTTTTTCCTTTCTTCAACCTTAAAATTTCAGTCAAGAATCCTGCATTTGAAACCATACTCTTTGATCGTCGTCGTTTTGTCGATGTGAGTCACAATAAATTCCTATACTTGAATCCCTACTTTTTGATCATCGTCACTTTGCCAACATAAGTAATAGCCATCACTACCTTTTTTGCTACTTATTATGATTGATCTTAGGTTAATGGTAGGTTGTTTATTAAGTTTCGGGTATTCCAGGTTTTAGGTCTTGGCTGATTGATTTTTGGTAATGGGTGACTGGGCTATTGATCACGACAATTTTAGTGGTAGTAGGATCAGGCAATTCGATGGGTCGTAGGATTAGGAAATTTGATGGTGATAGATTTTTGGCCAGTGGCTTTCTTTCTCCCTGTGTTTTCTACTAGATTTTTTTCTATGATTTTTTTCTCTATTTGATTGTTGGAGAAGGTGGGTTGTAGATTGTGGTTGTTAAAGGTTGTGATTGGGAAAGACAACCATGCACAGTCGATGACTTAGTGGCTGTGGCTAAAAATGAACTATTTGATCGTGCTATGATAGATTAGGGACTCATGTGATGCTTGTGATAGTAGTGGCAGTATAATGGACAGAAGAATGAAAATGGTGATATAGCTGCTAGTAATTGTTAGGATTTTCTCTATATTTTTTTACTCTAATTTCTTTAGGTTTCGTTTTGTATTTTTCTCTATATTTTTCCACTCAAATTTTCTTCTTGAGCCAATGTTTAAATAACATGATAAAGATAGGATTTCAATTCAAAAAAAAAAAAAAAACTAAGCATCTTATCCCCTATAATCTGAATTTTGAGTTTTAAAAAAAAAACACCAAAGTTTCAAACCTTTAATCCAATACTTTAAATTTCAAACTTCAAACATAGAACCTTATCACTTGATTTATCCCTTTTTTATTATTTTTATTTATTTTCCTACAAAATACTATCTAATCCCAAATATAATCTAGGCCTACAACTCAAATGCTAAATCCAAATCCAAATAGGTTGCGACCAAAGCCCAATTCAAACTAACTCGAAGCTCAAGAACAGTCCAAATAATTTCGGATAAAATATGGTGTCTACAGAGCATTTTATATATAATACTAAGATAATTTTTGGTGAAAAATGAACATTGAAAATTTAAATAGATAACTTAAAAAAAAACAACAAAAAAAGAAAAAAAGACATTCACATTCGCATCTACATCATAAAAAAGACATTCGTATTTGCATCACTTACATCTGTATCATGAGAAAAACATTCGCATTTACATCATCTGCATTATAACCAAGGCATTTGCATTTGTATCATAAGAAAAGGCATTTGCATTTACATCATTGCATTTACATCATAGAAAAAGTATTTGTAAGGGCATTCACATGAATGAAACATTGGCATTTGTATTATGAAAAAGTTACTTGTATTTGCATTAAGCATTCACATTTTTGCATTCACATTGACATTTGCAGTCATGTCATTTGATGAAAATAGACATTTCTATCATGATTGTGTTTGTCAAATTTGTAAATATTAAAAAAAAAAGAAAAAAAAAAAGCAAAAAGAGAGAAGAAAGTCTGTCATAAAAAGATGAGTGAGAAATAAGAAAAAAAGAAAATAGTTTGATAAGAGACAAAAATGTCAAAAAAGGTTTAAAGAGTTAAAAGAAAAATTATCTGCAAAAAGCAGAGGGGTTGTTGAAAAAATGAATGAAAAAAGATGGGATACAATACAATATGAGACTTAAGCCTAGTTTTGCTAGCACCCAGATCAAACTAAGCCCATAATAGCTGGCACTTCAAGCCCATATTAGCTAGCACTTTAAGCTCAGATTAGCTAGTACATTAAACCTAAATTAGCTGGCATTTAAGCCCAAATTAGTTGGTAATTTAAATCCATATTAGTTGGCACCCAAGCTAAGATTAGCTGGCACTTTAAGCCCAGTTTAGCTGACACATTAAACCCAATCTAGCTAGCATCCATATCAAACTAAACCCAATCAAGTTGGCACCCAAGATAATTTCTAAGACCGCTAGGTAAAACATTTTAAATTTTCAAAGTTTCAATGCCTTTGATACGATAAACATTCAAAGATGTCGAGATTTGTAAGACCTCCAAACATAATCTCTAAAACCTTCGACCATAATCTATAAGATCTTTGAGCAAAACGTTTTATATTTTTAAAGTTTCAATGCCTCTAATACGAGAAGCATTCAAAGATATCAAGATTTATAAGACCTCTGAGCATAATCTTCAAAACTTTTGGGCAAACCATTTTAAATTTTTAAAGTTTCAATGCCTTTGATACTTGAAGCATTCAAAGATGTCGAGATTTTTAAGACTTATGGGCATAATCTCTACGACCTCTGAGTATAATCTGTAAGACCTTTGAGCAAAATATTTTAAATTTTTAAAGTTTTATGCCTCTGATACGAGAAGCATTAAAAAATATCGAGATTTGTAAGGCCTTTAGTCATAATCTCTAAGACCTTTGGGCAGAACATTTTAAAATTTTAAAGTTTCAATGCCTTTGATATGATGAGCATTCAAAGATGTTAAGATTTGTAAGACCTCCAAGCATAATCTCTAAATCCTCTGGATAGGATTCGTAAGGTTTACGAGCTGATTCTGTTTTAATTTTGAGATTTGTAAGACTTCTGGGTATGATCTCTTATTTTATTTTAAAAAGTTATTGAGTTTTTGTTTAAAAGAATTTTCAAATTTATTTTCAAATGGTCAAATTTATTAAAAAAAAAAATCAATCAAGATAAAAAAAAAAACCCATAACCAAAACAAAATCCAAAACAAAACAAAAAAAAAAAACTTTTAAAAAATTTTGAATTGTTACTCTGGAAAAAATTATTGTATATGTCTTTACCCTATTCCTTATTCTCAGTAATGTGCAAAGAATGGTAACTATAGACATCTAATTTTGTCCAGTCTGACTTGAATTTGTTTGATTTTTCGATTTGATTTTAACATTTCAATTTAGGCTAACTTGATTGGATTTAATTAAATTAAACTCATTCAAGTTTGTCTCGAATGAATCATTTTTTAATCGATTTACATAATTTGAAATTCAAGCTAATTTAATTCAGATCGATTGGGCTTTTGTTTGATTTTTACGTTTGATTCAAATAATTTAATTTGGACTAATTTAAGCATGGTAATTAAATTAATGTGTTTCAAACTTACCTCAAATTAATTGTTTTTGAAATATTTATATGAATCAAAATCTAGTGTTTAAAGTTTGAATCCTAAAGTCTAATTCAAGTCAGTCTCGGGTCAAAATTCAATCACTTGGGCTTAAAGGCCCAATAGGAACCCAAACCAATTTTTAAGGCCAAACCTTCAAACTTAGGCCCACATTAAACTTTTAAGTCTAATTTTATTTTTATTTTCATTTTTCAGAATTAATTGAATGAATTAAAAATTAAAAATTACAAAAAAAGAGACAAAAAAACAACAAAGATAAAGTAACAAGATGACAACAAGTAGTGGCCGGTAAATAATTGCCCAAACCATTACTCTGCCATCAGTGTTATGGGGGAATAGGCAGCCAAAAAAGCCAAAATTTCTAATTTGCAAAAAATATTTTCTTGGTCTCTTTATGGTGAATAAAATATAAAAGGAAAAATACACAGTAAAAGAGAGGGCATCCATTTTCTCTAGAAGACAAGCCACCCTCGACCCTAGTCTCACCCATTTTAGAGCCCCAATCTCCATCACCATAACCTACCAACCAACACTACCCTAAACTTTGGCCTACGCCTTCATCATCAAAGTCACTCCATTCTAGAGCCCTAGCCTACGCCTCTATCACTAAAGAATCCTTCCCTATATCACAGCCCTACACCCTTCACCCGTGCCTTTATCATCCCTAAGCCTTTTATCTAGCCCAGTATCAACCCAAAATCTTTATTCACAGTCCATTCTTAAGACCCATTCCTAACCTCGCACCAAGCCCCTACACCTATACCACCCACATCTTCACAGTCCCTCCATTCACTAAACCTAAGCCTTAGGAACTAGACTTTCACTAGCCTTTCCTAGAACTAGCACCAGTAACCAGTCCCTAGTAGGAACTTTAGCCTAGCTTCAAACTTTGCTCGCAAGATCAACAACCTACCCCCCAACACTAACCTTAGTTGAAACTAGCCTTAAGTAACCCAACGTGACCTATGCCACACCTAGATGAGCCAAGCTCTATAGCCCCAACTGACCCTTTTCACATAATAGCCTTAGTCTTTACTAACCCTAACACCCTAAGCACCATACCACAAACACTGTCACCCTTTTCAAACCACCATTAATAGCTTGCTTGCAACCAAATCACCCTTTCCACTACTAGAAAAAACCCAAATTCCACAAATCATCATTAAACCCAGAAAATATACCCAAAAACCTACTAGAAACAACCCCATTTAACGGTTACAACAAAAATAAAATATATATAGACCTCCTTTGAAAAAAGAACCCAATGCCATAGGCAAGCCTTCCTATAAAAACAAAAACAAAAAAATAAATATATTAAAATCAATCTCGGCTTAAAAAAGAAAGGAAAAAAAGAAGAAAAAAAAGAGCGGATAAGGGAGAAAAGAGAATGGGAATTGGTAGCTAAGAGGTTTTTTTTTTTTGTTATGATTGTCAAACCAGAAGAAAAAAAGTAAAGAGAAATGAAAGAAAAGAAAGAAAGGAAAAAAAAAGAGAAAGAAACAAAATGCCAACGATCGGTTACTGGGATAAAAAACGACGATGGTGGTGCAAAATGCTTGGATTCAGATTGATTAAGGCCGACTACTTGGAGTTTTAAAGAAAGCTAGGTTTTTTTTTTTTTAAGAGAAAGATAAAAATGAATTAGAAAAGTGTTTTATAGTTAAAAAAAATTTAAATAAGTCAAATCAACTCAGCCTGACTGACTACTTAACCTGCTCCGAAGTTTTCTACTTGACCCAAGGAAAGCCCAACTTGCTTAGGCCCATTTTGGTGCTAGCTGGACTTTTAGGCCCATTCTTGGTGGTTGTTAGACTTCAAACGTGCGGGCCATTTTTTGGATCTCTAATTTTGGGCTGCAACATCAAAACTTTATTAGGGAAATTTCTTTACTCTGTTGGGGCTTTTCCTTAAAATGTTTTGCATTACTCATGTCAATAATATTTTTATGAAATATACATGTTTGGAAATAATTAATAATGTTTATGGAAATACATATTCTTAAAATTTTATTATTAGTGTTTAATTTTATCTTTAGGAAAAAATTTTCTTTTATTAATATAATAATAATAATAATAATAATAATATTTTTTTATGATGAGACTCTAAAAACTCCGAATAGTGCTTTTCAAGAATTCTTTAGATGAGAAAATACTCTTAAAAATTACTAAAGTATTAAAATATGTAAAAACTCTTTTCATTTTTACTTTTCTATAATTTGAATAATTTTCTTAAAAGAGGATAAAAAATAAAATATTTATAAAAGTATACATTTTTTAGAAAACAAATTTATTTATAGATAATTATATTATTATATAACTTTTAAAAATTAATTAAATGAAAATTTTGATGATGGGATTATGGGAAGTTTGAGTAGTGATTCTCAAAAAATATCTAGGTGAAATAATTTTTCTAAAAATATTGCCAAAGATTGGAATATTTAGAATGATTCTCAATACGAAATTTTTTTTTTTATTTTCCATTTCTAAAAATGAACTTTCATGCAATAGCATTTCAAATTAATCCATGTCCATTATTTTTGTTATACCCATTATAAAAGTAAATGAAATCTCTGAGGATGAGATCCTAATGAAGTCCAAGTAGTGATTCTTTAAGAATTTTTAAGTAAGAAAATTTATCTAAAATATTGTCAATGTATTGGTGTATTTAGGATTTTTTTTATAAAGATTTCTCGTCTATTTTAATAAATAGAATAAGAAATAATTTTTTTAAAATATTATCGGGATTAAATTATAATTATTATATTTTATCACATGCATTAAAAATATAATATTGAAGATAATTATGAACTATCGATGATAGAATTTTTGAGAATTTTAAGTAGAAATTCTTAAGAATTCCTTAGGTAAAAAAGTTCCTGTTAATATCATTAAAGTATTGGAATATTCTCAAGAAATTTTCAATATACAATGTTCTTGTTTTATTTTTCAAAATAGGAAAAAATACTAAAAAATAAATAAAAGTACATTTTTTTACAATAAAGAAAATTAAGAAAATTTAAATTTAAATACCAAAATTAAGACCTTTTAGTCATAATTAAAAAATAACACATAATTAATTAGTGTCATTTTAAATGTGCACTGTGAGAGTGCTGATTTTTCTCTATGTAAAATTGACTCCCGAATCCAAACTGTTTTTGTAGACAAAAAAATTATCTTTTCAATAAATTTTAATTAATTTTAAAATTTTATTAAAATGATAAGTTTTAATAGGTGACCGATTACACCTAGTAAAAAAATTGATGAAGACTTTTTTTTTTTTAATTTTCAAATTCGTCTTATGGTTATCAAAACAATTATAACAAAATTATTTATTAAATATATAAGAAAGAAAGAAAAAATTTTAAAAAAAAAGCATGTGACATACTATTAATATCAAGTGAGTCTCCAAAAAATAAAATCTAAAGATATCTTTGTCAAATTTTTTAAAACAGAAAAGAGTAAAAAGATAAAAATAAAAAGTGAAAAAGAAAGTTTGATAGTAGTGAACCTTACACATAAAAAATATAATCTTTAGAAATATATGCTTTTTTTTATAATTTTATTAAATATTAATTTTTTTAAAAAGGAAAAAATTATAAAAGATTAAAAAGAAAAAGCAAAAAAAGTTTGGCATAAGTGGGACCAACATATATAAACTAAAATATTTAAAATATTTTTTTATAATTTAAAAAATATTTATTAAATATTTTAAATGAAAAAGTTTAGAAAATGAAAAAAAAGTCTAAAGTAAAAAGCAAAAAGCAAAAAAAAAAAGCATAGAAAAACACGTGGCAGTTAAAGGTTTATCATTGTTGATAGTACATAAATAAAAATTATCTTATAATTTTTTTAAAAAGAAAAAAATGATAATAAAGAATAAAAGGAATAAAAAAAGTTTGGTAAATTGGATCCCATCTTAAAAAATTTGAAATCTTTAAAAATATTTATAAAAGTTTTAAAATTTTTAAAATAGAATAAAAAATCTAAATAAAAAAATAAAAAACCCAAAAAAGATGAAAAAAAGAAAAAGAAAAAGGAGGATATGCCACATGGCACAATGAGGAAGAGGAATTATTCAATTATAAATGAGTAAATTTTATCTTTTTGATTTTTTTTTTTAAAAAGTATAAGTAAAAGAATGATAAAAAAAAAAAAGCAAAAAGGAAGAAGAAAAGTTTAGTATAATTGATTCTCACACAAAAGAATAAAATTTTTAAAACTATATTTTTATTTTTGTTGTCTTTTAAAATTTTATTAATTATAAAAAAAGTTAAAACAAAAAACGAAAGAAAAAGGCCAAAAAAGCAAAAAGGAAGAAGTTAGACTGTTATACGTGGCACCACTAAGCTCATACGTTCATAAGCAAACTTAATTGTATAGATGGATATACAAATATTAGAAAAAGAAAAAACATAAAAAAGGCTAAAAGGTCAAAATATCCTTAAATTATAATTTAATAATTATTTAAATTTTTAATATTTTATTACAATCAATAAAATTTTTAATATTTTATTTTACCTCAATTGAACCTTTAATTAAATGAAATCTAATTACATGAAAAAATTAAATCAAACAATCTTTAAATTATAATAAATCAAACATTTAAAGGGAATTTAAAGAGAAAACGAGCGAGAAAATAAGGAAAAAAATATTTTATTTAATTAAATTTTTATCTATATTAATTACGTAATGTGATAAATTTTTATTTTATTTTATTGATGTTATATAAAATTTTATCTTAGTTAAAAAAAATTAACATTATTAATTTTTTATCCAAATAAAAGTTTAATTATATGTAAATAAATATTAAAGAGGTTAATTGATTATAATAAAAAAATAAGGGTTTTGATTTTTTTAAATTACAGTTTATAGGTTTTTTCATATACTATTGAACCTAAAAAAAAAGTGGTATTTATCAAGTGAGTCCTACAAAAATTTAAAATCTAAAAATAATTTTTAAAAAAAATAAAAATAAAATAAAAGAAGGAAAAAAATTGGTATAAATAGATCTACACACCAAAAAAATAAAATCCTTTAAAAATACTTATTTATTGTTTTGTATTTTAGGGAAATTAATTATATATTAAAAAGGAAAAGTATTAAAAAATGAAAAAAAATCAAATGGGACCCACATTAATTTATTAAAAATAAAATAATTTATTAAATATGTATAAAAAATTAAAATTAAAAAAGAACTTAGGGTTGTGCGACGAGGTTCATTTTAGAGCAAGTCCAACTGGATTAATAATATTAACAAAATTTATAATACGGATGAAAGGATGAATTGAATTTAAAACTGTTGTCATAAGAAAATAAATAAATAAATAAATAAAAGATCGTATCAACCAAAAGTTTAAGGTTGTCATCTATAGGGATTAGCGAGTTTATTTTTATTGTCTATCGGAATTCAATCTTTGTGAAGACCATTCTATAAGTAGAATTTGTGAACGTGGAGAAATACAATAATCTTAAAGCCCTTAAAATTGTTTGAAAAAAATTAAACCCACACAAAACTTTGATTATCGTGACCGTATTAAAAAGGAAAATAAGATTGTCGTTTGCCTAGAACCAGTAAAGCGATTTCTTATCCATTTAGTTGAACTTTTCTCTGTTATTCACTTCCTTCTTAGCAATCAAAAGATCTGTTGCCTTGCAGGTTATGGTACTCATTTTAAAAGTCATTTTTTTCTTCATTGCCTTCCACTTGTGTTTGGACTTGGTCTATTTTTTTCTTCACCTTCAGGCATTACCACTAATTTTGTCAGATTTCTAGTTAATAACACCTGAAGTTATTCCTTTTAATTTAGTTTTAACTTTATTTTCATTACTTGTTTTTTGTGATGATTTCAGGTTGGATGAAAATACATAATTTACAAAAAATCTAATTTAATTTAATTAGTTTATATAATTATATTTTAAGAGCTTATATTAGATTTCAATATTTATAATACTTTCTCTTATCCTAGATAACAGACTACGACCTCTTTATACAAAAAATGAAAAAAGTAATTTGCAATGGACCACCAATATTATGAACAATCAATGCGGTTAAGTAGGTCCAACTTCGTATACCTTCTTCTCACTGAAATCATCAGTTCTAAGCTCCTAGCAACTCAAATGTACTCGGTTCTTTTTCAGATGTGTCAAGATAAATAAACAAAAATATCTTTAATTTGAGGAGTATACTATGCAAGTACGTCAATTGGCGAGGCGAGTCACATGGGTTTGATTCAAATACTCATCAACATCTATCTGCTCCCCTTGTGAATATGGGTGCATTTTTTTTTTTTTTTTTGGTCATATTTTCTGTTCTTAACATACTATAAAAGAGAAGATATGGTAAATACGAAAGCACCAAAAGGGATGGGTTGAAATGGAGCCGGTTCCGTCGTCTTTGGATACCATTTTCTGACCCAAAAGCTTACGCTCAAAGGCAGGCTTTGGACGCTTCTAGTTGTGTTTGTTCTCCTACGTGACAAAAATGATCATGCCAAGCCAAGGCCTAAACATTTTTATCAAGTTATGGTTTTGATCTCGGACATCTGTAGCACCATGCGTTTCATGTTTGTTTCCAGGTAAAAGAGTCTTTTCATTTATGATTGAGGATTTTATATCAGACTTGTGGGGCCATTGTCTTTGTAGCTGTCCAAATGCTCACTCATAAGCGGCGGCGCATCGTTTTTTTTTTTTTTTTTGTGATCAATGATGCAGCATTGTTTGCACCCTATATGGATCATATGTGGATTTGTTGTCTCCTGAGCTTATGTAAGATAAGGTTTCAACAGCAAAAATAACAGCAGGAGAATAGGCAAAGCCGTAGCAGTTGCTAGGTGCTGAAGTGTTTGATTGGGGAATTTTCAGGTTGAAGTGGGAAAGAAAATGAGAAACCACGAGCGGACGGAAGAAGGGGATTTTAGCTCAAGTTGCAAGGTAAGGTCCTGCTGTTTCTAACTCCACAATGGCCACACATCAGCACATTTCTTAGTACAAACAAATTGACCCTTTTTTCCTTTTTAGTTGGGAAATGCTGGGATGAGATGAGGAGTATGTTCAATTAAAAGGTATGCATTCGTTGTTGTTCATGAAAGAACAGGGTGATTTACTTTTTCTCATTTCGAAATAGCGATCTTGATGATGTGATTTACAAATTCTTCTTCCAGCTTCTCCCTCTCTTCCCACTTCATTTTCAGTTTTTACAGCATATCCAATCCAACTGGGGAATTAACAACAAATATTTTTTTATTTTGGTAAAGACTACAAATTTCTAGTCATGGAATTGAATGCTGAATTTTGCTACTCGAATAAATTCTCAAGGCAACATTTTTCTTCCTAAAACAGGGCTAACCTTTCTAGGAATAGATCCATGAATCCTATGCTTTTCACTCTAATTTTACGCTATCAATTATAAATTGTTAAATGGTGGAAGAAGCCAAAATCACGGGATCCATTAATAAAATTTTGGATTTTTAGATAATGTTTAATGTATAAGATGATGAATAGAACAATATAAAAAAATTATTATCTTATATTATATTTGATTTATATTTAATTAAAAGAGATATGATTACAAAAAAAATTATCATTCTCTTAGTATAAGAAGATTCAATCCTCTTAAAATGAAAAAAATTATTTTTAATTCATAAAATTAAACTTACAAATTTTATTATACCCTTAAAAATCATATTAATAATTTAAATTATATAAACTTTAAAATAAATAATTTTGATTAATAAATAAATTATTTTATGATAATTTTTGTATATATCAAATATAAAATAAAATAATATTATCTAATATAATTTTATTCCTAATATAATTTTATTTTATTTTATCGTAATTTTACGTACTAAAAACATATTTAATTCTAACAATTAAAATTCAAATCAAGACTGCTCAAATACTAAAAATACAGGAGAAAACATGAAACATACAATAAACATTTCCAGGAAACAGACTTTGTCACCACTATTGGCCAATCTCAAGGTTTTATCATAAATTTCCCATTTTTTTCACCAGAATAAAAAGGGCTGCAAATCAGTCCATGCTACTATGCCGCAAGGTCTTTTTCTCTGAATCACGTAGCCGTGCAGCCCTTGACGCCATAGAAAGAGCTGCAAGGCTAGACCGAGAAACTGTCATCATGAACAAATTTGGGGATCGAGCATATAACAGGACACGCTACACTCTTGTTTCATATGGTATTCATGACAGCACGGGTAATGCAATTCTGGAGGCTGCTTATGGAGCCATAAACCTCTCCTAGCCAGGGTTGAGGCTGCTTATGGAGCCATAAACCTTGAGCTGCATTCTGGAGCACACCCTCTGGTCGGCGTGGTTGATGACATTATTTTGCATCCCTTGGCTGGGTCATCATTGGATGAAGCAGCTTGGCTTGCTAAGGCTGTCTGCAGATTGTGATTTCTTTGGATCAACGTATTTAGTTTAATTTGAGAACTTACTTTTCATCCGAAGATCCTTGTCGAAGAGTTCTTACTTTTCTTTGGTGTTGCAGTACCAGTGTTTGGGCACGGTGCAGCACACCCAATAGGCAAGGCCCTGGACACCATCAGGCGGCAGCTAGGTTACTACAGGCCCAATTTGACGGGAAACCAATGGGCCTGTAGTAGAGGCATCACCACGATCGGGCCATGCCCATGGGTTGGAATGTACAACATACCCATCATGTCAACAGATGTCGCTGTCACTCGCGGTTTTGCAAGGATGGTGAGTGCTCGAGGCGGTGGTCTCCCATCTGTCCAATCATTGGCCCTGGTCGACGGTGAGGAATCAACTGAGATAGCTTGCATTCTTCTGGAGCCAAACCGGTTAGGAGCAGACAGGGTGCAGTCTCGGGTTGAGATGCTTGCTGCCCGAGAAGGTTTGGATGTGGAAAAGGGCTATTTCACTGATTCTTCAGCTGAAATAATTCTTCATGAGTATCTAAACCTAGTATCTGCTGACAGAGCTTAATCATGCAATGGTCATGATGGAATTGTAACATTTGAACCTTCAAATAAATGTTGTAACTTGTAAGGATGTACGAGCTTGATTATTAGCTGCATAACACACAACCTCGTGAAATTTCTATTTAAACATCTATGTGATCTATGAAGTATGAATCCCTTCGAATGCAACTGTGGCTTCTGCTCTCTTAACAAATTATTGGACCCAGAATTTTATTACTCTGCTATAGATGAGGATTTGCAGCAGAAGTTGGCTGGCCTTACCCTTATCGAAAAAGAGGATGTTATTGTCTGGTAGGCATCAAAATCTGGCAAATTCATTCTACATGGGACTAGATTAGGGATAGGAAACCCACTGTAACTTGGCATAAATTAGTATGGAATTTCTCATCACTACCAAGACATAGTTCTATCACTTGGCTTGCAAATGGCTTGCAATTCTTGACAGATTTGAGCACACTAGCTACTATTAGGAGATTGTGTACTCAACTGCCAAAATCACTTGCTAGTTCTGTGATACGAAGGAAGAGACTGGGGATTATCTTTTCTTGTACTTGGCTTGCAATTCTTGGCAGATTGAGCACACTAGCTAATATTAAGAAATGGTATACTCAACTGCCAAAAATCACTTGCTACTTCTGTGATATAAAGTGCTACTAGTGTGATTCAAAGGAAGAGATTAGGGATCATCTTTTCTTTTCTTGTGATTTCTCAAAGCAAGTTCAGCTATTAGTGTTAACAAAGTGTGAGATTGATCGAAAAATCCGTAACTGACAATAAGAGCTTGATTGAGCTACATAAGTTTTAACATAAAATTTCAACTTTTAAAAATTGTAAAAAATACGAATGATCCTTTTTAAAATTTGTAAAAAATACAAATGATCTCTCTAATAATTCTGTATGTAAAAATTGGAGGGTCGTATAAGTGCAAAAGTTCATTCTTTGATTGTTAACTGGCAGCAGGCCTCCTGCTTCTTTGGATTAATGAAATACCATTTACCCAAAAATAAAAAGAAGTATGAATCCAGCCATTTACACTAGCAGTTATCCAGCTCTATGCCACTATCATGAACACTGCTTTTTCCGAAATTCTTCAGATAGTAGCGTCTTTAGGAGTCCTTGCAACCTCTCAGCACCAGGGCCTGGCCTAAATACAGAATCATCACCGCGTACAGAACATGGGTCAGCTCCACCGTCCGAATTCCCAATACACCATGCTCCAGGTGCAAAACGGCCAGTGCGGCCCAGAAGCTCCTTATCAATTTTATCCAAGACTGCATCATTCTTATGGAACTTCCGAGCAAAGGGCGCATTGCTTTTTACCATATTGTCAAAGTCTTTTATTGACAAGGAGAGAGGATGTTGCTTTGGAGGAGTGTCCCAAGCAATATAGTGGAGATCATGGCTTATTGCTGTGCTACGAAATTCGTCAGTGTTGCAAATAACAGTATGGAAATAGCCTTCAGGAGAGGAAATGAAATTTGTATAATACATAAGGATGGTTCGTGGGAGGTTATCCCACCCCCATATACAATACTCAACAAAGGTTCTAGTAAGTGCTACCCATGCGGAACCTGCGCACAAAACAAAGACAGAGATAACCATTTGAAAATTTTTTTTATTCATGCATAGAAACATCATGTTCCAGAATTCAACTTAAATCAATATAAAGTGCAATAGTGTCTTGTTTATATGCACATAGAAAAGCAACAAAAACTCATACAACAAGGCCAGCAAATGCAAACCAATATAAAAGTCTAAATTTAGAATCCCCAATACACTTTACTAGCAAGCTCGTGGGAACTGTTAACAAGATTTGGTTGTTTAGATCAGCTTTCAACTCCAGAGAAGACTTATTGGACATGGAGCAGGAAATTATGATTCTTGAAGATCTGAGTAGTCTAAATGCTTACTGATGTCCTAGCTTAACCAATTTATTGGCAGGATTCAAAATGAATCCTCGATTGATTCATTGACATCTTTATGATATTATAAACTTGCTCAATAGACTGAAAGCACTGAATACCCAGGGGAGCCAATTGATTAGAGAGCATATGATGAACAACTGTCCTACATGGCTGGTCTCACCCACCTATGATTTAATCTCCATCCCCTCACTGGTGTACAATGTAGAACATTAAATATATAGTTACATCCTTAGGATTTGAAGCTGCATTCAGAGGGCTAGCTGCTTGTCAGTATACCAAGCAGCTTGTTCCAGCTGATGTCAGAGCATCAAGCAATCATTTGAGTATTAGGAGTTAGGTTAAGGCTCAAGAAGGTCAGCTTAAACAAATCTCAAGCATTTGCAAGGTAAAGGTGATCTCTCCACCTTTCTCTAGTCTCTGGCAATAGTGAAGGATTGGGAAATTTGCAAGTGACACGCAAAGAAGAAGGGTGGAGTATAGCCTCGTGTTTTTAACTATAAGCACCTAAAGCCGGCTTTAGGCTTTGGCCCCAGGCAAAAACATTGCATTCACAGTTTTCACTTTCAGAATCAACAACTGATTGAAGCTTTTCAGTTCCCGACAACAAAATTAGCACAGGAAGGAACCCTAACATAGAAGACTTGATTCTAAAATGCAAAAAAAGGTTTCTTACTCCAAGGAATAAGACATAGGCTGGCAAATCCACAACACTCAGCAAGAACATTCAATTCCAGCATTTATTACTGGCAAAGAAAATGCCCCCTAAGTCTTAAGATCTAGATCTAGACCTAAATTAGTACATGTGATCCTTATTTGGCACATTAACTTCAGCCGATATCTGATCAGTCTAAGACTATAAAATAATGTTTGGCATTTCAAGATAACACTGATCAACATAAATGCATTATGACTTTTAAAAAACCAAAAAGAGGTGGAGGGCAAGTAATCTACCTAAGATTAGAGAAGGTCTAGGGTATGGTATGCTCCATAAAGTAGAAACAATAACCAACCTGTATACAGCTTGAAAGATGTGGGCAGTGATCGACGTTGTGTGGTCCAAGCAATGTCAGACTTTTTGGACAAGTAAAGGCCAGGATCAACAATGATTGGTTTTGCCCTATGGCTCCTGCAAAAGCACATAATTATGCAAGGAAACTGGGGACATCAGGGCATAAGAAAAGGAATATTTAAGAGTAGCATGTACAATAGGTATTCATCTTACAGCTTCCAACCAGTAATCTGCATATGTTCAATGAAATTGAGATTTCTTGACAAATTGGAGAAAACATGCAGCAAATCTGCACAATGAGAACACATATCAGATATCCTTAAGCAAACAAGCTAGAAAGAGCAGAAACCTTTTAACACAACTCTAAGTTTCTGAAAATACCCTACAAATCAACAACAAATGCATGTCATAATGTCTAAAAGAAACATACCAATGGAGCTCTTTCTTAAATTTTAACCATAAGTAAAACTAACGTGATAGTACAAGTGGAAATTACTGGAGCACCCAGATGTCTATCAAATGGGCCTATCCGGCTATGCAAGGGCCAGGTAGCAAAAATTCACAAAAGAGGCAACTTAATGTCCAAAGACATAGCCAATGGTGCATAAAAAATTCAAAGAAAAAAAAATCTCATGCAATTGTGTTGATTAAGCAGAACTGCAGAAGCCCCATTGGACAATTGAGACATGGTCAGCTCATTCAAGAATCCAGCAAAATCTAAAATTTATTAGACAATTGATTGAGCCTAAACCTATCCACAGGCTGAATCGGGTCAAAGCCAGTCAGCCTTTTAAAGGCCCAATCAAAGAACAAGCCGAGCCCGTCGGGCCCAAAAGACCCAAGATTTTCAAAAATATATATTAAAATATCAACATTTTAATATTTTAAAATATATTTGAATTAAAATTAAATTAAAAATATTTTATTAATACTTTAATGTCCTGGGTTCCAAAATCCCTGTCCAAGGACCAGCACCTAGACAGGTCTTATTGAGCCCCCTCATAAAAAAAATTTCAGTATAACTTAAGTTAAAAATATCCACGCGCTTTAAAATTCTATTCCAAAGTTTGATCACAATATAACTTTCCTGTTGAATCAGGAAAGAAGATCAAGAGGATCACATAAATGCAAGACCAAGCTTATTTATATTAGAATTGCACTAAACAATGCATGTACATTGTGATAAAAGTAGGAGGCAGCAAGCAATGTTCTCAGACCAATTTTTAGCCAAAATTTGCGTACAAGCTTAGTAATATTCCATTTACATTAACCTAAAGAAAAGCTCTTGCATAATGGCAAGCAGAAATGATAACCATAAGAGCAACAGCATTGATAATGAATCAAAAGACAAAAGGCCAAAGTCTTAGCACTAACCATCTTGAGTCAAAAGGGGATAATCTGAGGCACTTAGATTTATAAACCAATTCCACTCCAAGCTCTCCTTCAACAGTATTGCAATTGCTTGAAGGGTAGAAGCAATCATCGTAGGACCTTTGTACGTTACCAAGTTGGATTGTGCCATTACACGAACATTCTCCACTTCAAGAAAAGTTGGATCACTCTTCACCATATTTGTCAATTCCAACCTTTCACGTGGAGGAGCCTCAAGATCCAAATGTAAAACATACTGATTTCTAGGATGATACACTGCCTGCAAGGTCCTCATCATCCTATGACTATCTCCCTTGGTCCCCGAAATAAGATATGCTAGTCTAGGTGCTTCCACATTTGAAGAGCCACTTGTGTTAAAGAATTTCTTCAAATCTGATTCTACAAAATACCCACTGGAGTCCTCTGCTCTCGCAAAGGAAATAATGTCAAATGGCAACTGATCTCCACCATAAGGAGCATTGAACAACCCAAAAATGGCATAGAAAAGCAAAGTGATCGATACAAGTAAGCTTGCAAGAAATGGGATAATCCATTTTCTATCACTAAACACCCTTCCCGAATGCGAATTGACATTTTTCCTCACACTTGTCAATGGGTTTCTCATCAACACCAGTTTCCTACATAGCTTTCTCATTTTGTGTAATAAAATCCGGCCTCTAGGTTTAACTAAAGAACCCAAGAAAGAATAAAGCAAAAACCCATCAATGTTACTAAGAAATAGGACCAAAACGAAGCAGGGAGGTACGGAAAGAGAACCAAAACTGCCTTCTTAAGTGTATGAAAAACATTTAATCTGAGAACAAGTTTTCTTCAGAAGAAAACGCAGCTTCCTAGCAAAAAGATCATTACTTAACATGAGGTAGTTAAAGAACTATCAATACGAAAAATAAAAAACCCAAATTCCGTATGTAGATATGAAACAGCCAGAAAAGGTAATGGATATTCAAGTAAAGTTTGGTCAAAGAAGCTCAAAGTCGGTTAATCAACTGAGAAATAACACACGAAAATGCAAATGGGGAAAGGTATTTACAGGCAAAAATACAGCATGGAACAGTAACCGGTACAAAAATTCATAGAAAAAAAAATTTAACAGTTATATTTAGCATGCAGTAAATAAAAAGCAGCTTTTTGCTCCTAAACTGCCCCCAGATCTAATGACCAGTCAATCCCAGAAAACCGATAATGAAGAAGCAGAAAATAATATACTTAGAGTCTAAGTTTCCAGATACTTGAAATACACGAGAGTTTAAAAGGGAGAGGTAGATAAGCTTACTTTGAAACAAAAATGGCCCAGAAAAGGAAATGAAGAAAGTGATATGGAAATATAAATGCTTACTCAATGAGGAATAATTGGGAGACAGAACAAGAAAAAAGAAATCAATCTTTTACTTCAACAGATTCTGAGCTTTGAGATTGAAAATGAGAAAGAGAAACTAGAGATAGAGAGTGGATCGAGATTTTCGCTTTGATTTGCTACTTCGCTTTATTTCATAGCAAAAACATGGATTTAAGGTTCGGCTAATTGTTGGAGTAGAGATTATTCACATAAAGTAACCAATGTGGTTACCACTCTTGTACGCTCTCTCAATGCGCGTGAATGACAGTTCTTTCCAACCAAAAGCTCTAACGCGGTTTCTTACATAAAACAGTCAAGTGCGAAGTTCTCTCCCAGGCGACCTTTAAACTTAATTACTAAATTTAAGTACTTTTAAATTTAATTTTCAAAATTACGTATTTCAAACACATATTTAATTTCTAAAATTTGTGTATTCATATTAAGTAAAATATTGATAATTTATATATTCATATCATGTTTTATATCAAAATTATATGTCATAATTGTACTAATATGAAAATATAAATTTTTTTTTATTCTGTTAAATTTATATATGATTTTTTATTAAATTTTTAAATCGTATCATTTTCATATTTTTTGTACTTTTTTTGTCATAATATTGTATTTTTATCATGTTTATTTTAATTAACTATTTATTACAAAATTTATTCAATAAAAAAAATTTTTAAAAAGGAAACCCACAAAAAAATCTAAAGCTTTAAAAATATATATATAAAATGAGAAAGATATCACGTGAACACCTAAGATAGGTTGGAACACTTTTCGATCCAAACAAATTTTTAAAAAAATCTCGATTTGATTTTGAAAATTTTTTTTAAAAAGCATCTAAATTGAATTGATGTGAATCAAAACTAATTAAATATAAATTATTTTATCATCTTTACTTCCATTAATTTTTTTTACAAAATTTATCTAATAAAAAATTAAAGTTAAAAAACAAATAAAAAAGTAAAAATAAAAGAAAAAAATTTAAAAGGTAGATTTTTGGATGGTAAATGGGTGGTCATGTGGACACCCTTTCATTCCTCATTCTCTACAAAATTAATATTATAAACTAAAATTAGACCTATGCTTTGCTACAAGATAATTTTTATTTTTTAAATTATATTTTAAATTTAAGAGAAATAACATTTTTATACCAAATTTTAATGGATGACAATATATAGACAAATATAAATGTATTGCTTTAGAAATAAATAATAAAAATATTTAAAAAATACAAACACAAATTAAAGGCAAATATAAATACATATTCTTGTTAGACCTCAACTTCATCAGAGCACCTCTCATTTCACCATTATGATTATTCTTTTATTGTTTTTTAAGAGAGTTGTAAAAGAATTAGAAAGTTTAGAAAGGTAAATGAGGGAAATGAAGATAAAAAAATGAGAATTGTCCATAAAGATATAATTATAAAGAAAAAGGTCTGTGAAAAAGGTAAAAAAAAAAAAAGAATAAACGACATTTGGTAAGAGATCAAGGGTAAAGTGGAATACCCAAAACCTTACTCTTACCTGAACTCTATTAAAAAAATTTTGATACTATTATAACATATAGATCCATAGAGCTATCTTTAGACCTAACTTTAAGGAGTCACTACTAATCTTTTTTATTTAGATGCGATTGGTCACCTAATTAAATATGTCCTATTTTAAAAAAATATCATAAGCTTTTACTTAGATATATTTAAAAGGTAAATTCATGTCTACGAAACCATGACTAGGTTCAGGAGTATGATTACATAAGAGAAATGTTATAACACCCTCACAATATCCATCAAAAGATGATACCAGTTTAATCTCGTGTTATTTAAAACCTTAAAAAACTTACTAAGTAATTTAATATAAAAAATTATCCCCAATTTACTCCAATATGTTGGTAATAATTCAAAAACATCCTCTCACCTCAAAAGTATTCAAAGAGACTATTTGTCTCGTTTCGAAAAGACTCTGTATCGGATTCATTTAATTTTTGTAAAAAAAACATTTTATTTGTTATAATTGACATTTTTGTGAAAATCTTGATATTGAAAATCTTTTTTAATTTCTCCAATATTTTGATCAAATTTAGAAAGAATTTTTCACTTAGAAATTTTCTTAGAGATTGCTATTTACAACACTCTTAGTAATTTTATCATCGGAGATTCAAAATCTAATTTTATAAAAAAAACTTTTTATTTTCAGAAATATTCTCCAAATGTTAGTAAGATTTTTTGCTAGAAATTATCCTAAAAAATGTTGGTAGGATTTTATGAAAATTATTTCTTTTCTACAAATTAATTTTTATTTAAAACTCATAAGGTTTTCCAACATGTTAGTAAAACTTTATTTTGAAAATTAAATTGCCTTCTAATATATTGGTAAAGCTTTACTGAAAATTATTTTTTCTCTTGAAATTTATTTTTTTATAAAAAATTAATAAGGTTCTCCAATATATTGGTAAAACTTTATCCTAAAAATCAAATTATCTTCTAATATGTTGGTAAAACTTTTTTGTTTTATTAAAATAATTTATTAAAATTTAAATCTTTCCAATATGTTAGTAAAAATTTTTTATTTAAACATTTATTTTTTAAAAAATTTGAAACTTCCAATATATTAGTAAGGTTTTTTTATTTTATTTAAAATTTTTACTTTTTTTAAAAATATTTATAGATAAATGAATAACAAATAAATAAATGACAAATAACATAGATGGAAAACAAATAAATAGATAAATAAATAACTAAACATAAAATAAATAAATAAATAAATAGGAGAAAAATAATAAAAATACCAAAAAAGTAGCTCAGCTTGAAGGCTCACAGGATGCGGTTCAAGACATAGAGGAGTAGTTTGGAAGACGTTGCTCGAAGCTCAATTAAATGGCTCAGCTAGCTTAGCTACAAACCAATTCCATGCATATGGGTTAGGCGCAACATGGGATGAACTACCCACTTGAAAACGCACGGATCTTGTGAAAGGTTAAATGCGAAAACAACGTTGTTTGGCTGATTTATAAAAGGCTAAATTTTTTTCCCTTTTAGAATTACTCCTCCATTCTCTCTCTAACCCTTGTTTTCTCTGCCTTTCTCTTTAGACGAACGAAAAACCCCGGTTGAATATTGCTGGTTTCTGGAAAAATCCATCAAGAACTGGGAAATTAGCTAAAAAACTATCAAAAAATTCAAGCACTACCAGAATACTTTATTAGAATATAGGTTTTCCAGAAATTTTCAAAAAAAAAAAAAACTTATAAAAAAATTGCAAATCCTTCTTGTTTTCTAAAATTCCCTAGCAGCACTAAATCAAACCTCCCTAATTAAAACAAAAACTTCTACCCGAAACTTTTTTTTTTTTTAATTTGTATGTTTGCTCTTTTGCTCTTTCTCTTTTTCTTTGCTGTGTGTATCTTTCGCAATCCTGCTATCAATTTTTGTATGATTTGTCCTTTTATAAATAGGAATCCCAACTTATTAGTATTTTAGTTAAAGTTAGATTCTTCAAAATCCTAGCCCAAATTAAAACTAAACTTTATGTTAAAACAACTTTTTATTTAATTTTCCAAAAAAAAAATCTAGAATTATCACCTGAGAATCATGATTTAATTCTATCACCCATCAATTCTTCTGTAACAAGGTTTCTACAATTTGGTTTTTTAATTATCTTTTTTCTTTTCTTTCATTTAAAAAAATAACAAAAAGAAAAACCTAAGCCAAATAGTTACATTATGGAATTAATCATAGACAAAATAGTGTATTTATAGTTGTCGCTTTTTCACACCTTTTTATGAAATAAGGATTGTGCCAATGTGTCAACAACCTACATAAATCCAAACAACTGACTTGATTTTTTTAAAATCTTTTAAATGGACACTCAGACTTTTTGAATAGCATAAAAGCTCCTCTAAATAGATGCTCAACTTTAAAATTAAAAGCTCTTCCTAACAAAGGCACATAACTTTAAAAATAAACACCTAAAAGTTTTGATGATCATACTCGAAGATTTTATAGATTACGTCTAAAGAAATTATGAGATTATATCTAGAGGTCTTATAAATCATTTTTTATACTGAAAAATGCTCCTTTGTACAAAGGCTCTATAACTTTAAAATTTTGAAAAATCTTTCTTGTCCATGATTGATTTTCTGGAAATTTCCTTTTTTCAAGGATTAGAATCTTACCTCGAAAGTTTATTCTAAAACAAGAATTTGAAATTCCTTCACCAGAAAAGGTTTCCATTTATCTTCTTCATGGGGAATCTTTCAATATCCATGTTTCTTAGATTCATTCACTTGACATTTCTAAATGCAATGCATGCTATGCAAATGTCAATTAATATCTTTTCAATTATGGTATACAGATTCTCAAGCCTTTTTCTTTTGGATCTCGAGCTCTTCATGCTTCAAACAATAAGACCAAACTGATTCAATTATCAATCATCTCTCTCATTCAATATTAATAACTATATTTTCCTTTTAAGAAAATCTTTCATTTCATTTCCAAATGCAATGCCCTTACCAGGCCTTGAACATTTCATTTTTGCCTTTATCACTTTTAACCTTTCCAAAGTAATGTAGAAATATTTCATGCTATTATTCATTTATCAATCATTATTTCAATTTCAAGAAGTAAAAATGCAATCACACATTTCTTCTATTACAAAATATTTAAAGGGAAAAGCTAAGGGATAGATTAGGAATAAATGGGATATAATCACTAAAAGAAAGGCACAATGAACAAAATAAAATCTCTTATTTAAAAAGAATGATAGAACAACTTTGGCTATTAAAAAAGGAAAGGTTACAAAAATTGGGTTATTTGAGTAACAACGCCCAAAATAAACAATCAGATAATCACAATAACATAACTTGAAGTCTTTTTAAAAATTCAACCACCTGATGCACCTAACAACTAAGAGCTCATCAGAACATGCTAGCCTTCATATTGGTGAATTCCCAAATTCAATGTTGTATCCTCTTCATCTAAATCATCTTTTCAGGTTTTCAACTTAGATGAACTCTTTTTGACTCAAACTACCTTTTTAGGTTTTTGATTTGAGTCATTTTTTTCATTTTTTCATTTTTTTTCTTTTTTTAAGCGTAATATTTCTTCACAGCATTAGAATTTATAGAATTAGATAAATCATCTTCATCCATCTTTGATAAGATTAATGCTCCATCTGAAAAAGCTTTTTTCACAACATATGATCTTTCTCAATTCGGAATCCACTTTCCTCTATTATCATGTTAACTTAAAAGAATTATTTTCAAAACCAACTCTTCTTCTCGAAAACAACAAGGTCAGACCTTTTTAACATGAGCACTCATCATTCTTTCTGATAGAGCTGACCATAATACGGCACTGTCATTCTTTTTTCTTCAATGAAATTCAACTGCTCATAACGCTATCGAATCCATTCAGCTTCTTCCAATCCAACTTCTCTTAGGACTATCAAGGATCAGATTTTTACTTCCACCGATAATATAGCTTTTATCCCATAAACTAAAAAAAAATAGGGTTACACCAGTAAATGTACATACTGATGTTCAATAAGCATATAGAGCAAATGGTAACTTCTTATGTCAGTCTTTATAAGTCTCAATCATCTTCTCAAGAATCTTTTTGTATTCTTATTTGCTATTTCAACTGTCCTATTCATTTTCGGGTGGTATGGTGCCTTAATCTTGTATCGAGCACATATTTCTTTCATTATCTTACTGTTTAAGTTCTTGGTATTATCTGAAATGATTCTATTTGAAAGTCTATATCTATAAATAATCTCTCTTTATGAACTTGCATACCATAAATCATGTCACACTTTCAAATCAAGTTGTTTCACCTATTTTGTAAAATAATCTATCATCATGAAAATAAACCTATGCCTTTTGAAGGCCTTTGGGGTAATAGAACTAATAACATCCATGCTCCACATGGAGAATGGCCAGGTAAGGCCAACACATGTAAAGTAGTAGGTGAAGCTTGAATCTTATTAGCATAGATCTAGCACTTATGACATTTTCGAGCATAGTTAATGTAGTCATTCTTTATTGTCAACTAATAGTACCTAGTTTTCATGATTTGTCTGGTCATCATATGTTTATTTGTATGTGTCCCACATATTTCTTCATGCATTTTTTCAATAATCTTTTTCACCTTAGCCGTATTTACTCATCTCAATAATACTTGATCACGACTCATTTTATACAGATCTTCACCATCCAAGAAAAAACTCATAACTAATCTCCTAATAACTCTTTTATCATTCTCAGTTGCTTAGTCTAAGTATTGTTGATTCTTAATGTATTGTAAGATATCATAATACCATGGCTTTCCTTTATCTTCTTCTTTTATATTAGAATAATGAGTTGGTGCATCATTAACATCTAGTTTGATGGGCTGAATATCGATGTTATCATTAATTCGAATCATTATGGCTAGAGTAGCCAAGGCATTAGTAATCAAATTCTCTTCAAAAGATAAATGTTTAAATTAAATATCTTTAAACTGCTTAATCAACTTTATAATATACTTATAATATAAGATGAGTTTTGAATCTCTTGTTTTCCAATCTCCTTTCAAATATATATGCCTAGAGTTGAGTCCTCAAATACCTTTAATATTTGAATCTTTCTATCTATAATAGCTTGTAGACCCATGACACAAGGCTCATATTTAGCGATGTTATTAGTGCAATTGAAATTAAACCTCACTATTATAGGATAATAACATACTTCAGGAAAGATCAAAATTGTTCTAATCTCATGCTCTAAGGCATTGGCATCTCTATCAAATTAGATTCTCCAAGATTTCTTCTCATGCCCCTCTTTCTTAAGTTACGAAACAACCATCAAATCTTCACAAAAAAAGTCTAACCTTATCAATTCATAGTTCTCGATGGCATGATCTGCAAGAAACTTGGCTATAGCACTTCCTTTGATTACCTTTTGGTTCACATATATGATGTCATATCTTGAGAGCATCACTTGTCATCTCGCAATCCTTCCAGACAATAAAGGCATTTCGAAGATATATTTGATTGGATACAATTTCACTATAAGCTATGTGGTATGATAGAGTATATATTGTCTGAGTCTTTTGGTTGTCAAAGCTAATGCACAACATATTTTTTTTAAAGAAGAATACTTAGATTCATATTCTGTGAACTTTTTACTCAAATAATGGGTAGCTCTCTCTTTTTACTAAATTTATCTTATTGTCTCAGCATATATCCCATTGACTTCTTTCCAACTGTTAAGTATAATATCAAAGGTATTCTTAGAACAAATGGTACCAACATTAGAGGGTTTGACAAGTACTATTTAATTGTATCAAAAATCTCTTAGAATTTTTCATTCTATTCACTAGGATTGTTTTTGCGAATAAGCTTAAAGATAGGATCACACTTATAGATGAGCTAAAAAATGAATTGAGAAATGTAATTCAATCTACCTAAAAACCTCAAACTTCTTTTAGTGTACTAAGAGGTGACAAATTTTGAATAGTTTGGATCTTATCTAGATCAACTTTAATGCCTCTTTCATTGACCACAAAGCCTAGCAACTTCCCTAATTTAGCTCCAAATGTACATTTGGCTAGATTCAGTTTAAATTGAAATTTTCTCAACCTCCTAAACAACTTTAACAGGTTGGTGACATGACCTTCTCCGTCACGAGATTTCACAATCACATCATCTATGTACGCCTTAATTTTTTTTATGCATTATATAGTGAAAAAATGTCACCATGGCTATTTGATAAGTTACGCCAATATTTTTCAAAACAAAAGGCATAATTTTGTAACATAACATACTCCATATGGTTACAAAAGTGATCTTTTCCATGTCATCTTGAGACATTTTTATCTAGTTATATCTTGAAAACCCATCCATGAAAGAAAACATAAAATGTCTAACTGTATTGTCCACCAGTGTGTCAATATGAAGTAAAAAAAAGTTATCCTTTGGACTAGCTTTATTCAATCATGATAATCCACACACATTCATACTTTCTCATTTTTCTTAGGAACAAATACTATGTTGGCTACCTATTCTAGATCCTTAGCTCTTGTAAGAAACCTATGTCAAACTATTTTTTTACCTCTTTTTTAATCTTTAGTAACATCTCAAGCTTTATTCACCTCAGTTTCTGTTAGATCGATTTATATTCTAGCTTTAAGAGCAATTTATGCTTTACTATTTCAGTACTAAGCTCAGGTATATCTTGATAAGATCAAGCAAATATATTTACAAATTTTCAAAGTAGATATTTCAATTGTTGCTTGTCTATCAATGAAAGTGATGTACTAATTTTAACCTTTCTCTTGTTCTTCTCATCTTTTAAGTTCACCAATTCAGTTATCTTTTGATGAGGCTTAATTTGTTTATTTTCTTACTCAATTAATTTCATTAGGTTTGGAGGCAATGCATATTCCTCATAATCATCTTCATTATCAAGCTCATTAGCGTTAGTCAAAATTTCAAAATTAAACCCTTAATCGTTATCATAATTATCCTTATGTTCATTTGATGATCTAAAATTAAATGAAATTGGGAATGTTGGTAAGATGTATTGGTTTGATGAAAATGAAAAATTAGAGCAATAGAAGAAATGAATGAAAATGCATCATGCTTATTCTTTTTTTGAAATAATAATAAATAAATGGCCCATACATAAAAATATCATCCCAATGCTTTTGGGCATAAGCAATTAAGATGTACAATTACATTGGAAAAGTTTCAAGGATAAAAGGCATTTCAATGTTGCTTCAATTGTTTAACTCATAGCCTAGCGGACCCATACTTCATGTGCATGCCTTTTTTCATATCCAATTGCATAGATAGACAATTTAGCGAATGCCTCATCCGTGCTCAATTCTAGTTCCTCTTCAAAATCTTTATATGAATCCAGATACATGAACCCTCTAGGCTTGATGGTATCATAAAGATGTGGAATGACTATCAGCATAGCTTCTGGTTCATAATTTCTGAGTTTTGCCATCTTATTTTCTTTTCTATTCATTTGTCTCATTCTCATCTCCCAGCCTTCTGCTTCATAGCCTAAACCTAGCCTCTCACAATTGTTAACTATCATTGGAGGCTTCCTTATTCCTTGTAAATTTTTGCTCAACCCCATTCCAAGATACCAACTTTTGTTGATGATCTAATTCACCACTATGTTTGTGAAATAAGGTTGGTTTATCTTAGATCTTTCTCCGACAAAATTCACAAGCTTAAAGGATCGATTGGAGCATTCTAATGGCTCATCAGTAGCCTCTACATATAAGGCATTTAGGGGCTGGGTTACCAACATATCATTTTCTCTAGACATAATGATCAGTTAGTCGTTCACGTTGAATTTGACTTTTTAGTGTAGGGTAAATGGGACAACACATGCCATATGGATCCATAGTCTTCCCAACAAGCAACTATAGAACATGAGATATCCATCACTTGAAATTTAATATTGAAAATACATGACCCAATCTGTAAGAGTATCTCAATATCTCCCAAGACATCACACTTAGTCCTATTAAAAGCACGTACAACCATATGGCTACTCTTCATATATGATAACTCAATCAGTAGCCTTACTAAAGTTAACATAAGCATGATGTCTTAACGGGTTTGAAATCGATAGACGAATTTAAAAATAAAAAAGAGTTGTCACCAATTTTTTTGGCTAGGTGTGATTCGTCACCTATTAAAACTTACCCTTTTAATAAAAATTTTAAAATTAATTAAAACTTTATCGAAAAGATAATTTTGAGTCTATGAAACAGCTTGGATTTAGGAGTTGATTGCATGTGGGGAAGGATTAGCACCCCAACGATGCCCGTTTAAAATGGTACTAATTAATTTTGTGTTATCATTTAATTATGACTAAAATGCTCTTAATTTTGGTATTTAAAATTTAATTTTCATAATTTTCTTTAAAAACATATTTTTAATTTTTTTAGTATGCCTGAAAAATAAATATGAACTTACATATTGAATAATTCATAAAAATATTTCAATACTCTGACAATATTAAAAAGAACCATCTCACCTAAAGAATATTTAAGAATCACCAGTCGAAATTCTCAAAAATTCTATCATCGATAGTTCATATTTATTTCTAATATTTACATTTAAAAAACATAAACTATAACATTTATAATTTTAAAATAAATAGTATTTTAACTCATTTCTATACCATTTATAAGAAAACGAGAAATCTTTATCGAAAAATAATTTAAATTCTCCAATACATAGGCAATACGTAAAGATTCCTAAAGAATCACTACTCGAATTTCTTTAGGATCTCATCCTCAAAGATTTTTCATTTGTTTTTTTATAAAATTTATTAAAAGTTGTGTAATATTATAATTATCTACAAATACATTTATTTCCTAAAAAAATACACTTTCATTTATTACGAAAACTGTTCAAACTAAAGAAAATAATTATAGCACGAAAATTTTTCGTATTTAAAATAAACTTCTAAATATTCCAATATTTTGACAATTTTTAGAACACTTTTCTCACCTAAAAAATTTTTGAGAATCGCTATTCGGATTTCTTGAAATCTCATCATCGAAAATTCTCATTACTTTTAAGATTATATAATGCAAACAATAAAATAGAATATGCACACGAAAAATATATAAAACTTATTTTCTTTATATTATACTTTTCATTACTCGTTTTAATTATGTTTTAATCTTCTTTAATTATTTCACAATTAAAAAAAAAGAACAAAGTAAATAAACTTTTTTTATTAAAAATCTTTTTAGATATCTCGATACTTTGATGGTATTTTAAAAAAAATTTTCACTTAAAGATTTCTTAAGAATCTCTACTTAGACTTTCTTAGAATCGCATCCTCAAAATTTTCATTTTCCTTATTCCTTTCTTATTTAATTCTTAATTCTAATTTTTCAATTTTATTATTAGTTCTTTTATTAATTAATATTTAGTAACAATAACTAATTATAATATTTAAGTATCATTGTATTAACCTCATGACTAAAAAAAGTTATTTTCCTTTTCATTATTTCCCATTGTTTTATCCTTTTTTTTTTTTGCATGAAATTAAATTGTAAGAAAATTTAAATTACATAAATTTTAAAGTATATGGACAATAAATTGCATCAAAAGTAAATTAGAGGATGAAATTAAGTTGCATGAAAATTAACTAGACAAAAACTTTAAATAACGAGGAAATTAAAAATGACTAAAATTTAAATTGCAATAAACTTAATTAGCATGAAAATTTAAGTGCTTAAAAGTAAATTGCAAGAAATTTAAAATGCTTAAAATTTAAAGAAGACAAATATCACTTGAATTAAAAGAAATTAAAGCTACCACCTAAAGGTTTAAGCTCTAAAAACCTAATAAGAGTGATTTCAAAACCCAAAGCTCCATCAAACTATCCTCATCTCCTAACATTATGAGACACTAAAATAAATAAAACGGGATAAAACTTAAGAACTAGAAATGAAAATGAAAGTATGAAATTAACCATGACTGAACTAGTAGCAATTAAAATAAAACAAAATACAAGCAACCTAAACGATTTAGCTCAAAGCTACAAGTCTAACAAAAAATGGGACATGAGAGCAAATAAATTACTAGAACTACTTGAACTAGCTAAAATCTATCTAAAGAAACATGAAATAAAAAAGGAAAATGCAAGCTAAAATAAAAAATAAAAATAAAATAAAACTACAAACAAACACTCCCTAGTGGAGCTATTGCCGCCACCTATATCCTAACCCTTTCTAAAAAATAGCTAATGTTACTATATCACACAGCCCTTCTAAAAATAAATACTTTTTCAAGTTCAACCTAAGAATAAGAAAAAATTGCAATAAAATTACTTGACAAAAAGTAAAAACAAAAGCTAGTAGCATGACAATAAAAAAAAGAAGGACAAATACTTCAACCGAAATAAAACTACGGTGACATAAAATGAAATAAAATAAAAATTACAAAGCTTGAAAATTCTAAAACAACTAATAGAAATTTGAAAATAAAAGCAAGGTAACATTGTCTCAAAACTAAGCTAATCCCATGTAGGAAGATGTGATTTACAAGCTAAAAACAAAAATAAAATAAAACTGGTAGTAAAGGAATTAAAGCAAACAGATTGTAACATATGTACAAGTAATGCTAAAACAGTGAATGAAAGCTCTCCAACTTCACATCTAATGTAAGCTACACGAAAGTAAATGAAAGATATCCAGCTAAGGAAAATAAAATAAAAAAATAAGTGGGAGAAACTCTATGGAAGTGCGTAACCCTAGACTGCCCATAAGAGCAGCTCGAGTTGGAGCTCTAAGTAGATGCAAAAAATTAGTGTGCAGCTTCCCTTAAAGCTTGAAACTTTCCCTTTCTTGTGGACAAAATCTATGAATGAAACACACGCAGGAAAATGAAAGAGAATGGAAATTGGACTTGGGTTAGTTTTGGAACTTTAAAGCTTCTCAAACATTTTTTTTTTGTGGCAAGAACCTGACTTGAAAATAATCAATAACAGCTGGACCAACATAAAAAATGAAACCAATAACAGAAACTAAAGTTGGGAAATCAAACAAAAAAAAGATTTTTTTTATTATTATTTAAAAAATCAAAGCATGATAGTCCCTTATTAACAGTCCCATACTTGAAGATAACAATAACTAGATCATCGTGCTCTTTGTAATAGTAGAACAGATGGCTTTTACAATAGTTCATGCAAAAGAAAGAAAATAATAGGATGGCCAAAAGCATAAGGCTTAAAACTCTTTGTTTTTGTTGTTTCAATCCTTATTTTAGTGACTAAGTACCTTTCTCTACCAAAAGAAAACTTTTAACATTTGAACAAATAACTTAGAACCTCCATAACCAAACTAAAAGTTATCAGATTTCAGATTCCAACCACCTCTTTCACCTTCTTATTGTTACGAATAATGACTCAAATCTCATAAAAGATTTCTTGAGATTGGTCATATATTGCTTAATAGACAAAAAGACTTGCAAAAAAAGAATTCAAAGAGAAAAAAGATTTATAATAGCCAAGTTTGACTTACATAAGAAGAATTCTAAGATGAGAGAGATTCTTAATAGGCAAGTTTGTATAGTTATAAATAAGTGAAATCTCTGTAGGGTTAAGTATGAGAAAAAGATATAAGAGAGTTGTAAGATTTTATAGGATAGACATTCCATAAGACTACTAAAAATTTACATTTTATGAGTGTGTATGTTTAAATATTTATGAGTGAACTAAAGCAGATTGAAAGGGTCCACATAGATATGATGCCTAAGAATGGACTAGAAGAGATTGAGAGGGTTCACATAGGTATGATAAACGGGTATATAGAGGTATGTGTTTGTTTATGTTAAAATGGTGCACATGAGATGTGTTTGCTTGGATTGAGAATACTTCATAAGATTAAAAAAAATTGAGAGGGTCTGATGAATATTAATTGTTAAGTATGGTTGATGATTTGATTGTATATTTGTAATTCTCTACACTTAGTAGATCTTATTTTTCATCCGTAGACATAGATCGAATGGACTAAACCATATTAAATTGTTATCTCTTGTTTGCTTGATTCATTGTTTGATTATGCTTCTGTTGACATGAATTAGATTAGAGTTTTTGGCTTAACAAGTGATATCAGAGCATAGGTCAAGATATGAGAAGAGGTAAGTCCAGAAAAGCTCGATTCAAGAGAAAAGTTTAAGTTCAAGTTTTAAAGATTGAGGATCAATTTACGTGAAGCGTAAAGACACATAAGAGAAGATGATTGTAAGATTTTCATTGTAAGTGAAGCCAAGCATGTATAACATGAAGATAAATGATTTGATAAAATTTGAGTCAAAAAAGAGATTATTAAGAATAATGACTCAAATCCCATAAGAAATTTATTTGGGATTAGCTAAATATTGCTTGATAAACAAGAAGACTTGTAGAAGAAAAATTTTAAAAGAAAAAAGATTCTTAATAGGCAAGTTTGACTTGTATAAGAAGAATTCTAAGAGAAGAGAGATTCTTAATAGGTAAGTTTGTATAGTTATAAATAAATAAAATCTTTAAAAGGTTAGGTATGAAAAATATATATAAGAAGTTGTAGGATTTTATGAGATTGACACCCTATAAGACTACTGGAGATTTACGTCTTATGGGTGTGTATGTTTGAATGTTTGTGAGTGAACTAAAAGAGACTAAAAGAGTCCATATAAGTATGTGTATATAAGTGGATTAGAGGAGATTAAGAGGGTTTATATAGGTATGATGAATAGGTATATATGGGTATGTGTTTGTTTGCGTTAAAAAAATACACATGAGACGTGTTTATTTGGGTTAAGAATACTCTATAGGACTAAAAGAGATTGAGAGGGTCTTATAAGTATTGATTGTTAAATGACAATGATTTGATTATATGTTTGTAATTTTCTACAATTAGTGAATCTTATTTCTTATCCGTGGATGTAGGTCAATTAGATCGAACACGTTAAATTATTATCTCTTATGTGTTTGATTCATTGTTTGATTATGCTTCCGCTAACATGAATTAGATTGAGGTTTTTGGCCTAACAAATGGTATTAGGCATGGTTTAAGATATGAGAAGAGGTAAGTCCAAAAAAGCTCGATTCAAGAGAAAAGTTCAAGTTAAAGTTTTGAGGATTGAGGATCGATTTGCATGAAATGTGAAGACACAAGAGAAAATGATTGTGAGACTTTCATTGCAAGTGAAACCAAGTATGATTAGCATAAAGACAGATGATTTGATGAAATTTGAGTTGAGGTAAAGATTATTATGAATAATGACTCAAATCTCATAAGAGATTTGTTTGAGATTGGTCAAATATTGCTTAATAAACAAGAAAACTTACAGAAAAAGAATTCTAAGAGAAAATATATTCTTGATAGGCAAGTTTGACTTGCATAAGAAGAATTCTAATAGAAAAGCAATTCTTAATAAGCAAGTTTGTATAGTTATAAATAAGAGAACTCTCTGTAGGATTAGGTATGAGAAAAAGATATAAAAGAGTTGTAATATTTTATGGGATAGACACCCTATAAGATTACTAAAGATTTACGTTTTATGGGTGTATTTTTTGAATATTTGTGAATAGACTAAAAGAGACTGAGAGGGTCCATATAGGTATAGTGCATGAGAATGGACTAAAAGAGATTAAAATGATTTATATAAGTATGATGAATAGGTATATATGGGTATGTGTTTATTTGTGTTAAAAGTATATACATAAGATGTGTTTGTTTGAATTGAGAATACTCCATAAGATTAGAAAAAATTGAGAGAATCTTATGAGTATTGATTATTAAGTGAGGTTGATGATTTGATTGTATGTTTGTAATTTTCCTACAATTAGTAGATCTTGTTTCTCATATGTGGACGTAAGTCGGTTAGACGAACCACGTTAAATTATTATCTCTTGTGTGTTTGACTCATTATTTGATTATGCTTCCGTTGACGTGAATTAGATTGGGGCTTTTGGCCTAACACTTTTTCTTCTTTTTTTTTCTTTGAAAGATTTCTTTATTTTAAAAAAAGTACCATTTTTGAATGAAAATAGGGTTTGAAAGTTCAAAACCTAGACTCGATGAACCCTTTTTTCCTTTTTATCAGTCTTTGAACGAGCTCATGCTACTATTATTTCTTTTTCAGGCAAATATCATAAAGAGGATAACTATAACTTCATATGTATAAACTACTAAAAAGATATAAGAAAGAAGCTAACTTTTTTTATTTCTAAAGTCTATTTTCCCTTTTTTTTTTGTTGCACAACTTTCTTTTCTTTTTCATTTTATGTTGTCGACTTCCCATTTTTTGGCTTTTTTTTTTTTCATAAACCTCTTTTTTTTAGTCTCCCTTTTTCTTTTAGCTTTCCCACCAAAAGAGTTTCTTCCCCCAAAAAAAGCTCGTTCCCAAAAGAGCTCTCTTTTTTTTTAGAAGAAAAACCCTTAAAATATCCTTTTTGATTGAATATAGGTCTTCGGATCAAATCTCATCCAAAGGCTAAAGTTCTTTTCTTTTTATTTTCACGGAGTAATCTTTAGCCATTGGATCAAGATTCAATATAAGATCTACTGGTCCACAATATTCACTGTAAAGATTAAATTTTTATAGCCCCTAAACCAAATGAAAAGACCATTTTACCTTTAGTATAAAGTTTTCGATATTTAGATCATTTTTTTAGAAATCAATATTTTCATGCTCATTTTTAGAATTTTAAAACACCAAAAATCATGAGATATTATGAAATTAAGATCTAAAAATTTTTGTGAAAATTTGAACTTGGAAAAGCCAAATTACAAAAATACCTTTATGAGATATTTTCGTAATTTCATATCTCTCGGGGTACTATTGTGATTTTGAATACACCAAAAACCATCAAATATTATGAAATTAAAATATAAAAAGTTTCATGAAAATTTGAGCTTAAAAATATCAAATTATGAAAATACCACTAAAGGATATTTTGAAAATTTTACCCCTCTTAAGGTGTGATTTAGGTTTTCAATGCATCAAAAACCAATAAAAAATATTCAGCTATGATTTGAAAGTTTTACAAAAATTCAATCTCAAAAAAATTAAATTTCAAAAATATCCTTAAAGGGTATTTTGATAATTTTGTATTTCTTCAAGTACAATAAAAATTTTTAGTTCATTAAAACATCACCAATTTTAACTTTAAGGCACTTTGATTCCAATTATGTTGTAAATTTTGAGAATTGACTCCGGTTTTATCCATTTTCATCAAATTTACAATTTTGACTTTGACTAATTTTAACTTTATTGACCAACTTTGATCAAATTTGACTAGAATTGACTTTGAGGTTTACTTGCTTCATTTATTCTTTATTTCTCATGCATCCACGTGAAAATGTACCATCCATATAAATCCCATGCAAAAAAGTTTAACAGTAACCATACGGTTCTCATTTTTCTTTATTTATTATAAGCCTAAATATTAATGTATTTTATGGGCTTTTAAATAAGCCTCTTTATAGGCTTCAAATGGACTTTGTTTGGGTCTTAAAATGGGCTAACCTGTGGGCTCTTTATGGGTTGTAAATGGGCTTGGGTCAATTATGCTAAAAATGCTTCAAACAAAATTTGATGTTTGCACATGACATTAAAGCAGAGCTATTATTGATAAGGATATTGACTATGACATGGCTCTTGCACTTGGTAGTGATATGCAGAACCTTAGTGCTTCCCCTTCCTTCTGGAGGAATCTCGTTACCACTAAAAGCTATATAGTGTGGCACCATCAAATTCCTAGCTAAATGATTCATATATTCCACCGACACATTATAGGCCACATATGCTTAGTTTGATAGCTTCAATAAACCGTTCCGATGTGGTTCATAATCTTGTTTAGTTGTTTAACCAAAAGTACTCATTATGCTTCACTAGCTTCAAAAACCCACAAGTCTCTTTTTCAGTCACTGGCTTTTAGCATTCTTTTTCGAGCAATACTTCTAATTCATTTTGTTCTTCTCCTATCTTTGCCTTTTTCTTCATTACTTTTTTCAGCATCTCTAAAGTATAACATATTCCACTTCAGGTTATACCACCCACATCAATTATGTTGTCAGCATTGTTCTTGGGTACAATCTCTTTTTGCCATTGGAATACCATATCACTACTATATCTCCATGGCACAACTTTGTCATCTTTGTATGGAAACGAGGTAGAGACCTTAAAAGTTACTAGCTTGGGCATGAGCTTATCTGTGATATACTTCGATTTCTCCTCACAATAGATCTTTATTGGTTTTGGAACCAACTTTGATGGTTTATTGATCATAGACACTTCAACATTTCTTAAAGTCTCCATTTCTTCATAAAGCTCAATCTGGTAAGAATCCATGAGCTCCTGTACCTCTCAGTAGAACTATTCATAGATTTTAATGGAATGACCAAGAGCCCCATTGTGGTATTTGCATATCTTATTTGGCACACATCCTCTATGATAAGTACGTGGATCCATCGGTTGTATCATGACAGCTTCATACAAGGCATCAAACAGCTAACCGAGAAGAGTTTTGATTTCTTCCACTTTTTCTTTACATTATGCTCTCGAACCTCACTCAGAACATTGACATTATGATTGAGCAATAAATTGCCATTGACATTGGGTGCTGTTACCCTAATTGTATCAAAGTTGATCATTCTATCTTTAATTAGTCGTTGTACCTTATGCTTCAGGGTGGTGCAATTCTCAGTAGAATGACCAACATTCCTATAATGGTAATCATAATGAGCTATAAGATTGTACCACTTAGGATAAGGGGGCTTGAGTGGTTCCAAACAAATAAGGGCAATTAGGTGGTTATCATAGAACTCTCAATATAGCTTTGTATAAGATATAGGGATAAGGTCAAAAGTAGGCTTTTCTTGAATATTTTATGGCTCTTGCAAACCACCTATTGGCTTAGTAGGACGAATTGGAGGCCTTACAAGAGATTGAGGGTTAAGACCATACATATAAGCTTATGGTCTAAAATATGGTTGATATGTGGATGGGTAGGACGGTTGTGGAGTTGGCTGGTAAGGGTAAGATTTGGTGTTATTTATAGTGGGATAGTAAGTGGGATGACTGATGGATAAGGTTGGCAGTTTCAAAATTATTATCTTTCAAAACTCACAATTTAAGCTTCAGTCACCTTATTAAGTGCTTCTTTAGTGAAAGATTTAAACACCCCATTTTGTTTGTGGTTAATTCTGTAATTTATTGTTTGGTTTGATTTTTTGTTAATTTAAAAAAAAAAAAGAAAAAATCAAGAAAATTTGAGGTGGTTAAATTTATCTGGAACTGGTTATTTGGGTTATAAAGTTTGGGATAAAATTAAAGTTTTTAAAGTTTGAAGCTTGAACCAAATGGAAATTGAAACTCTTTTTGACATAGAGTTCTCATAATTTGAAATAAAATCTTCATAAATACAAACCCAGAATCAGCAGAGGAAGGGGAATTGGTAGAGAAATATACACAGAAAAAAAAAGTACAAACGCAAGTATTTTTTTCAAAAAAGTTTTTGGCAAAAAAAATATTTAAATTTTTAGAATTAGGAAAATTGGAATTGGTGTTGTTGGAAGTTTTTAAAAGATCAAGAGAGAGAGATTTGGTGTTTTAAGGTGATTTTTTTAGATTGTTTTCAAAATTTCTAGTTTTTGTTTGAATTTTTTTGGCAAGTTCTTGAAATTTTCAACTAGATTTCAGCTGAAAACCCGAGTTCCTGCAGTTAAATCCATATTTCAATTAAAAACCCAAGTTCCAACGATTGAATCAAGATCTCGATGACTTTTTGGTGAAGCTTCCCAATTTCTAATGTACCTTTTCTAGAAATTGTTGAAGTTCAATCGAAGTTCATTTGGTTCGAAAGAGATAGAGGTAGAGAAAAAAAAGGAAAAAATCTAAAAAAAAAATTTTTGGGCTTTTATAATTAGTCCATAGGACGTCGTTTAGATCACTAATAAGGGACATGATCCGCACATTTTCACATAGGTGACCTAACCCGTGCTGCATCCAACCAATGTTTTTAGATTGGTTTTCTACTAAACCAATTGAGCTTTGAGCCACGAGTTATGAGTCACATCCTTCTAGCCAGTTTTTGTTCCTAAAACCTAGCCGCATCTTGTAAGCCTCCAAGTCAAGCCATTTTTTTGGTATTTTTATTATTTTTTCCTAGTTATTTTTCTTATTTATGTTTAGTTATTTATTTATTTGTTTATATGTTTTCCATCTATGTGACTTGTCATTTATTTATTTGATATTCATTTATTTGTAAATATTTTTTTAAAAAAAAAAAAGAGGAAAAAACATGTTTTTAAATAAAATTAAAAAAATTTACCAACATATTGGAAGTTTCAAATTTATAAAAAAAATAAATATTTAAATAAAAAATCTTACTAACATATTGGAAATATTCAAATTTTAATAAATTATTTTAATAAAACAAAAAAAAAAAAAACATTACCAACATATTGAAATGGAATTTGATATTTAAGATAAGATTTTCTAACATATTAAGAACCTTATTAATTTTTTATAACAAAACAAATTTCAAGAGAAAAAAAATAATAAAACAAAAAGTTTTACCAACATATTGGAAGGTAACTTGATTTTTAAGATAAGATTTGACTAACATATTGAAAAAACTTATGATTTTTAAATAAAAATTAATTTTTAGAAAAAAATAATTTTCATAAAATCCTACCAACATATTGAAGGATAATTTCTAGCAAAAAATTTTACCAAAATATTAGAGGATATTTTTGAAAATAAAGAGTTTTTTTTATAAAGTTAGATTTTGAATCTCCGATGATGGAATTGCTAAGAGCGTTATAAATAACAATATCTATGTAAATTTCAAGGTGAGAAATTCTTTCCAAATTTTACCAACATATTAGAGAATTTAGGAAAGATTTTCAATATCAAGATTTTCACAAAAATGTCAATTATCACAAATAATTTTTTTTTTTACAAAAATTAAATGAATATGACGATGGAGCCTCTTCAAAGCGTAACAAATAGTCTTTTTAAATACTTCTGATGTAAGTAGATGTTCTTAAATTATTACCAACATATTGGAGTAATTTAAGAATAATTTTCTATATTAAATTACTTGGTAAGTTTTTTAGGCTTTGGGATAACATGAGATTAAACTGATACCATTTTTTGATGGGCATTATGAAGGTGCTATAACATTCTTCTCACGTAATCGTACTCCCTAACTTATTCATGGTTTCATAGACATGAATTTACCTTTTAAAGATACCTAAGTCAAACTTGACACATCTCTTTAAAGTGATATAGATTCAATTAGGTTGCCGATCGTACAAAAATAAAAAAAAATGGTGATAACTCCTTAAAGTCAGGTCTATCGATATATTTTTAGATCTATACGTTATGATAGTTTCTCCTTCCAACTTGCCATTCTTGATGACATTTTCAATGATTACACCTGAGATCATCATGTCGACAAATTTCTTATCATCTTTTCATAATAAAGAGATTTCAAAGTACTTACAAATAACGTTATTGTCTCTTTTTCAGTCAAGGATGGCTAAACCTGAACAACCATGTCCTCCACCTTTGAGTATATTCCTTAAATGACTTGGTTGCCTTTTTCTCTATATTTTGTAAAGAAAAGTGATCGGGAGCTAGATCTATTATGTGTTGGTATTGACTGATAAAGTCATGGGCTAGCTCCTACCAGGAGTGAATGCGAGATTGATCCAGTTAAACATACTATCTCGACCCAAAACCAGTAAGGTTATCTTAGAATTCATGTATTAAAAGCTTTTCATCATGAGTATAAGCAGCCATTTTTCGACAATACATGGTAACATAAGTTACCAGACACTTTGTAACTCATACTTTTCAAACTTTGAAACTTTGAATTTTGGAGGAATAACAATATCTATGACTAAACAGAGCCCAACAACATTTATTAAACCATAAAAACCAATTCCCTCAATTGCTTATAAATTTTCCTCGAGCTTGTTCATCTTTTGATTAGCCTTTGAGTCTTCAAACGACTCGACCACTTTTAACTTCAACTTCTTTTTTTTTTTTTTGGAATCATCCAGATTAAAGATCTGATTGGTTTTGAAGCCTTCTTCTCAAAGGGTGGATTAACATAACTTTGAAAATGACCTTACCTAGCAGAATATTGCATTCCTAGGTTAATATATGGATAAGCCCTAAGAAAATTTGCTTGTGTCCCTTGATAATGTTGCCCTCGATAAGGGCTGAATCCTAGAGGGTATAAAGGATCAATTACTTCATACACAAGATGTTCTAGCTGACTTGGAGCTTCTTCCACCTTTTTTCTTTTATTCAGCTTATTTAAAGCTTACAGGATATTATCCAACTCTCCCCTAAACTTTTCTTGGGCTTTTTCAATCTTATCAAAATGATTGGAGTTTTCCTATTCCATCTATCTAGCTCGGGCTTTGGTGTTGTATTGGTGGTTAGTGGGGTTTTTGGACGATAGAGCTACCCTTGAACCTTAAGTACCACGATTTTTAATTTATGAACTTATTTATGACTTAATGTGAAAAATAAAAATCTAATTATGAATGCAATGCATGAGAGATGGTGCATGTGATATCATATTTGCTTTTTAAAGAATTTTCAACAAAAATAAACTTTCATTTATTCCATAAAAATATGTTTACATAAAATCTATCATTCTTAATTTGAAGAGACATTTGACTTGTTCCTATTGGTCTTTGGCCTCCTCAATAAAGTTCAACAAACATTGTCCATGCTTTCTTATTGGGGTGATTACTTCTCTAAAAGCTTCACCTCTTTAGCCATGTCTCTTGTCTTGATCATTGCTTTACTTATCTAGTTCACAAAATGTTCTATGTACCTCTGTTCTCTCAAGTTCTCTTTTTTGTCACACCAAACTTGACATGATAACTCCCTATGCTCCTTTATGAGTACAGTGATATGATTCCCTTGTTCATTCAATCTCCATTTCAAAACTAGAATATATTCTTTGAGTGCTTCATTTTTTTTAACCTTTACTGCATTCATCTTCCATTTGAGAATATTCCCTCTTCAATCTTTCATTTTCACACCCAAATCGACGATGTTTATCTCTTTGGCTTCAGCTTAAATGCGCAACCTTTTGCTCTCTTAATGTGATTCCATCAGCTTATTGAAGGCAATATCATGTTCCCTAACCATCTTTTGGGCCTTAGGCCTTTGTCTTTTTGCCTTAGTAGTCATCACTACATGAGAATAGGTTTTTAGCGACATTTATTTTCATATTTAATAACATTTATAAACGCCCTAAAATGATTCGTGGCGTTTGCTAAAAATGTCGCTAAGAGTATCAATTATACTTATGTCGAAAAAAATGAAGGGCGTTTTAGAAAAAAATGCCACTAACTTAACGATATTTGTATCCAAATACACTGCCAAATTTATCAGCATTTTTACTCATAAATGCTACTAAATTACAAAAATTAGCAACATTTGTGTCAAAAAATCTTGCTAAAATTAGTAACATTTTTAGACACAAATACCGTTAATTTTGTAATTTAACAATGTTTGTATGCAAAACGCTATTAAATTTAGTGGAGTTTTTGAATACGAATGCCACTAATTTGGTAATTTAGCGGCATTTTTCACTACAAAAGCCGCTAAAGTAAGAAATTTACTTTTTTTTTATATCTTTCAATATTTACCATTATAATTAAATAAAAAATTATTGAAAGAAATAAAAACAATTTTAAATTTCATAAACTAAATATTATAAATATTTAAATATCTAAATACAAAAGCTAATTTTTTTATTTCCAAACATAGTAACAACCTCACTTAAAGAATACTTGGCATGAGAAAGCAAAGAACATTATAATTGAATTAACAATCATACATTATACAAGCCTTTCACATGAACAAATGTATAGAAACCAAACAAAACAAATAAATTTGCCATTCATGAGTTACATGTAATCTTACAAGCCTCGAAAAGCAACATACTACAGAAAAAAAAAAAAAAAGCTTCCTAATACATTTTGCTCAAATTTTAAGCAAAAAATTTGTAACATATGGGGACTTTTTGGCTCGTTATCTATTAATGATATGTAAATTCTGCTTCTACATGATAAGCTAGCTAGTGCATTCTGACAAATTATAAAATTGAAAAATGGTCATTACTTTTCAACAATTGCAAAACTTGCAATGAACAAATAAAAATGTTACCTTAAATATGTTTGTCCCTGTGTGAGCATCAACAGAACTAATGATGTCATCAAGAAGGTAGATGTCACAATCCTGGTAAACAGCTCTAACTAGTTGTACTCGTTGCTTTTAGCGACCATTGAAGTTAATTCCACATTCTCCAATTTCAGTCTGATCACTGAACTCCATCATTTCCAAGTCTTTCTCCAAACAACAAACCCTTATAACCTCCTTATATTTCTCCCCGTTCATTGGCAAACCAAATAGTATGTTTTTCTAAATTGTCCCATTTTGAATACAAGATGTTTGAGCTACATATGTGGTTGTCCCACACAGCTTAACCTGTGATGTAAGTAGCAACAATTGTATTTAACAATCATTCATTATTCTATTGCATTCTTATGATGATGTTGTTGCATCTTAAACAATCAACAAGTGAAACTTGACTTGAGATATCCAACTATCAAAAAACCACAAGGATAAATAAAGTGATCCATTAGTATTTCAAGATGAGTCCCAGAAGAAATTTTAAACAAATAAGAAAAAAAGGACAATTCACCAAGTCCCATATAAGAGCTAACCTTGGTCTAGAAAAAATTGCATGAACAACCAACTAGCATTAAATGCAATCATTTTAATCAACAAAACCAGCGTAAAATACATATATAGTGAAGAGGGGAAAGACAACTTCATTCTTACGTTGCATACCTTCCCTGATATTTTGTGCATCTCACCAAGAATTGATGCTAGGAGAGAAGACTTTTTAGATCCCGCAATCCCAACTATAGCGGCAAGCTGCCTTTTCTTGACCTCTAAAAAAATCCAAGGCAGCGTACTACGAAAAGTCCCCCCATATGTTACAATTTTTCTTGCTCAAATTTGGATTAAGAAGACTTACTCCAAGTTGAACTAATAATACCCTCATTCAGCTATAGAAGAGCCCCCCCCCCCCCTTCATACATGGCTCAGCATTTTTTTTTTCTGGCTGGAACTCCAAGTGTTGGCAGCTCCATAGCTGCTATGTTTTGACTGTTCAGTCTTTGTTCTTTGTTTTCCTTTTGTTTTAAATTTATTTTAAGTATCTTTTACATTCCTTTACTTGTTATTTAGCTCTACTTTAGTTCTTTTAAGCAAACATTTTCCATTGAAGCTTGCAATTTCAGTTTGTATTCAACACAGTTTTTGAGATTCCAGGTTTGATGTTAGCTAATGTTTAATTAATTTTCAAGTTGATTTCAGTTTCAACAAATCATGAGCTTTTTATATGTTGTTGCTCTATTTGTTAGCTTGAATTACAATCCTTCCTCTTGATCAAATAGTTCTAATTGAGCTAGCAAATTTTTTTTTTTTTTAAAAGCTGTTTCCAGAATGTTGTGCTGTTTTTGGATTTTATTTTGTTTCAGTTTTTGTTACTTTTCAAGTTCAATTCGGTCTCAATTTGTATCAAGCTTTTTAGTACTGTTCACCTATGAGTTATCTAGGCTCCTATAAAATTTGAGAGCAAAATTCTATATATTTTGAGCCAGATCTAAGCTTTAGTTTGGATAAATTCTATATATGTTTTTCAAGCTGAAATTCCAGATTCTGTTTTGTTACTCGTTTGGATAAATTTCAAGAAATAAATGATGTCCAATGCTCTTAAAAATGAATGTGCATGTTCACATATTAGTTAGTTACTTCCACCAAAAATTTTGGAGATCAAATACTATCAAATGAGAGTGGAAACCGAATTTTAATCAAATGCCGTCCAGAACCAGTTTCCAGATTCTGATGTTTGCTTTAGGTTGTTGTTTCTTTGATTTTTCATGTTGTTTGGGGGTTGATAAGGATGGTACAAGGTTGCTATTGGGTTCAGCATTCACCTAGAAGGCACCTTGTTACTTGAATCAAATGTTTTTAAATTTTTGTTTGATTTATTTTCATGCTACTGCTTTACTACCCCATTAATTTTGGGTTTTAGTTTGCTTGTTCACTTATCAGAGTTTGGTTTCTATATTAATCTTCTTGTTATTTAATTTTCATGTTTCCTTAATTATAATGTCATTTACAGTCAGTTAGCTACCCAAACCACCACAATCATTATAAGAGTAGTGCACTGTGGATTTCCAGGTTGATTTACCCAAATAAGAAATATAAAAGGAAACCTCAGGAATAAAGAACTGGTAACCTCAGAAATGCAGTCAAGTATTTAAACTAAAAGAAAAAAAAAAAGTAGACACGGATCACTTCTAGTTTACCTATAGGAAGTGCTCAAATTAGAAAAATATAACATTTAATAGTTTAACATTAGACTGCATGTCAGAATACAATTAGTTTAAACATCAAAAGCATACAAAATCAAAATCTCACCTCTTTCATGGTGATTTTTATGACAACCACCATAAGAATCTATCTTGATATTCGCTTTTTCAAGCCCAACAAGAGCTTCCAAATGAAAGTTGTGGGCACCACAGTTAGAAATGAAAGCAACTGCAAGGGCCTTTTCAGCTGCCAGAGCTTCCAAAATCAGTATAGTGTTCAATATGCTATATTACCTAACGACCTTGCAAAGACCAAAAGAAAACCTTGGTCATACTACCATTTGACTTCAAAAAAAAAAAACAAGGAAGAAGAAGAAATAGTGAAGAAAACTGCTCAACACCAGAAACCCAGATGGGATCCTTGTCAAAATCTCTTGAATAAACCACCCAAAACTTCAATCCTGAACTTTTCAACGCCATCAACCTGTACTCCACCAGAAGAATGTGATTTATAGAACATCTCGGGCCATGAATTGAAAAAGGCATCATTTTTTGCCATGTCAAGACCACCCAGAAACGTAATTTCATCTATAACCACAAGTAAACTGTGGAATTAAATATAAGAATGATCTAAGATAAAACCAACCATCAGATTTCAAGGTTTGACAAAACAAATAGCTTAATACAAAAAGATAGGGATCTGGAAGACAAAGTGAAAGAAAGAAGAAAAGAGAATGGGATTTGAAAGAAGAAAGGAGAATGGGATTTAAGAAAGAGAGAAGACAAAAGAGAGACTTGGTAAAGGGAAAAATTCACGTGAAAGAGAAAGGGTGGGGAATTTTGGGAAAATTTTGCTAAATTTTGTAATATAGTGGTATTTACAAAAGAAAAACGCCTCTAAACTATTTTATAGAGTATATAAATGTCGTTAATTTTTGTTTTTAGCGACATTTATATTTATAAATATCATTATTCAAAAATTTTATGATATTTTAATAAAAATGCTATAAATTTTATAAAAACACGAGCGGTATTTATAAATAAAATATTATTAAAAATTGTCCTTAATTTTTTATTTTTTTGTATGCATCTTTTTGTATTTTTGGTGCAATTTTGGCAAGTCACTAATAGTTGTGTCTCATTCTTTGATGATCTTCTTCATCTTGGCCTCTTGTTTCATCACTTCTTCCTTTATTTTCTTTTTTTCTCTTTAGAGCCTGTGGATTTCTAGCTTCAATTTGTCTCTATCAAAAAGTATTTCTTTTATATGTTGTTCCATTGACTTACAAGAATTTCTAAAATTGAACACAAATTTTTTACCCTTTTTTGCCCTCTATACCACATATCCTAGGGTGACCCTATCAATGAAAGACCCAAGACTCACCCTATTATGATTCTTCCAAGCCTTAATCACTTTATCCACCATTTGCAATATCTTTAACTCACTGTATAAAAAGTCTAATTGAATGAGCCTGTGTATCATAAGGACGAACTGCTCAACCCTAAACTATTTTCATACCATAAGCAGTGTATAACTTGTTGCTCCTCGTAAACCTAGAAGTAGGACCCCAATCTCTTTTTTATACTAATACAACATCGGTTCACGAGTGTAAAACCTTGTAATAGAACTATCCATCCCTCATTGGGTTTAGGCTTTGGCCATTTATTCTCATAAAACTCTTTAATCGGGGCTTAATTGTGAAAGTAAAGCTTCAAGAATGCATTATTCTTGCACTCAAAATGACTTTTCATCCACAAATATAGCAATGGTACATATTTGATAAAATGTCTTTTCCCCTTTTGATGATAATAATTCAGGGATCTAATTATTTTTGCTAAAATTATAGGTGAGGGGTTACAACCTTTTTCTACATGCCAAAAGAAGTTAATCACTTCTATCTCAATATAACCTAAGATCTTGGAAAAAACCACCATGTCATATATCGCCAAAGTAATATATCCAACCATTAGTCGTCATTTAGATGTTTTATCATGAAATCATGAAAAAACTCCCAAGGTAAACAGATATGGTTACTTTTCTCTTGAACTTGTTCACATTTTTTTTAACCCCTATAAGATCGGCTAATTTCTTATGAAATGCCAATTTCTACCTTTTGACATATTTCTTATATGGTGATTAAAAATGCAAACCATTAATATAGAGTACTCCTCTATAGTCGGTGTCTTGTCCACCTTATTGAAGAAGAAATACCTATATAAAGCATCCCAGATCTAATGAGGGAGTTTTCAAATACTATTAAAAGGAGATGTGCAATATAATCATACTTTTCATAAAAAGCCGATGTCTAGACTGACCCATACTCTTTCATATCTCTAACAACTCTTCCAAGTTATTTTGCTTAAGGCATAGATGAACTTTCTTTGGCAAAGTAGAGATATAGTCTAGTGGTAAGCAATCTCCCTCCTTTCATTGGATCTTTTTTGACTTAGCCTTCAGATCATTGGGTGACTCGTATTTGGCAAAGTGGATGAAGCATAAACCAAACAATTTGTGGACTACATGAAAGTTTTTGTTGCAAATAACTTTAGGGCAATATTTATATGAAATCTTTATGCATGTGTTTACAAATATGTAAAAAAAAAAAAGAAACAAGAAAAGAAATTGGTTAGTTTCAATATCAGGGAAGCAAAGAAACAAATTGTTAGCACATAAAAAGCAAATAAAATAGCATGATTCCAAAACCACAGGTTAATTCTAAAAGGTAAAAGGAACCATGGCTTTACTTATGGGCTGGGCTTCATAAGGTCAACTATATGTGGTTCAGGTTAAATCCAAAGGTTCTCAAATTATTTCTTACATTATTGTCCGTCATAAACTAGTAAAGCATTCCAATCCTTGCCCATTATAGGTTACAAATAGAAAGGATTCAATTTAAGTGAAAGCATTTTGCTAGCTCGGGCAAAAACATAAAATCTCACGAGAGTATCGATACTTTACTCTCTCATAAGGGATAGAGCTCAGGTATAGAGCTCATATTATGCAGATTAAGTGAATGACAAAATATGGGATAATTAAAAACAGATAAAATATTCAAAGAAAAAAATCTTAATTTTAACTTAGGCTTTGGATAACACAAGTTTACCAGCTTAACAAATCAAAGTCTCCAGTAGAGTCGCCAAATGTCATAACATATAATTTGTAGAGCTATCACCAGACCTTACTTTAAAGAGTCACCACTAATTTTTTTATTTAGGTATAATTAAGCACCTAATTGAATATATCCCATTTTAAAGAAATGTCCCAAGCTTGACTTAGGTATTTTTAAAAGGTAAATTCATGTTTACGGAACCATGACTAGGTTTGAGGGTATGATTACGTAAGAAAAAAGTTATAGCACCCTCACAATGCCCATCAAAAGATGGTACCAGTTTAATCTTATATTATCCAAAAGTCTTAAAAACTTACCAAGTAATTTAATATAAAAAATTATCCTTAAATTACTCCAACATGTTGGTAATAATTCAAGAACATCACCTCACCTTACGAGTATTTAAGGAGACTATTTGTCACATTTTGAAAAGGCTCTGTCGTCAGATTCATTTAATTTTTGTAAAAAAAAAAAACTTTTATTTGTGATAATTGACATTTTTGTGATAATCTTAGTATTGAAATTTTTTTTTCTAAATTCTCCAATGTCTTGGTAAAATTTAGAAAGAATTTCTCACTTAGGAATTTACATAAAAATTACTATTTACAATGCTCTCAGTAATTTCATCATCAGAGATTCAAAATCTAACTTTATAAAAAAACTTTTTATTTCTAGAAATATCCTCCAATATGTTGGTAATATTTTCTGCTATAAATTATCCTCCAATATATTGGTAGAATATTATGGAAATTCTTTCTTTTTTAAAAAATTAATTTTTATTTAAAAATCATAAAGTTTTTTAATATGTTAGTAAAATCTTATTTTGAAAATCAAATTGCCTTTCGATATATTGGTAAGGCTTTTTTGTTTTATTAAAATAATTTATTAAAATTTGAATCTTTCCAATATATTGGAAATATTCTTTTTATTCAAACATTTATTTTTTAGAAATTTGAACCCTCTAGTATGTTGGTAAGGTTCTTTTTATTTTATTTAAAATTATTTTCTTTTTAAAAAAAATATATTTATAGATAAATGAATAACAAATAAATAACATAAATGATAAATAACATAAATGGAAAACAAATAAAACAGATAAACAATTAACTAAACATAAATAAAATAAATAAATAAAAAATAATAATAATACCAAAAAAATGGCTCGACTTAAAGGCTCACAATATATGGCTCAAGACACATAGGAGCGACTTGGAAGACACGGCTCGAAGCTCAACTAAATAGTTTAGCCAACTCTGTTGCAAACCAATTCTAGGCACGCAGGTAGGGCACGACATGGGTTGGACTACCCACTTGAAAACTCGCGAATCCTGTGAAAGGTTAAATGCGAAAACGACATCATTTGCCAAATTTATAAAAGGCTAAATTTTTTATTTTCCTTTTAGAACTACTTCCCCACACTCTCTCTAACCCTTATTTTCTTTGCCTCTTTCTCTAGACGAATGAAAAACCCCAGTTGAATATTGCCTGTGTTTGGAAAAATCCATCGGGAACTAGGAAATTAGCTAGAAAAGCTGTTAGAAAATTCAAGCGCTATGGAAAAATTCAATAAAAAAAATTTATAAAACAATTCCAAATCCTTTTTGTCTTTTAAAATTCTCGAACAACACTAGATCAAACCTCCCTAATTAAAACAAAAACTTTTACCATAAACTTTCCTTCAAAATTTTTTTTGTATTTTTATATTTTTGTATTTTTCCTTTTTTATTTTTCTTTATTATGTGTTTTTTCTACAATCTTGCTACCAATTTCTCTGTGATCTGTCCTTTTATAAATGGGAATCCTAGCTTTATCAATATTTCAATTGAAGCTGGATTCTTCAAAACCCTATCCCAAATTAAAAGTACATTTTATTTTAAAGCAACTTTTTATTTAATTTTTCAAAAAAATTTTTAGAACTATTGCCTGGGAATCATGATTTAATTCCATCATCGATCAATCTTTTTGCAACAAGGTTTCTACCATTTGATTTTTTAATATTTTTTAATTATTTTTTCCTTTTTTCATTTAAAAAAAAAAAAAACCCAAGCCAAACAGTTACATTACAGAATTAACCTCAAACAAAATGGGGGTGTTTATAGATATAATTATCTTGAATAAAAAAAAGAACACAATTAAACCAATGCGAATCAAAACCCATCAGATATGGGTTATTTTATCATTTCTATCTCTATTGACATTTTATTACAAAATTTATCTAATAAAAAAAGTAACAAAATAAATAAAAAAGGAAAAAAGAAACCAACAAAATCTAAAGCTTTAAAAAAAGAAATTAAAAAAAAAAAAACAAAATGAGGGAGTTATGGAGATGCCACATAAACACTTAAGATATGGTAGATTTCCTTAAACTTGTCTTCGACCTAACCAAATTTTTTAAAAAATGTGACCCATTGTTAAATTTATTTTCAAAAAACACCTATGGTAGACTGATACGAATCGAAACCAATCAAATACGGATTGTTTTATTATTCATACCTCAATTAACCTTTTTACAAAATTTATCTAATAAAAAAATAAAATTAGAAAACAAAAAACCAAATAACAAAAATTAAAAATTAAAAAAAAAACTAAAAACTAAAAACTAAAAAAATTAAAAATTAGAAAACAAAAAAATAAAAAAATTTAATGAATAATAAAATAAAAATAAAAAATTTAAAATATATATTTTTGGAGGAAGGGAGGGATGGCAAGTGGACACCCCTTCCTTTCTCGGGATTTATAAAATTAAATATATAAATATATAATTAAGAATTAATAACAAAGAATTTAGTTTCAAATTTTCATCATTAAAAGTTTAATTTTCAAAACAATGACATTAAACACGAACATCATTTTCATGCATTATATATATTTTTTGTAAAAAAATTATATTATGTAAAATAAGTAAATATTTCAAATGTATTATTTTATCTTGTTTTAGTTAACAAGCATATTTTTATGCTTTTAAATAAAACATTTTTTAAAAATATATAATTTATTGAAATAACATATAAGAATAAAAATTAAAATCAATTTTAACTTATATAAAAAATTAATTAATATAATTATATTTTTTACTTTTTATAGCACTTAATTTTGTCTCTGACAATTTGATCGTATTCGATTTTGATTGTAGTTTGGACGTATCAATTTTGAACGATTCGAATATTTAGATTTGATCGCGCTCATTTCAACTTTGTATTAAATATTTGAGATTACCATATATGGGCTAAAGCCCAATCAATTCAATTTTAAGTTAATTGGGCTTTAGGCCTAATAGAATTCCATGTTGACTGTTCAAGCCCAAATTCCATTTTTAAGTGCAAATCAAAATTTTGAATCTCAATCTAGTTTTTAAGTTAAGTTCATGATGTGGACTTACAAGCTCAAAAGTCAAAGGCCCACAGTTATTTTTCAAGCCTAAATGCATATTTTAGCGCCAAAAAAAAAAGAAGTAAACCCATGGTTGGCTACCAGAGATAGCCTCCCATCTATTCCCTTCCCTAGTCTATCTTACTACTTCCAGCCATACAACCTTTTCTTATTATTTTCACTTTTTCGATTTATAGCATAATTGGGAAAGGCTTTGTAATCAACAAGAAACCAATAGCTAACAAGATCGATTACTGGCAACTATAGTACCATTTTGTTCTTTCATTGAAATTCGAGCAAAAATCTAGTGAGAAACCATAAAAGGGACAAATGCTAGTTTTGGGATAACATAAAAAGAGACTAAAAAAAATTGAAGTAAAAAAGACATTTGGCCATCAAGTAAAAGTTCTCAACCCCTAACAAAGAAACCAATAATCTCCAAACCCATTCCTAGTTCTCCAACACCATTTGGTCACCATCAAGTCCTCCATAAACCCCCACTCTTTCATGAGCCTAACCAAAAATCCCTACTAGTCCCCTCCAAAACACATAGCAAAAGCCACTAGCTACCACTAACCTTTGTTCAAACCAATACCACCCCACAAAGAAACCCACTCGATTGAACCCATCAAAGCCATCAACCCACTTACTCAACCAAACTTACCAAAAAAACACTTAACACCCTAGCTTTTAGCAACCAAAAACAAACCAACCTCTAATAGTTCCATAACCATTCACGACATCCATTAATCCCCCCATTGGACCTACCACCTACAATCAACTCATTTCAGCCCCAACACCGAGCCAAAAAAAAAAACCCCTATAAATTACAAACTCAAACTCTTATCACACCAACAAAAAACCCATTCCCAGCTTTCAACATCCAAAGAGAAAAAAACCAACATGTTTTCCTCCCATAGCTAACCAAATCCAAACCTATTAAGCACTTAAAAAAAAAAAAAAGAAATTCCACCTAAAAATCCTTAACCAAAATCCAAATCAAAAGCTAAAAATCATAAAAAAAAAATTCAACAATCAAAAATCACCATAATCCTTATGTGATGAACCTAACGGCATAACCAAAATGAAAAGAAGAGGTTGTTTATTTTGGTTAAAAAAGAAAGAAGAGGGAGAAAATAGTGACAAAAAATAGTTAGTTTTAATAGAAAAAGAAGATGAGAGAAGAGAAAAAGAAAAAGAAAACAAGGAAAAAAATAAGAAGAAGAATAAAAAAAAAAGATAAGAATGAGAGTTTTCATGTAAATAGGGAAAAATGAGAGAATGAAGAAGGGTAAAAGAAGAAGAAAAAAAAGGAAAAGAAGGAAAATAGGGAAATTGATGACAAAAAAAAAAGAAAAGAAGTTTGGTTCGACTGAAAGAGAGAGGAATAAAGAGAAAAAAAAAAGAAAAGAAAAAAAATAAGAGAGAGAAAAAGAGTTTGAAAGTCAAACAAAAAAAAAGAATAGGGTGGTAGAAGGGATTAAAACGATTAGTTTAGGATTTTATTTAAAAAAAAAAAAGAATCTACCAAGTTGACCTAAATCCAAGGACTTTATTAACCCAAGTGCAGTCTGCCTAACCTGACCTGCTTGCTTTGGACTTGGCCCAATTTGAGCCTCATCCAAGAACACATCAAATTTGGGCCATTGGATTTGGTTTACTTGAAGCCCAAAGCTTAGTTTGGTATATTTGCTTGCTTTTCTAGTTTATTTTTATTGTCACATGCATTTGGTTGTTTTAATATTATTTGTGTTTTAATGTATTTTTATATTAAATATATTTTCATAAATAAATATTTATGGATGATTGAAATTGTCAAAATAAAATTTGGACTAAAATAAATTATAACAATTTTATAGCAAAAATGATTGGCTTTAAGTATGGATTTTTTTTAGAAATAAAATGTAAGGTAATATTTCTTAGTGAAAAATAATTTTTAACATCCCTACCTAAATATTGGAGGGAATTCAAATGATTATTTTCACAAAAAAAATTATCTTGGTTTGTTTCAAAAAAATATGTATATGAATTTCTTAAAAAAATTTATTTTTAATTCAAACTAGATATTAGGGAATTAAAAATAATAATAATAATAATAATAATAATATTATTATTATTATTTCTAAACATCAAAAATGCCATTTTTTCCTAAATAAAATCCATTAAAAAAAAACAATTCCATGCATTATTTGATTTATCTCATGTTGTCATTTATGCATTTTAGGCATTTACAATAAACGTAAAATGGCAAAATTTCTCCAAAAAAAAATGATGTTTTAATTTTAAAAAATAATGATTTTGGAAACGTTGCTTGGATATTGGAGTGAATTCAAATCATGTTTTGAAAGATTAATTTTCTCAAATTTCACCTAAATATTGGTGAATTAATGAGAATTTTTCGTCACAAGAATAAATAAAAAATTGGAATTTATTTTTAATTTCCTAAAGAAAATATAATAATAGTAAGTAATAATGGAAATGATAGAATGTCAGGGTTAGCCACATATAAGGTAACGTCATTGATCATATTGGCATCATTTATTTATCTTGTATTGCATCATGTCATGGAATAAAAAATGTGATTTGGTATTTCAATAATTTTGAAATTTTGTTTTTATACCAAAAAAAAAAGATTAATAGTCTTACATAAAATTTATCATTGAGTTCTTACCTAAATATTGAAGGACTTTTCAAAAATTACTTTTATAAAGGAATATTACGACAAGTTTTAAGGGATATCATGTAAATTCTATGTAGAGAAAAGCTTTTGAAAATTCTGCCTAGATATTAGGGAATTTGGAAGTATGTTGAAATTAAGGATTCCCATTTTATTCCTAAATAAACAAATAAAATTTAAATTTGTATTAGATTAATTTGATTGATTGCCTATATTTAATTTATATTGTGTCATATACGCTTCAAATGATATTTGTCTGCATATCATTGTTTTTTTAAAATTGTGATTTTTTAGAATTGTTTTTAAATAAAAAATTGATATTCCTAATTAAAAATAATTTTTGAGACTTTACTAGATATTGAAGGGCTTTTCAATAATTATTCTTTATTAAGGAATATTATGTGAAATTTTTGAGGGATTAGCTAGAAAGTCCCAAGTAAAGAAATATTTTTCAAAGTTCTGCCTAGATATTTTAGAATTAAAAAATGTTTTGATACTAAAGATTTTCAACTCATTCCTAAATAAAATGTTTTTTTTTTTAAGAAAAAAAAACAAAAGATTTTTTTTCAAAAAAAAATTGAAGGAATCATTTTTAAATATCAAAACTAAGACCATGTTTATCAATAGTTAGGATAACATATGATCAATTGGTACCCTTTTTTAATGGATAATGTGGGGTGCTAATCCTTCCTCACGTGTAACAGACTCCCGAACCTAATTTTTTTTGTAGACCAAAATATCTTTTTTTAATAAACTCTAAACTCGTTTTATTGTTTTATTAGAAAAGATAAATTTTAAGTGGCCAATCACACCTTCAAAAAGATTGATGACAACTCTCCTTGTTTTAAAACTTTTAAAATTATTTTGTTTAGCGGTCCCTAAAACAATTATGACAGCTTGGTAACTCCATTAAAGATGTCATTTTTTTTAGTAAGTTAGGCCAAAAATAGATCATATGTTATCTTAAGTTTTGATTTAATGATCCTAGTTACTATTTAAAATTGATTCCTTTAATTTTGATTTTATAAAAAAAAGAGAAAAATGTTCTGCATTGAATCCATATTTTGATTACATAAGTTATTTTATGTTTTTTTTTTTATGTTTTTATATGCAGTTCTTAATAAATTGTGGGGCATTTAGGATATGGTAATTTTGGTAAAAAATGTTAAAGGTTTGTTTGTTTCTTCACATACACGATCATGTGCATCACATGCATAGGCTTTATACCCAGGCTCTTATCCTTTTAGGAGAGAATGGAGTACCTGCGCTCTCATTAGATGAATAGCTCCGTAATGGCTAGCGAAATACTCCTATTCAAATTAAACCATTTTCACTTATAGCTTGTAATGGGTGAAGATCGGGGTACCTTACTAATCAATAATGGGCAACGATGTGAGGAACAATTTGAGAACTTTTGGATATGTAAATTTTAACCCAACATATAGTGAACCTTAAGAGACTAACCTAGGATAAAGCTATGCCCAAACTTTCCTCATAAAGTGTGTTTGAAGATAGAACACATGAAGGAACATTTCTTAATTTTTACTCATTAAAAAAAAAGGTGAATCATAAAATATGTGACTTTTGACAACGTCTAGTCACCTATAATAAATATGACACCTTGCACCAAGGTATCACAGTACCTGATAAAAGCCTAAGTATATGAGAATGTTTTTTGATAAAAAGGGTAAATGTTTTAAAATAATAAAACTAGTTCCTTTTTTTGTCTTAAAAATTTATTTTTCACCAATTCATCTATACTAAATTCTTGATTTTTGTGTGCTTTTCCTTTTCTTTTTGCATACATCATTAAAGGTGTAAAATAGTCACTTTGAGGGTTATTCATATTTTAAACAGTTATCAGCAAAAGGAATTGCAGTTGAGAGCATGAAATCTTAGGATTTACATAAGGTATTTACCATTAGTAAAATATATTGGGAAGTTCAGGATTAGTCTGAAAAAAGGCAAAAAAAGAATGGGTATTGTCTAGTAGAGGGATATGTATCTAGTCTTCCTAAAGTGGTTTATTTAGATTTACAACAGAATAACTTGACTAAGTTAGGCAATATTTGGAATTAGTGAAAGATAGAGAGAAAATTTGCGTTCACTAAGAAGTATGGAGATATTGCTTTGCTTATCCTGGTGAAGGTAAATGAAAAGTTGATTAAAGTTATAATACAGTTTTAGAACCCATTATACCTCTACTTCACCTTTAACAAAGAAGATATGACACCCATTATCAAAGAATACACTACTTTGCTTCGTGTAAAGTTAACCAAGCCAAATAAAATATATAAGAAAGAAGAAAAGAAATTAGGGTATCAAAAGAAATGAGCTAAAATAATGGGTTTCGATGTCAAGGTGATTGATAAGAGGAAAGGAAATAGTGATGCTATCCCATAGACTTTCTTACATGATTTTATAATTGAGAACCCTAGTGAGAATCGGGTTATCGACATTTTTACTGTGGCAGTTTATGGTTTAGTGATCTATCCAAAGGTATTAGGACACATCAAAGTATTGGTGGTAGACTTTTCCTCATAGTTGGAGAAACATGTCAACCCTTCATCAGTTATTTTAGTAAAAACTGCCAAATCATTGAACTATTATCGCAGAAAAGAGGAATGACATTTTTTCAGATGTGTGCAACTACTATTTATTTGGTTTCAAAGTCATTTCGAGGGTGAATATAAGGTTCCCATTAATCAAACAAGAAATCTCTGGTTCCTATTATCGAATTTTATAAGAAAGAATGGTCGAGAAACCTCACTAAGGAGTAGTGGACTACTTTCTTTCATAAACTAAAAAGGGAAGACATGACATAAAAAACCTCTTGGATGCCTCATGCTTTTATATTGTATAGTTGTGGTGATAAACCATGGCTTACACTATTAGGAATTTGGCAAGCAACAAGCTATGCAACATTCATAGTCAGAAGATAATACAGGTCTATGTAGTTCATCCCGATGACTTATGGTTTGAACTAATTAAAGTTTGACTATAGGGAAGCAAACTATGTGGGTAAAGAGCGTGATATCACCAAAACATGAAAGCTTGGTATAGATAGCAAAATGGGTAAATGATATAGTATTCCCTTTAGATAGTGTTTTGATCAACTGGTTAATCCATAGGTAAAGGCACCATTTTTGGAAATCAAACTCGAAAGATTGGACTTTGAGGCAAAAAAAGAAAAAATAAGGAAAGAAATTCTTAGATTCTAAGAAGAATTGGGATAATTGAAATATGAGGTCCTTGTGTAAGAAAGCCAACTAGAAAAGATTAAGAAAGACTGAGATGTGGTCTGTGGTGACCTTAAGGAACCATATGAAGAAAATGAAAGGTTAATGAGTCAATTGAGAGACATGATGATCAGATCCGATTGTAGGTAGTAAAAAGATACAAATCAGCTTTAGGAAAGGATAGAGTTTTAAAGGTGTAAAGCCATGGAAAATGAGAAAAAGGCATTTCAACTTGCTTAGGAATAGCAAAATTGGGAAATTTTGTTTTCAAACAACATAGCAAGGTTATTAGAAAGTCAAAGAGAGAATGAGAGGTTAAAGGCAAAGTTGAAAAAAGATACGAGAAAATATTTGGAGATGTATGGAGAGAAAGATACATTTTGCCAAGCAGTAAAAAGGCTAAACAATAATTGCAAGAATATAAGAATTACATTGCTGCACTATGAAATGAGTGGTAAGAGAGAGAAGCAAATTGAAGGTATACATGTAATCTAAAGATGGATGACTAGGAAATCTTGCAAACGCATAGGCGATTAAGTAATAATAGAGATTAAAAAGTCTAAGTGTCGATCCCTTGAGGATTAGTAAAAGAGGTTTCTAAACTAAGTACAACTTATCCCCATACATTATTTAAAGGTGGTTCGTTCAATCAATATATAAAAAAAAAAAAAAACTTCTACACAATTAACAATGGAAAATCAAATAAGGAAACAAATCATAAAAAATTGAACTAAGAAAATAAAATGAAACTGAAAAAAAATTAACAAAGAAAATTCCAATTAAAATTTTGCCATAGTTAATCTAGTTGCCCATTAAATCTTGTACCATTAATTCTAAAATTCTCAAACATGAAATAAAATGCAAAGCTAAAAAGCAAATGTAAAAAAAAAAAAACAATGACACAAGCACATGAAAATAATACCTAAAGTTCTAAAATGAGAAAAACGAATAATTTTTGGAAATGATACCTAATGCAAATTGAAAATGACACTTATAATGCACTTAAAGCTAAAAAAAAAAAATTTAATGCAAACAAAATTAACCTAAACTAACTTTGAAACCTTTAGGACACAATCTTAATGAACCAATGTATTACCTAAAATGCTAGACAGAAGCTAAGAAAACATATTATTGTTGCATGAAATCAATAATGAATCATAAGCTTCACACTAAAGCAATGCAGACAAAAAGAACATTTGCACTCCAAAGTTGACTTGATACCTAATGAGAAAACATAAAAACTATATGCATAAATCCTAAATGAAGAACTAAATGGAAGTTTTTATAAAAAACTAAACTACATAAACTAAATGCATGTTTCTTGAAAATCTAAAATGCAAAAATGAAATTACAAGGAACATGCATCAAACAGTAAATAGGATTTTAATTTCCAAAATGTAAACATGAACTAAAGCTAAATGAACTTTAAATGAATGTCTAAAAGTTTAACTAAAGATTTAACATGCAAAAGAAAGAAAATCTTGAACAATCAATGAGTCTTACATGAACAGATAATTTCTATATCTACTGTATGTATTGAATGTACATGTATAGTAGATGAAAATGTAGTACAGAGAGATGAAAATACATTACAGAGTGAATCTAAACTAAACAAGTACAAATATATCTAACTAAAATGTATAAAAACCATTAAAGAACTAAAATGTAAAATGAAAATGTAGTAGAAAATGTGATAATAGTAGAGTAATGCTCAACTAGAAACTATTTCAACTTATGCATGACTGAATCACACGATCTTCATGAAAAATTTAAAATATGATCATTAGCTACAAGAGATCTTTAGATGAGTTGAAAACATCTTCATTAACAAGTATTTAGCAAGAATCAACACAAAAATCAGAAAACCTATGCAAAAATTTAGCTCAACATCTTAACTTCTAATAGTGCACTAATGAACATAAAGCAGAATGTATTATCAACTATTTGATCCAAATAGCCACTAACTTTTAGCAAGATCAATAAAATCAATCAAGATTTATCAAATAAAACATAAAGCTATGGATCTAAGAAGAAAAGGGATCAAACAGAACTCCACGATGAGAGAGGTTCCACAACAAAGTAGACTGTTCATGTTTGGCTTTTGCACTCTTCTCCAATCGCATTTTTCAGCTTTGATTTGGAAATCTCTGTTGCAAGTTTAAATCTAGATTTAATATATGTTGAAGATTTATGTATTAGGAGCAGTCAAAAAAATTTTGAACAAAATCTAACAAGATTTGCTAGAGTCTTAATATAAAAAACCAAATGAACATCAACCTAATCAATTTCATAAATAGTTTAAGAAGTGAATAGAAATAAGCTAATTTGAGCTTAAAATTTATTGTAAATGAGAAGTTTATTGCAAGATTTGAAACGTTCATAAGAAAACATATAGAAACATGAAAATTGGTAGTGAATTTTAATGGAAAAAAATTGTAAAATAGTTTTTTGGAAGCTAGGGAAATCTAACCATTGGAAAAGAAAATGCAAAAAAAGACAGAAATTAAAATCTAGACTAAGTGCACTTCATGGCTGGTCCTCTCCCCTGTTTATAGGTAAAAGGGAGGGACCTAGAGTCCTAAAAATATCTAGAGACTTTCTTCTCCAACTAGTGCACTTTTGAACCTTCACGTTTCCTACTAGTGCCGTAACACTAGTGTTGATGCACATATGGGTTTTGGTGCTTGGCTCTCTTCTACTAAATTTGAGCTTCATCCAAGTTAACTAAATAGCCAACCAAATCTCTCAAATATTCCACATCAGCCTCTTTCTTGTTTCTTAACTTGGGTAACCTTGTAGAAGCTTGATCCCTCATATATGTCCTTCACTATGCATCTCGCATCTTTCATCATTTTTTTTCTGTAAAAGAAATCCACACTTAATGAGTATTTCTTTCACAAGTTTTACTAAAACATAAATAAGACTAAAAAATTTCAAGTAAGAAAAGCTAAAAAAAAAAAACTCCCTAAGTATCAATGTGACCAATTGACACTAATGAAGGCTATTAGCACCAAAATCCTTCACATTATGTTCACAATTCTTCATTTTCTTCAATTACACCTTTTTATTACAAGTTTTATTAAAAACTGTAAGAAAATAAGACTCAAAAAAATCAAGCAAGAAAAGTTAAAAAAAAAAAAGACGTATCAATGTGACTAATTGACACTAATGAAGGCTATTAGCACCAACATCCTTCATATTATGTTCACAATTCTTCATTTTCTTCAATTACACCTATAAATAAGACAATTGATATTTTAAAAGTATTTTTGTTAAGAAATGCTAAAGAACAATCTAAAATAATAGTCAAATTATACTAAAATTAAGCATTAAAAAGCTAAAATTTTAAGTGCAATAAATGGATACCCATATGAAGTGGAATGCAGAAAGTTTAAGTAGGCAAATATATATAGATCACTTGATTGCTCAAATCCATAAGGCAGTAAAAAGGCAAGGCAAATAGTGGAAAAAGCAGAAGCCCTACAATGAGAAACCACCCCAACCAAAAAATATAGGCAATGTTTGATTAATTTTTTGAATAAGGCCAAAAAGCAATATGAACAAGTTAAATGTTTTTATGCTTTTAATTAAATAATAATTGGATGATATGTAATTTTGAGAACTTTGGAATCAATGAAAAATCCTTTTATTTGAAATGTCTTAAAAAATGGATACCCTTAAGTACATATATTCACAATATACATATACACCTATTTCCTTTTTTTTTAAGCTAGTCTAAGAAAAAAAATAATGGTTGTAATTATACTTTAATCTTTAAGGCAAAAAAAGGTCCCTTAAAAAAATCTTACCTAGATATTGGAAGATCTTAAAGAAGTCCCTTTTATGATAAGCAATAATAATTCAATGTTAAGTGCATAAACATGTTTTGGTATAATTGTACCATGCATCCATAATTCACATGCAATTCATTTTTAAGCTAGCCTAAGAAAAAAATGGCTATAAATATACTTTCATCAAATCTTGAAGGCAAAAAGAAATCCCTTAAAAATCCTACCTAGATATTGAAGGATCATAAAGAATCCCTTTTATGGGAAGCAATAATAGTAATTAATGAAAAAGGTTCAAGGATAGCTTAGTCTAAGAATTTGAATTAGTCTATCTCTTATATGTATAATACACAAGCACAAGCCAGAATCCTGGAAAATGAACAATTAACCAGGATTGAGAAGGTTGAGAAGGCTTAAAAAGAAATTAAAGAAAGAATGGTTGACATGCAGAAGAGTAAGTATAAGTAAGTGACAAAATTAAAGCAATCGCTATTAGAAATGTCAAAAGGCAAAAGAATTATCGGTGCATCTGAACCACGAGAAAAAATTAATATTGGAGAGCCTATATACCCACCAGGTTCACCTTACCACATGCACAGGTTTTTTATAGTGTATATCAACAGCCAACAAGATGATAACCTTACACTTACGGGGGTTCTTGTGTTAGTCAACCACTAGTTTATGTGCATATCAACCTAGGGTCCAATCCTATTGACCCTATTATGGTTATAAACTTAGATGATCCTAAGGAACCAAAAAGTTAAAAAGCATGCTAAAACTTATTAAAAATATAGATATGCAAAACAAATATGAACTACTTGAAAAGAGACTAAGGACAATTGAAAGAAACGATATTTATGGAAGTATTGATGCCAATGAGCTCAGCTTGGTGCACTACCTAGTTATTTTGACAAAATTCAAAGTCTTTGATTTTGAAAAATATAATGGGACCAAATGTACTTTTACTTATATTATCACGTTCTGTCGTAAGATGATAGGACTCACCTATAATGACAAGCTTCTAATTCATTACTTTTAAGATAGTTTAACATAATCAATGGCTAGATGGTGTATATGTGGCTAGATCAGAGTTGAATCCACTCGTGGAAAGATTTTGCATAGGCATTCATGACCCAATACAAACACATGGTTGACTTGGCCCTTCGATAGGTTATCACTTCATAATATAAAGAAAAAGCCCAATGAAACATTCAAAGAATATGCTTACTAATGGAGGGATGTAGTAGCTCAGGTGCAATTATTACTAACTGAAAAAGAAACAATAGTACTATTTGTCAATACATTAAAAGCACCTTATTATAAGAAACTAGTGGAAAATGCAATTAAGAATTTTATTGATATGGTAATTTATGAAAAAATGATTAAGAATGCCATAAAGAGTGACAAGATTGAAGGACATGACGTTTTTAATACTAAAAAAGTGACAGTTTTAAAGAAACAAAAAAAAAAAACTCATGTAATGGCTTATGGAAGCACACCACCTAACCCATTCATACTTTATCAATTTTACCCAACTTACCCACCTTACAAGGACTTTACCCTTATCAACCACCTTATCAACCATCATATGAGCTAGGTTTTCATCCTTAAATGCCTAATTGCACATTTACTCTAGTAACTTAATCTTTTACCGTATAAACCAGCCAAGCACATAACCAATGGAGTTCGTACAGTATTCCATAAAATACCCACTTTAATCTAATCCTAATGTCTTATATAGACTTTATGCATGACTGTTTAATTCCTATATCATCACCCCTGTTTACTTAAAGCCTAACCATCATATCCCAAGTGGTATGATCTTAGTGCTTGATACAATTACCATTTTAAAAATGTGGGACATTCCACTAAAAACTGCATGGCCTTGAAAAATAAAGTATAGGGTTTGATAAATAATGGGCTGTTAAATTTTGATAGTAGCAATAAACCAAGTGTCAATACGAACCTTCTTTCAAATCATGCCAAGGGAAGAGTATATACCGTGGGGATGAAAAAAATGATAAGAATTAAAAGATGGATGGACGAGGTAAATACTCCATTTGAGCATATATATGATTGTTTAGTCAAGACAAACATGATTTAGTTCAAGTTCGAGAGTGCTAGTGGAAATCATGAAGATCTTGCTTAGATTTATAAGTATCATGAGAGAGTGGCTAGACATTCCATTCAAAGATGTAAAGCTTTTTGTCAGTTATTGTAAAGCTTGATGGATGCAAATGTGATAGAATTTTATGATAAATATGATGAAAAAATTATGAATGTGATAATAAAAGGGCCCCTAAGGGGACTTTTATTCTAAAGCCTTTTAACCATATTTTATGATGAGGACCTAGATTATGTGGTGATAGAACCTGTTTCTCTTTCTAGGGTAGTGGTGATAATCTACATCCCTAGTTTGTTCCCTTATGAAAACAATAAGGTAGTTCCTTAGGAGTAAAATTATGATGTTATGGTTTAAAAGCTCAATGCTAATCCAAACAGCTCAAATATGGAAAATGCCATGAACTTAAAGGGTTTAGGAGGAATGACTAAGAGTGGCTAATGCTATACTCTGAAAATGTTGGAAAAAGCCAAGAGGAAAAGTAAAAGAAGGAGAAAATGTAGAATAAGGTGAATTTGTTCATCTAATAGTAAGCTTAAAGGTGTAAATAAAAAAGCTAATGTAAAAAAAAAGGCTTATGAGTTTTTTAAAGTCATCAAGCATAACAAATATAGCCTTTGTTGACCAGATGAACAAGATGTTTGCTGGCATCTCTTTATTATCACTACTGTTAAATTATAAATCACACCGCAATGCTTTGTTGAGGGTGTTAAATCAAGCATATGTGTAACATAACATTTCAATTAATAATGTGGACCATATGGTCAAAAATATAATAGATGTAAACTTTACATCCTTTAATGATGATAAAATATAGCTCAAAGGATAAGGTAATGTGAAAGCTCTTCATATCACCATTAAATGTAAAACCCATACTTTGGCAAGGGTACTTGTTGACAATGTGTCATCAATCAATGTTATGCTAATAACCATATTGGCAACATTACCCATTGATCCATCTCATATAAAGAATAGCCACATAGTAGTAAGGACTTTTGATGGGTATCGAAGGAAAGTGCTATGAGACATTGAGATTCCACTACAGATATGCCTATGCACCTTCAATATAGAGTTTTAAGTGATGAACATTTCTCCCTCTTACAATTGTCTGCTAGGTAGGCCTTGGATCCACATAGGAGGCACTGTACCATCATCCCTACACCAGAACGTGAAGTTCATTATTGAAGGAAGACAAGTATGTTTGGTAGGAAATGAAGATTTGCATGTCACTAAAACCCTGACCACTCTTTATGTTAAGGCTACAAATGAGGTACTAAAATTCTCAGTCAAAGTTTTTGAAGTTTTTGATGTTGTATATGTGGGAGAAAGCTAAAAAATACCAATCCTACATTTGTCAAAAACCATAAGGATGGTAATTAAACAAACAATTAGAAAAGGGTGGCAATCGAGAAATAGGCTAGTTAGAAACTTACAAAGAATGAAAATGATGCCTATTATTGTTGAGCATAAGATTAGGTTTAGTCTAGGTTATAAGCCTACTAATGTTGATAGAAAGAAAATATTACTGGAAAAAAGAGAAAGGAGAATGGCACGCTTTAAGGGGCAAGAGCTAGATGGGAGCAAAATGGTGTTTTTTTATCTCTATGACATATTCTACTTTGACGAATATGTTTACCTTAGGTTGATAGAGATGAATAATGGGAACCTAATAGAAAGTTTAAAGGTGGTTTTCTCTAATTTGTAGATAAAAAAATAAAGGAAAGAGAAAAAGAAGAGATGGACGAAGATGTTTTTATTTATCTTTTTGGTTGCAAATTCTAAAGATAGTAAAAAACCTTATCCGTTTTGTTTTTATTATCCTTGAACCTAGTTAATGTAACAAATGGGAACCCCAATTGCCTCTACTCAAGGGCATGTGAGAAGTTTGTATGGGCTTACTTTTCATCATCATTAATAAATGACAATTCTAATGCATTTCTTACTCCACATTTTATCCATTTCCATTTGTTTCTACATTTTTTAGCATAAATTTATTTTTGCTTTTTTTGCTTGTATCAATATATCCACTTATATCTTTGCAATATTACCTATTTTCAAGACTTTAAATAATGAACATTATGGATGGTTTCGATAATAATTCTGGGTTTGATTGTGAAAATTTCATCTACATTGGTAAGCTTGATAAAGATGAGGATTCAAAAGATTGCGTCTTACCTCTTAATTTGTTAAGGCAGATGAAGCAAGAAAAAAGGCTGGTAGAACTATACTAAGAGGCTACAAACATAATTAACTTAAGAAATAAAGAAAATAAAATAAAAATCAAGATCGATACATCGCTTCTGCCTATTGAAAGGGAAAAGTTAATGGATTTGCTCTAAAAATATAAAGATGTGTTTGCATGGTCATATCAAGACATGCTAGTCTTAGCATTAATATTGTAGAGCATAAATTGCCTTTAAAGCTAAAATGTAAGCCAATGCAACAGAAATTGAGGGGTGTGAAATTAGGGATGTTATTGAAAATCAAAAAGGAAGTAACAAAGCAATTTGGTGGTGGTTTTTTAGAAGTAACCAAACATTCTAAACGGGTAGCGAACATAGTCTTTGTCCCCAAAAGGGATGGAAAAGAGAGGATATGCATAGACTATCGGGATTTGAACATGGCTAGTCTGAAAGATAACTTTCTACTATCTCATATTGATACCTTTATAAATAATATTGCCAAGCACTTTATGTTCTCATTCATGGATAGCTTTTCTAGCTCTAACTATATCAAAATGGCTCAAGACGATATGGAGAAAACTATGCTTGTGATAATGTGGGGGACTTTTATTACAAAGTTATGCCATTTGGGTTAAAAAATGCTAGCGCTACAAATTAAAGAGCGATGGTAATTCTCTTTCATGACATGTTGCACAAAAAAATAGAAGTGTATGCTAATAATATAATAGCAAAATCTCGTAAAGGAAAGAACCATATTGCCAACCTTAAAAAGCTTTTCGAAAGATTACAAAAGTATCAGCTTAAGCTAACCTAATAAAGTGTATATTTGGAGTCAAACTTAAAAAACTATTGGGATTTATAGTTTGCAAAAAAGGAATTAAGGTATACCTAGACAAGATTCAAGCTATTAAAAGCTTGTCTCCATCATGTACACAAAAGGAAATAAGAGGGTTCTTAGAAAGGTTGATTATATCTCTCGCTTTATCTTTCAATTTATCTTAAAATGTGATTCCATCTTTATGTTACTCTAGAAAAGTAACCCTAATGAATGGAATGAAGAATGTTAGAACGCATTTGAAAAAATTAAAGAGTATTTTTCCAATCCACTAGTGTTGGTACCACTAATTGCCAAAAATCTCTAATCTTGTACTTAACAATTCATGAGAATTCCGTAGGGTGTGTGTTAGGACAAAATGAAGAAATTGGCAAAAAGGACAAGTCATTTATTATTCGAGCAAGCAATTTACCAAGTAAGAAACCTAGTACTCACAATTAGAGAAAATGTGCTATGCATTAGTGTAAGCTACACACAGGCTCAGACAATACATACTTTACCAAATGACTTGGCTTATGTCAAAGTTGGATCTTTTCAAAGTACATATTTAAGAAACTGCTATTATCAGAGAGAATAGAAAAATGGCAAGTGATGCTCTCTGAATATAAAATTGTATATATGGCACAAAAAGTTATTAAAAGGAGTGTAATAACTAATTTTCTTACAGATCATGAACAATTATGAGCCCATGAGTTTGAGTTTTCAGACAAAAATTTAATGACAGTCTTACAAATGGAAAAAAAAAAACATGCGAAAGAAGCATGGAAAATGTTATTTGATGGAACATCTAACATTATGGGGCATGGTGTTAGAGTAAAGCTGATATCCCCAGATGGAGATTATTATCCTTGCACTACAAGACTGGGTTTTAATTGCACAAATAATGTGAGAAAATATGAAGCCTATGTCATGGATTTGCAAATGGCCATTAAAAAGAAAATTAAAACATTAAAGGTGTTTAAGGATTCGGCCTTAGTTATTTATCAACTACAGGGCGAATAGGAGATAAAAGATCAAAAATTGGTCTTGTACTAAAAGTATATAGCTAAGTTGATCAAGTAGTATAAAGAGGTCTAATTTCAGCATATCCTTAGAGAGAAAATCAAACTACTGATGCTTTAGCCACATTGACTGCAATGTTCAAATTGAATGCAAATGCAGAAGTTCAACCCTTTAGAATATAAACCTGAGAATTGTCAGCACATAACTCAAGCATTAAGGAAAAGGTTAATGGGCAGCCTAAGTATTATGATATCATGCAATACTTTTAAATATTAGAAATACCTGAAGCACATTTCTAAGAATGACAAAAGAATAATCAAAAGATTGGTGATAGGGTTCATTCTTGATGGGGAAATCTTGTATAAAAGAGCCAAAACCATATTTTCTTAATATATGTGGATACTATTGAAGCTAAAATTTTTTTTTGAAGAAATGCATGAAGAAATATGCAAAACACACACAAATGGGCATATGATAGCCAGACAAGTTATGAGGGCTGGTTATTATTGGTGAACATTAGAAATTGATTGTATTAATTATACCATAAGTGCTAAATTTATGTAGACAAAACTCACCTCTTTGGCTATTTACAATGAGGGGAATAGATGTGATTGGATCCATTACCCCAAAAACTTCAAATGAGCATTGCTTTATCTTTGTAACAATTGACTACTTTTTGAAATAGGTTGAAGCAGTTTCTTATGCCAATGTCACAAGGGCTATGAAGTGTAAATTCATCAAGAAAGAAATAATTTGCCAATACGGACTCATGGAAAGAATTATCTTTGATAACACCAATAATTTGAACAACAAGATGATGCAAGAAGTCTACACATAGTTCAAGATAAAATACCACAATTCAACACTGTATTGCCCTAAGATGAATGGTACAGTGGAAGCAACCAATAAAAATATCAATAAGATACTAAAAAATATGACTGACATTTATAAAGATTAGCTTGAGAAATTACCTTTTACTCTACTTGCTTACAAAACATCAATTCATACTTCTACTAGGCCCACTTTTTTTTCACTAGTATAAGGGATCGAGGTCATGTTGCCTATTAAAGTAAAAATTCCTTATTGAGAGTTTTAATGGAAGTAAATTTGGAAGAAGCGGAGTGGGTTTGTGGTTTTTTTTAATAGCTAAATCTCATTAAGGAGAAAAGGTTCATGGCATTCTCACATTGCCAAATGTACCAAAGAAGAATGATGTGGGCATATGAAAAAAGGATGCAACCCAAGCACTTTTGCGAGGTGAATTGTTCTTAAAAAAAAATCTTGTAAGCCAACATGATAACAAGGGCAAATGAAAACCCAATTGGCAAGGTTCATATGTGGTGAAAAAAGCTTTTTTAGGTGGAGCATTGATCCTGATAGAAATGAATGGAAATGAGTTGCCAAATTTGGTAAACTTAGACACTATAAAAAATATTATGCCTAAAATAAAAGAAAAAAAAAAGGAAAGACCCATATTGAAAACCTAAAAAAGGCAATCTGAGTTAAAAGAGAGACATTCGAGTTAAAAACCTAAAAAGGCATTTCAAATATAAGAAAAGGTAAAAAAGGTATAGTTAAGTTTAGGACTAAAAAGATGGCATGTATGAAAGAAGGATTAGTGTAAAAAAGCAATTTGGATTTAAAGACATGTCTACATCAATCTCAGATGATGGTGACATAGTTAGTTTGATGAACTCAGAAAGATTAATGTCATCGATGGGATAAGTTTTTGATGGAGTTTTCGGACATATTTGACCTAAGTTGTCCAAATGTTCATTATTTGAGGAACTGATAATCGATTCCCTAATTGTTATCCTTTGCATTACCTCTTTATTTTTTGTACTTTAAAGACTTATGCCTTCTTTTGATGTTTTAATTTACCATTTTCCTAACAATAATGGATATCTTTTTCTTAGATCGAACTTTTCTTACCCATGTGTTATCATGAATTCATTGTATTTGTCATGAAATTTAGATAATGATTGATAATATTCATAACAAACCTTTAAGTTACTTTAAAAGATTTAAGGATAATGAAAATGAAAAGAGAGATAAACAAAAAAAAGAAAAAAATGAAAAGGAAAGCCAGGGAAAACACCAATATCCAAGGATCATAAGTAAATAAAGAACATTTCTTAAGTAAATGGATGTAAGTGGGAATCATGATTTGCAAGTTAATTTTAAAGTTTCCTAAAATTAGAAAAATGAAAAAAAAAGAAGATAAAAAAGAAAAATGAATTAAAAGTCTTAAAAAAAGACATCAAATGAATGGAAAGCAACTAGAGTTGTGTCCAAAATTCAAAAGACAAAGTTAATTATGAGAACATGGTTACTATGATTTCGAATGCATGGAATGAAATGAATGGTCACATGATATACAAGGTGTCCTTCACATTCGTCACATCCCAGTACATGTATTTTTTAATAAAGTATAGGAAATGGAAGATCAAGCTTGTTTAAAATTGGAATGTTTCCAAACAGACTCAAAATATGATGGATCAAGCTTTGGTTCAGAAAAACTTTTGAATTTTTAGCTTGCAAAACCTTTTTCAAGATGCGAATTTTAAAGTTGTCGAGTCTTTATTTAAAGGAGCTTTTCAGGATGAGATTTTTAAGTCATTGAGTCTTTGTTTAAAAGAACTTTTCCCAATATGAGATTTTAAAGTTGTCAAGCCTTTATTTAAAGGATCTTTTCCCAGGGTGAGATTTTAAAAATTGTTGAGCCTTTGTTTAAAGGATTTTTTTAGGATAATTTTAAAGTTGTTTAGCCTTTGTTTAAAGGAGTTTGTCACGATGAGATTTTAAAATCGTCAAGCTTTTGTTTAAAATAGCTTTTCCCAAGATGAGATTTTTTAAGTTATTAAATCTTTGTTTAAAATAGTTTTTCCAGATGAAATTTTAAAGTCATTGAGCTTTTGTTTAAAAGAGCTTTTAAGATAAGATTTTTAATGTCAATGAGCCATTGCTTAAATAAGCTTTCAAATTTATTTTCAAAAGTTGTAGAGTCTCTAATGCAAGGAATTTTTTAAAAAAATTTAAAAAAAATCCCCAAAAAAAAGAAAAATCAAGAAAAAATAACAAAAAAATACAAAAAAAATTGAAGAATCCTTAAATCATCAATTCCGAACAAAATTATTGTTTATGTCTTTATACTATTCTTGATTTTCAGTAATGTGTAAAAATGGACAACTGTATGCACTTAATTTTGTAAGGGATGATTTAATTGTATTTGATTTTGATTATAGTCCGAATGTATCAATTTTGAACAATTTGAATATTTGGATTTGACTAGACTTATTTGGAGTTTATATTAAATATTTGAGATTACTTTATATGGGCTAGAGCCTGATCAATTCAAGTCAATTGGGCTTGAGGCCCAATAGAAATCCAAGTTGATTGTTCAAGCCCAAAATCCATTTCTAAACCCCAATTTAATTTTTGAACCCTCAATCTAATTTTGAAGTTAAATTCATGATGTGGACCTACAAGCCCAAAAGCCAAAGGCTCACACTTATTTTTCAAGCCTAAATGCATATTTTAGAGCAAAAAAAAAAAAAAAAACAAATATAAACCCATGGTCGATTGCCAGTAGACTTGGCAATTCATGTTTCTATGTCATGTCTCGTGTCGTATTTAACACATATAATGACATAAATTATTAAAACACAAACATAATATGTTTAATATTTATGTTACACATGACACAACATAATTCATATGTGTATAATTAGTTCATTTAAACACGACATGAATAAACACGAATAATACAAATATAAACGACTAACGCAGATATACATTAATAGACACGACTAACACAAATATATACGAATAGACACAACTAACACGAATATATATATAAAAACATGACTAAAATAATAAATAATTATAAACTATCAATTATTTACAACTTAATAAATTTGGCATATTATTAATATAAAAAAGTACTTACATATTAAAAAAATAAAAAATTTTAATACTTATTTAATACGTATTTAATATATTTTTTTTTAATTTTAATTTATATATTAATTTTCAGTATCAACTTCAAAATGATAAATTATTAAAGATTAAAGAATAAAATAATAATGTATAGGACTAATATTAATATTTATATTATATTTACATTATTAATATAAAAAATTTTATAATAATTATTAAATGAGTATCATAATTAAATGTTTTAAAATAATTGTTATATGATATTAAATAGCTAAATAAGCATCACAATTAAAAAAATTAAAAATTAAAAATTAAAATAATCTTTATATATTTATAATTAATTAAAATAAATATAAAAAATGTGTTAAACATATTAAACATATTAAACGTGTATTCGTATAATAAGATTAAATTAAACCTGTTATTCATATCGTGTCACATGTTTAGATAAGTTAACACATATACAACATGAATTGTGTCATATCGAAATTCATGTCGACACAAATAAACATGAAACACATTTTTTTAAAATATATTTACGATTTTATCTATATCATTTTAGTATTTTATCAATGTGTCATATATGAAATTGCTAGGTCTAGTTGCCAAAGATTGCCTCCCAATTGTTCTCTCCCTTAGTTTGTCTTACTACTTCTAGCCATACCACATTTTCTTCATTATTTTCACCTTTTTGGTTTGTAGAATATTTAGAAAAGGCTTTGTAATCAACAAACAACTAGCAACCAACAAGATCAACTACTGGCAACTACAATATCATTTTGTTCCTCCATTGAAACTAGAGCAAAAATCCAAGAAGAGACCATTAAAGAGATGAAAGCCAATTTCAAAGCAAACATAGAGAGAGACTCGAAAAAATTGAAGCAAAAAAAACATTTACCCATCAAGTAGAAGCTCTTAGTACCTAACAAAAAAAAAAAACTAGCAATCTCCAAACCTATTCCTAGTTCCCCAACACCATGCGGTCACCACCAAGTCCTCTACAAACCCCACTTTTTCACAAGCCTAACTGAAAATCCCTACCAATCCTCTCCAAAACACATAGCAAAAATCACTAACTACCACCAGCCTCTATTCAAGGCAACACCAACCCACAAAGAAACCCATTCGGTTAAACCCACTAAAGGCATCAACCCGCTCTCTTAAGTAAACTCACCAAAAAAAAACTCACCACCCAACCAACCTCCAATAGTTCCATAACCACTCACGACATCCATCAATCCTCTCAATAGAGCCACCATTTACAATCAACTTATTTTATCCCCAACACTAAACTGAAAATACCCTCTAAATCACAAATTCAAACTCTTATCTCACAAGCAGAAAAACTTATTCCCAACTCTAAACATCCAATAGAGAAAAAACCAACAAGCTTTTATCCCATACCCAACCAAATCCAAATCTATCAAGCAACCCAAAAAAAAAAATTTTCACCCAAAAATCCCTAATCAAAAATCCAAATCAAAAGCCAAAAATCACAAAAAATCAAGTAATAAAAAATCAGTATAGTCTTTATGTGAAGAACCTAGCACCATAGCAAAAAAAAAAAAAAAGAAGGTTATTTGTTTCAATTGAAAAAGAAAGAAGAAGGAGAAAACAACAACAAAAAAAAAAAGAGTCAATTTTGGCAAAAAAAAAAAAAGAAGAATAAAATATGAAAAAAATTGAAAAAAAAAGAAAATAATGAGAGTTTCGATGTTGGCAAGGGAAAAAAAAAAGAAGAATGATGAAAGAGAAAAGAAAAAGAATGTAGACAAAAAGAAAAAAATGAAGGGAAGTCGATAGCAAAAAAAAAAAGAGAGAGGTTTGGTTCAACTGAAAGAGAGAAAAAATGGAAAAAAAAAAAGAGAATAAAGGAAGAAAGAGAAGGAAAGAATAAAGAAAGAAAGAGAAATAAAAAGAGAAAAGTTTGAAAAGTAAAAAAAAAAAAAGATTAGAGTGAGGGAAGGGATTGAAATGGTTAGTTTAAGATTTTATTAAAAAAAAATCTACCAAGATTGACCCACATCTAAGGACTTGATCGACCTAACCTATAGTTTACCTAACCTCGAACTACTTGGTACTAGACTTGGCCTAGTTTGAGCCTCATCCAAGAACACATCAAATTGGGGCCATTTGGATTTGGTTTACATTACGCCTAAAGCTTAGTTTGGTATATTTTCTTGATTTTCTACTTTATTTTTGTTATCATGCCTTGGTTGTTTTAATATTTATTTGTGTTTTAATATCTTTTTATATTAAATATATTTTCATAAATAAATTTTTGTGGATGATTAAAATTGTCAAAATAAAATTTGGACTAAAATAAATTATAATAATTTTATGGCAAAAATGGTTAACATTAAGTATGGAATTTGTTTTTAGAAATAAAGGTAATATTTCTTATTGAAAAATAATTTTTGACATCCTTACCTAGATATTGGAGGGAATTCAAATGATTATTTTTGCAAAGAAATATTGTCTTGGTTTGTTTCAAAAAATATGTATGTGAATTTCTTTAAAAAATTTATTTTAATTCCACCTAGATATTGAGAAATTAAAAAAATGCAAACTAAATAAAAATAATAATAAATATTTTTAAATACCAAAAATTCATTTTCGTCTTACATAAAATCCGTTAAAAAAAGTACAATTCCATGCATTATTTCATTTATACTCAAGTTTGTCATATATGCATATTAGGCATTTACAATAAATGTGAAATGGCAAAATTTCTCTTAAAAAAATAATAATGATGTTTTAATATAAAACACAATGATTTTGAAAACGCTACCTAGATATTGGTGGGAATTCAAATCATGTTTTGAAGGATTAATTTTCCCAAATTTCACCTAAATATTGGAGAATTAAAGAGAATTTTCCTTCATAAGAATAAATAAAAAAATGAAATTTATTTCAATCTTAATTTCCTAAAAAAATTATACTAATAGTAAATAATAATGGAAATGATAAAATGTAAGGTTAGATGCATATAAGATAAGGTCATTGGCATTATTTATTTATTTTATATTGCATCATGTCATGGAATAAAAAGGCGTGATTTGGTATTTTAATAATTTTTAAATTTTGTTTTCACACCATAAAAATGAGTAATAGTCTTGCGTGAAAATAATCATTGAGATTCTGCCTAAATAATAGAGAGCTTTTTAATATTTACTTTTTACGGAGGAATATTATGCCAAATTTTAAGAAATATCATGTGAATTCAAAGAGAAACATTTTCCAAAATTTTGCCTAGATATTAGGGAATTAGGAAGTATTTTGAAATTAAGAATTCCCATTTTATTCCTAAATAAACAAACAAATTTAAATTTGTATTAGATTAATTTTATTAATTGCCTACATTTAATTTATACTCATGTCATACATGCTCCATATGATATTTGTCTGCATGTCATTGCTTTTTTAAAATTATGGTTTTTGAGAATTGTTTTTAAATACAAAACTAATATTTATAATTAAAAATATTTTTTGGGACCCTACTTAGATATTTGAGGACTTTTCAAAAATTATTCTTTATTAAGGAATATTAAGCGAAAATTTTTGAGGGATTAGTTTGAAAGTCCCAAGTAAAGAAATATTATTTGAAGTTTTCCTTAATATTGGAGAATTAGAAAATGTTTTGATACTAAAAATTTTCAAGTCATTATTAAATAAAAGGGTTTTTTTTTTTAAAAGAGTGAAAAGATTTTTTTCCAAAAAAAATTGAAGGAATCATTTTTAAATATTAAAACTATGACTATTTTTATTAATAGTTAGAATAACATATTATCAATTGGCACCATTTTTTAATGGGTGTTGTGAGGATGATAATCCTTTTCTATGCGTAACCGACTCTCGAATTCAACTATTTTCATAAACCAAAATATCTTTTTTAATAAACTCTAAACTCAATTTATTATTTTATTAAAAAGATAAATTTTTAGGTGGTCAATCATAACTTCAAAAAATTTGTGGCAATTCCTTATGTTTTGAAATTTTTAAAAATTTTCATCTAACATTTCCCAAAACCATTATGACACTTTTATTATCACATAATTAACAATTAATTGATATTTATTATATTAATTAAGCATATATTTATTATTAAAAAAATTAAGTATATATTCTATGCAATGCTTTAATGTTTTTATCTTTTTTTTTTCTTTCTTCTAAAAGCCTTTGGGTTTTGATTGGCTTCCACCTTTTGGTGGACTTAATGAACTGCCTAGTGTCATTACATTTTTGCAATTATCTTCCCTCTTTAACATAAAAAAAAATTGCTAAAATACTAAAAGTCAATTAATTATTTTATTCTTAAATAATTTTTTATAATTTTATTATATTTCAATAAAATTTATATATTTTGATGCATATCCTATAGATATCTAATTTTGTCCAGATCAAATGTTCATTTTAAAATTTATTGAGTATTATTTTAACTATTTTCAACTAAGTCCAACTATTAAGGTTTGTTAAAAAATAATTTAATTTATTTTATTTTATTTTATTTTTTAATTTTTTTTATAAATAATATAATAATAATAATAAATAACAAAAAGGTTACAATCAAATTTCCTCAACATAGATCATCTTCTTTTGGAGAAAAATACTAGCATTGAATGCTTATTACTATTCAAGCTACCCAACTGATTTTGTAGCATAAAATAAGGGTTTGAATCCCTGAAAATCTTGGATCAATCTTTAAAAATCTGGAATTTGATGCTAGATCAGCCCTCTAAAAGGACCATTCTCATACAATGTAAGGGGGATTTTTTAAGGAAAATTTGAAAAGCCAATTTTAATAAGCAGTCCAATTCGGCCTCTTTTCCCACCGCTTCCAATATGACCAACCACCTATGGTTACCATCACTAAACTAAAGCCATCATCAACCAACTCTCCCAATCCCACCAATGACTGTGATAACGGTTTTAGAGATTGTTAAATGAAAATTTTAAAAGTTTCAAAACAAGGGGAATCGCCACCAATCTTTTTTTTTTTAGGTGTGATTAGACACTTAAAAAGTTTATCTTTTTAATAAAATAATAAATGGTTTTAAAATTTATCAAAAAAAATAATTTTAGTTTATGAAAACAAAGTTGGATTCAAGAATCCGTTACACGTAAAGAAAGATTAACACCCCATAGCATCCATTTAAAAAATGGTACCAATTAATTATATATTATCTTTGCTAATGATAACAACGGTCTTAATTCCAACATTTAAAAATGATTTCATCAAAAAAAATTTTTTTCAAAAAAACCCTTTTTTTTTCTTTTTCCTTTTTAAAAAACTTTCATTTAGAAATAAGATGAAAATTTTTAGTATTGAAATATTTTCTAATTTTTCAATATTTAGGTAGAATTTTGAAAAATATTTCTTTAATTGGAACTTTCATACTAATCCCTCAAATTTTTCATATAATATTCCTTCATAAAAAATAATAATTGAGAAGCCTTCCAATATCTAGGCAATGTTCAAAGAATTTTTTTTACTTACAAATATTAGTTTTTTTTATTTTTAAAACAACTCTTCCAAAAAACCCACTATATGTTAATTTTTTTGAAAACAATGAAATGCAGGCAAGTATCATATGCAGCAGATGTATGACATGAATGTAAATTAAATGCAAATAATCAATTAAATTCATTTAATACCTTTTTAAATTTTATTTAAGAATAAAATGAAAAATCTTTAGCTTCAAAATTTTCTCTAATTTCTCCAATATCTAGGTGAAATTATGAAAAATTTTCTCCATTTAGAATTCCTATGATATTCTTTAAAATTTGACGTAACATTCCTCGGTAAAAAGTTATTATTAAAAAGCCCTCCAATATCTAAGCAAAGTCTCAACGATTATTTTTGCATAAGACTATTAACCATTATTTATAAAAATTAATTTTCAAAATTATCATTTATTAATTCACTTTTATTTTATTTTAGGGCATAATGTAATGAAAGAAAAATAAATAAGGCAAATACAAATAATTAACTAATTTGACCTATCTTATATGTATTTAATCTTATTATTATTATTATTATTATTATTATTATTATTAAAATATTTTATTGATTATTTTTTATTATTATTTTTTTAAAGGAAAACTTTTTTTAATTTCTCAATCTCTATGTGAAATTTTGAAAAAAATTAATCTTCGAAATATGATTTGAATTTCCTCCAATATCATGGTCTCTAAAATCATTTTTTTAATTTAAATATTATCTTGTTATTTTCAAAAAGTTAAAGTGATTTTCATACTCATTTTAACCTTAAAAAGGAAATAAAAATGCATGCAATAATTGACAACATAGGCCAAAGCTATAGAAAAAAAAAAAGGAGTACCTTAATTGCATTTTGAATTGAAGCCCAAAAAGTTAAGTGGGCCAAACAAGCTTATGGGTTAGGAGAGTATGGGTCGGGCTGGATTAGAGGGTCTAAGATAGGCTAGTATACGCAGGTTGGGTCAATCTCTGGTAACGGGTCGAGCCTCTATTCCTTTTTTTTTTTGTTTTCTTCCTAACTATAAAAGCTTTTTTTTTCTAATTCATTTCCTAACCTTTCTTCACCAAAAATCTCTCCCTTTCCTTCAAAAAAACAAATAGACCGTTGCCTCTCCCTAACCCAGATATTGGTGTCAACCACTGCCACCTCCACCATCGACCGCTACTCGTCGAAGCTAGTTAGCCCTCAAATTTCACCCAAACTTTCTCTTTAATCTCTTAAACACTTCTACGGGACCATATTTTCCAAAAAATGCACAGATTTTCCTAGATTTAAGGCTAAAACTGACAGTTTCCACCTTTAAAAAGTTCTTTATCCATTGTCCAATTTGGTTGATTTTTTAGTATGTTGCTTTTCTCCTATCCTTCTTCGTTTCCACTATTTCAACTCATCCAAAAGAAGTCACCGCTGCTCACACGTATCTTTATGCACTGCCACTACCACCCTTACAACCTCAAATGAACTGAGCTCTTCAACCTAACTATTCTCTTCTCCTAACAAGCTTGAAACAAACTCCTCTAAAAACACCTCTAAAGTCCAAAAATTTTGTACACCAAAAGATTCAACCCCTTCCATTTCTATGTTTTTGTTTTTTTTTTTTTTTTATTTGGCACTGTTGTTCTCTTTTCCAGGGGATGTGTTTTATTTTATTTTTTTTGTTTTTGGGTTATGGGTTCTAGGTTTGGGTCACAGGTGGATGGTGAATATAGTAGTGGAGTTGAATAAGTATTCGATTAGATTGGGTTTTTTAGCTAGGTGGTTCGACCAAAAGGCAGGGAATGGGTAAATTTTTTTTTTCAAAATTCCTTCTGTGGTAATGTCTGATTGGCTCGAGTTGGTAGTTACGTGGCTATTTTGGGTGATTGTGAGAGGCTGTGATTTCAGTCGTGAGCTATGGAAGGACTATGAAATTTTTTTGAAAAATGTTGGCTCTCAATTTTTCCTCCTCATTGGCTGAATGGTAGGAAAAAAATTTTTGCTGGTTTCTTTTAACTCCCTAGCCCAAATGGCCTTTATGGGTTTTATTATCTAGGAATTTGGGTGCTGTAGTCCAAGGTTTTACAACTGTTCATAGCTGTAAGGCTAGTGGCCAACAATGGTAGTGGGTGCTAGGTGCTAGGTGCTGGGTGCTGGGTCGTAGGTGCTGGTAGAGCCAAAACCTATCTTTTGGTGCCATGGTTGCCGACCAGTGCCAGCTTTAAATATGTCTGCTTTCCTTTTTTGTTGTTTTATTTTTTTTTTAATTTAGCTTTTTTGTGATTATTTATTTAAATTAATAAAAATTAAAATAAAATTAGGTTTAAAATTAAAATTTGGGTTCCATTGATTTTTTGACCTTTAAATTCAAATAACTAAATTTTGAATTGATTCAAATTAAATTGGGTCTTAAGATAGATTCTACACCTTGATTATTAAATTTGGGTTTCTTAAAACTTTAATTCAAAATTGACCTAATAATGAAATGTAATTTGGTTTTAATTTATGCAAAAATAATCCAGAAATGATCAATTCAAAACAAAGCCTAATCGAACTCATTTCAATTAGAATGCATAATTTGGCACAGATTGAAACACAAAAATCGAATACACTCATATTGATCGAGATAAAATTAAGTGTTTACAACTATTTCACTCTGCATATTATTAAGAATCATGAAGAAAGTAAAGATATAAATAACAATTTTGTCCAAAGTTAACAATTTGAAGGTTTTTCAAAAGTGTTATTTTTTTTTACTTTTTTATTTTCAAAATTTTTTTAAAAAATCGATTTTTTTTTTGGATTTTCTACATTTTTTTTGAATTTTTCTTGGATTTTTTTTATTTTGTTGTTTTTTATTAATTTATTGTCTTTTTTTGAAATTTTTTTAACTCTTTTAATTTTTGAAAATTTTGAAAATTTTTTATTGAATTTTTTTCTTTTTTTTAAAGGCTTCGTAAATTATGAAAAATCAACAATTTTTGAAAATAAATTTAAAAGCTCTTTTAAATAAAGGCTCAATAACTTTTAAAAATAAATTTTAAAGTTTTTTTCAGTAAAGACTTAACAACTTTCAAAATAAATTTAAAAGCTTCTTTAGGTAACTTCTGAAAATAAATTTAAAAGCTCATTTAAGTAAAGGCTCAACATCTTTTGAAAATAAATCTCATCTTGTACTAGACTTGACATTTGATCTGTGTTAACTCAACCGGACTTAATTCTCATTTGGGTTTCAGCTAAACCAAGCTTAAATCTCATCTGGGTGCCAGTTAAATTAGACTTAAATATTCATAGTTGTCAACTAAATTGGGCTTAAATCTCATTGGTACTAGCTAGACTAGGTTTAAATCTCATCAGTGCCAACTAAATTAGGCTTAATTTTCATTTAGGTGCCAACTAAACTTAGTTTAATTTTTCTTAGTGCCACCAACTAAAACTAAACTAAAACTCATCGGTGCCAACTAAATTAGACTTAAATTTTCATCGGTGTTAGCTAAACTAGGCTTCATTCTTTTTAGTGCTAGCTAAAACTAAGCTTAAAGCTCATCACTACCATCTAAATTGGGTTTATATCTTCATCAATGTTAGCTAAGTTGGGTTTGATTCTCCTCAATGCTAGTTAAATTGGTCTTAAAATCTTATTTGGGTGCCAGCTAAACTTCATTTAATTCTCATCGGTGCCAGCTAAATTGGGCTTAATCATCATCGATTTCAGCTAAATTGGGTTTAAATCTTCATCGGTGCCAGCTAAACTAGGCTTAATTATCCTCGATACTAGCTAAATGGGCTTAATTCTCATCGGTGACGGCTAAACTCGGTTTAATTGTCCTCAATGCTAGCTAAACTCGACTTAAATTCTTATTTGGGAACTAGCTAAACTAGGCTTAATTCTCATTAGTGCTTAAATTCTTATATGGAAACTAGTTAAAGTAGGCTTAAATCTCATCGGTGCCAGTTAAACTAGGTTTAATTCTCATCAGTGCCAACTATACTAGGCTTAAATCTGATCAATGTCAACTAAATTAGCTTTAAGTCTCATTTCTTTCAAAACTTCTTAACATTTACTCTTTCTAAAAAGCTCCACTTGTTATCATATCTCATTTTTTCATTCATTTCTTTAGCAACCCTTTCCTCTTTTGCAATTTTGTTTTTATTCGAACTCCTTTGTCATTTTCCCTTTCATCAACTATCTTCTCTTTTTCTTAATTTTTTTCTCTTTTTTCATGGTATATTTTTTTGTCTCTTTTTTCCTTTCTTTTTTCTCTTTCTTTAAACTCTTTCCCTCTATCTTTTTCTTTAATAGACTCTTATTTTTTATCTCTTGAATTAGGAAATTTTTTCTTTTTCTTTTGGATTTTTTTTACAAACTTCTTTTTTATTTCCTTATTTTCTTTTCAATTACTTAAAATGTTTTAGTTTTCTCTCTTTTTTTCCCTAATATTTACAAAGTTGAACAAATGTAATCATGAAACAAATGTCTATTTCCATCAAATGATGCGAATACAAATGTCTTTATGTGAACGCAAGAATTCATATTATGTCAAAAATTTTAATGACGCAAATGCTTGATGCAAATGTAAGTGACTTTTTCATGACACAGATGCCAATGTTATTTTCATATAAATGACCCTGTGATGATACAAATGCAAATTTTTTTTATGACATAAATGTGCCTAAGAAAATGCATGATAAATTTTCTTACTATCAAATTTTTTTTCCATGATTGAAATGCCTTTTATGAATGCAAATGCCAATGCTCATACAATGATTGACATGGATGCCCCAAAGATATAAATGCAAATTTACAAAGTCAAAATTTTTTTCTCTTCTTTTTTTCAGTATTCTTTGCAACCACAGAACTTCATTTCACAAATGCCCATGCAAATACAAGAATTTCTTGACGTATGTGCCTCAACATGAATATAAACACTAAAAATACTCCTTTTTCAAAAGAAATCATTTCTCAATTATGTTTGTCTTCCATTTCTTATCCAAAAAATTCTTTAATTTTTTCCCAAAATGATCTCAACTTACCTTTTTCTTGTTCCTTTACCTATTTTCATCTTGTTTCTTTAACACTTTATGCTTTCTTTTCTTTTCGAATAGGCTTTTTCATTTTTCCCTTTCATTTTCATCATTTTTTCTTCAAACATACATCATGCAACAAACTATAGACATCAAATTTTATCCAAGTAGAATTTGACGAATTGTGAAGCTCTTAGAATTTAACCCAATTCAAATCCAATATTTTTTTATTTTTATCAACTTTTTAAAATCAAATTTGGGACCAATTTGACCCAAATGCTCCTTGATTTTTAGTGAAACACTCTAGATCATGGTTTTATATTATTTCATGATTTTGGTGCATTAAAAACCTTGGTCGCACCTTGGGAGGTGTAAAATTACTAAAATATCCTTAAAGATATTTTCGTAATTTGACCTTTTTGAGGTTGATTTTTCATAAAACATTCTAAATCATATTTTTAAATTATTTGATGTTTTTTGATGCATTATAAACCTTAGTTGCACCTCGAAAGATACGAAATTATCAAAATACTCCTAAGGGATAATTTGATAATTTGACCTTCCCGAGGTCGGATTTTCACAAAAACTTTTAGATTATGATTTCATAATATTTCAAAATTTTTGGTGCTTTGAAATCAAGAAAATGAAGAGAGCATTATTTTTCAAGAAATTGGCTTAAAAATTAAAAATTCTCTAATTGAGAGGTAGATTGGTCTTTTCACTTGATTCCAACAACATTAAAAATCCAACTTTTGGTTATGAACATTCTAAACTGTGGGATGATCTTGAGGTTGGATCTAATGGTGAAAGGTGGCTCATTGCAAAACAAAACAAGGAAGAAATGATGGCTATTAGATGAAGATTTAATCCAAGGGCTTGCATGGCTTATGCATAAAATATTTATTCTTCATTAAGGGCTAAAAAAATAAAAGGAAGAGGCAGTTAGAAGTGGCATGAAAACAGTGGTAAAAACAAAAAAAAAAGAGAAAATTTTAAAAAAGCTTGGAAAAGGTATAATTTTTATTACTTGTTTGCATTTTCATAGCATTCCATAACATTTTATCATTTTTCACATTTAGTCTTTAATTTTTTAGTTTTTTCTTAAGAAATTTATAGTTTTTTTATCCAAGCTAGAATCAAATTCTTATCCAACTAAACAATAGTTTGGATTAAAATTAAAACAATCAAGCAACAACAAAAATAAATCCACCATTATTGGCTTTTAGAGGTTAGGCCAACCTTGCTTTTCCCATGGCCAAACCTTATTTGGTCCATTCTTAATGCTTGCCTCCAATTTTGCTTATGAATGATTTGATTGTTGGTTTACTTGTTATTTGCATGAATTTTGCTTAGTTTAGTGATGTATATTTGGTGTTTGGATATGTATGTTTGTTTTTATGGTTTCCTTATTTGTTAGTTGGTTATAAATTTGATAAAATTCTTCTGATGATATAAATGTCTTTATATGATGACTTTACAAGTGCTTGATGCATCATGTGGTTATAAGAGATGTTATCAAGTTGTGGGGATGCCATGAGGAGGTTTGACCAAGCCTTTCCCATGCATGGTCGAAACCCCCTAATATGATTGGTGGCTGGATGTTGTTTATACTATATGTGTTGGCTTGTGTTCTTACATTGTTCTTCAAGTTTTCAATGTATTTGATCAAATTTTCATTAAGCAAAATGCTAGTTTAGTATACTTTTTGGTTATTTTATGATTATTTGCATGAATTTCAAAAGAAAAAAAAATGGTCGAACATGTTTTTTAAATTTTAAAAATCTTAGTGTTTGATCCATTTTCATCATGTTTTTGCATACACATTTAGCTTATAATATAGTTTCAAGAATGCTTAAATTTGTATTAAGTTTGTCTTATAATCATGCATTTTTCATATATCAATATTTACATTTTTATTTTTGTTTTTTATTTTTGTCACATGTATTTTTCAAGAAACCCCAAAACCACCTTCCAAACCTAAACCCTAAACCCTAAACCCTAAACCCTTATAAACTACCATTCAAACCCTAAACCCTTATAAACTACCATTCAAACCCTAAACCCTTAACCTAACCCTAACCCTAAACAAACCCTAACTCATAAAATAAACCCTAACCTAGACCCCAAACTAATCATAAACTCTAAACCAAACCTTAAACCCAAATATCGACCCCATACTTATCCAAACTGTAAACCAAACCCTAATCCTAACTTGACCCTAAACTTACCCCAAACCCTAAAAACCCGAACCAACCTTTAAACCTAAAAATAAACCTTTTGACCCTATTCATGCATTCACATTTCACTTTTCTTTGCTATTACATACATTCTTAAATTGTCATGCATTTATACTTTGTCATTCATATTCAATTGTCATCATCTATATTATTATTATGTACATACATGCTATGCATTTGTTTCCCAAAATAAGTTTTCAAAGAAAAATGTTTTTAAATAAGATGACATCTCAATTAAAAATAACTTTCAAGATTTGACCTAAATATAGAGGGATTCTCGATAGTTATCATTTATGTGAAGCTACAAGGTAATTTAAAAACCCTTAAGTTAGGGATGCTTTTGAAACTCTACCTAATTATAGAAGAGTGAAAAAGGTATATTGATACTTAAAAATGTTTTCATCTTGATCCAAAAAAAATAAAAATAAAATGCTTTGTTTTTAAAAAAATTGATTTGTTATAAAAAGAAAAGAAAAAAACTCAAGTTTTGCAAATGAAAGTAATTAGCTTCAAAACATTAGAATAGGATCATTTTCATCAAAATTTACGGATAACATACAATCAATTGGTATAATTTTTTATGGTTGTTGAAAGGGTATTAATCCTTCCCCACCATAACCGACTCCTAGCACAAACTTTGTTTCATAAATAATAAATTATTCTTTTATAAAACTTTAAACCTATTTTAAACGTTTCATCAAAAGGACAATTCTTGGGTGGCCAATTGCACCCTAAAAAATATTGATGGTGACTTTTCATTTTTTATTTTTATCAAAAATGCATGCTTGTTTTTTTTTCCATTCCCCATGTGCGGTGGTCAGGTTCCTCGGGCTTGCACGTCGTGACACATATGGCATGCAACATATGCTTTGGACTCAATTGCAAAAACAAGAAGATAGGCCACATAGTTTCCTTTCTTAAATCCAAACCAATCTAAAGATTTCATTCATTTTTTTACCAAACATGATTTCTTTCTTTTACTAAAAAATGCATGATTGATTATTTAAAATTTTTCAAAATGGTCAATAAAATTATCCCACATAATTTAATTCTATAACCAAAGTTAATGCAATATTCAAATAAATGTAACTTTGGAAGTCTCTTGAAAATTGACGTTCCTTATTAGAAATGAAATAGGAGATGATTTTCTTTTCAAGTAGGTTGAATGGTTCAACACATCAATGTTTCAGTTCATTTAAAAAGGTTTCATAACTTGAAGGGCATACAAGAAATGTATACTTTTCTATCTAATTGACAAATGAAACATAAATTTTCCTAAAAGACATGAATCCCTTGAAAACCAAACATGTTCAACACTTTTTTTAGTTTCCAAATGTGGCTCTTTGACAGATGTCAGGGTCAGCTATGATCGCCTCAAAATTTTGAAAGGTTATTTAGGGATGTAAAAAGAAAGCTCAAATTTTCAAAATCAATCCTTTTAATGGATTTCAAACTTTTAAGGTTATTGATTTTTTGGATCTTTCACAAGGTCTAGGTTGCCTTTTGGTTATTATCTATCTCACTTAGTATCATGAATAGCTTTAAGGCCTTCAAGGTTTACTCTACACTATCCTTATGCAAAATTTTCACCCTAAAGCCACATTCATCTTTTTTTTTCTTCTTTCTTATTTGATGTTTTTCTTTTTCTCCTTTTTTTTTTGTTTATTATTACACCATGCACTTAAAATTCAAACTTATCCAAAATGAGTTGATGGTCCAAACGAGTAATTAGGTAAAGGAAGACTAAAGGGTTCATAGGTCTTATAACCATTCATTAAAGAGAAACTCTTTAATTTAAAGTATCCATGCTTAATCCAATATGGGCTTTTCTTGAGACATAACATAGGCCAAGGTTTAAAGTTTCTCAAAGAAATGAGTAGATAGGCCCAAAATAAATGTTTAAGGGTGATTAAACTAAGGGTCACTTTTTGTGTTTGAAGAAATCACTTTAGGATATTTGTTTTTTTCATTTTCCCAATCTTTCCACTAAATCATTCATTCATCATTTTTTTCCTTTTTTATTTTTTGCATTTTTTTACATTTTTTTGCATTTTTTTCCTTCATTTTCTTTCCTTTTTTCTTATTTTCTCATTCTTTCACTTTTCTTTTTCTTTTCCTTGAGTGGATTTAAAACTTTAGGAACCTTTTATTGAACGTTTACCCTCAATATATAGGATTCTTTCTTAAGTGTTACCAAACTTAACCCTTAAATATATTTTTTTCACCCAGTGTGAAATGTGATCCTTCGTAAGGGTTTATTTTGAAAATTTTTCATCTGGCTCAAAGGGGTAGCAAAGGATAAATTTTTATATTTGTGAAGGGATGATGAAAGATGATCATTTATTATCTCAAGCAAAGTTACTTAAACTTGAAAAGTAATTCTTTTCAAAAAAAAAGTTAGGAAAGTTTTTTTTTTCTCTCTCTCTCTATCTTTTTATCTTCTTTTGTAATTTCCTTCATTTGAGATTTTTCTTGACTTTAACTCTTGTTGAACTTTTTTTATTTTTTTTTCATTAGTTTATTTTGAGATATCTTATTTTTAGATTCATTCAAATGTCTTAAGTATATGTTGCCACAATCAAATTTCTTTTCCTTTTTCATTTCTTTTCATTTTTTTCTTTTTTCCTTTTTTTTCTTTTTTTTTCCTTTTTTTTGCACGTCCCTTCACCACCACTTGAGAAAGATACATTGCTTTAACAAACCACCCCTAATGAAGGTTAACAGGAGAAAACATGTTGTATAAAATTAACTTGCTTAAGATGTCGAATAGTTCATGTCACTCCACGAAAAGAATGAGTTATTTATAATTCAAGTTGTCTTAAGAGCAATAAGGTCTATTTTTGGCCAATTTGCCCCTTAACATCGGACAAAGACCATTTTGGGGTAAAGAACTAGAGGTTGGTATGTTTAAGGTCATTTTAAAGGATTTTGTGGCTTTTATTTTTAAAATTTTTTTAAGTTACAGCATAGCCTTAGCACATCAAATTATCATATCAAAATTATTATAAAAAAATGTCATTTTTGCATGTTCTTCTAAAAATCCCTAAATTTTCCTTTTGTTTTGAAATTTGTTATCTCATTATTCATTACCTAAGAAAAGATTATCACCCATTTATATTGCAACATTATGAAGCGAATGTAGGGTTGACAAATTTAGGTTCATATCGTTTGTATGGTTATGGTTGATAAGTACAATCATTTGAACGATTTGAAAAAAGTGTGAAGGTATTTGATGAGTTTATTTCTAATAAGGATTACCAATTCTTCTTAGACTCTTTTCAAAATAAAACTTTCTTTTTCTTTTTTTTTTCTTTTTTCCTTTTTTTCTTCTCTTTTTCTGTCAAGGCACTTCCTTATCCTTTTATGATTTTGGAAATTAATTATGTGTGATTTTATTCAAATCCAACAATTTCTTTTAAACTTTTTTATTTGAAAAAAATCTTAAAAATCCAAAGCTTAAAAGAAATTAAAAGCTTCTAACAACAATATTCACAAATTCATGAGACAATATGATTTACCATAATTGAAACTTAAGGTCCATTCATTGGATACAAACATTTAAACATACTCCAATATTCACAATGATATATATAAAAAAATGCCTTACTTGGTGTTTCAATCCTTAGAACTTTGACCCTTGACTCTTTCATTATCCAACTATCATTGACATCGGAGTGTCTGTACAATATACAACTTGGGCTGAGACTAAGTCAGAATTATCCAAAAATAAGATGGCCTATCCTTGGTCTAAATTTACTAAATAAATACAGAAATAAGGTGAGCTGGAATAAAGAGATTACATTCACACTAGTTGAAAAAGAAGATTATGAATATGAATGGGATTGTGGTTAGATCATTATCATGTAATATGCAAGAACAAATAGGCAGAAGATTACGTTCACATTACAAAATATTATGTTCACATGCAAATCCCTTAATTTTAAGCATGATTCTAGTAATTCAATCTGAAAGTTTTCATGCTATGAGGGATGTTCCTAGTCTATTTATTTGTTGTTTTTCTTTGGTAGAAGGCATAATAGAGTTTTCTTTATCCTTAGGTAATCTTTTAGATTCTTTTTCAAGTTATGTATCTCTTAGGTGAATTTCTTAGAGTGATAAACTTTTATTATTCTGTATTCTTAATTACAAATCTTATGGTGGTGTTTCTGTATCCCTTAGTTTCTAGTCTTGGTAGAGAACTTTTATCCTTTTTAATCCAATAATTATATTCTATCATTATTTAAATTATTGTGAGTTATTTTCTTTGTGAGTTTTTCTATTTGCAGTTAATCTTCGCATCTCAAACATCAATATCTGGCATCAAAGTGGTATCAGAGCTATAGTGGGTCATTGTTGTCAAGCACCAATAAAAGAGGTTGAAGCCAATATCGATATTGCAATAACTACCAATGTTGACCTAAAAGATACCCTTATAAAGGAGATGTAGTAACAGATCCTTCAACTACAACATCAGCTGCATATATAAAAAGAAAGAGAAGAGATAATAAGGCAATGAAGGAGAAACGAAGAAGATAAAGGAGAAACCAATCCATTTCATGAAAACAACAACAATTCTAATGATAGCACCCTATCTCAGCTACGACCAGTTAAAGACAATTTACATAGAAACCAACTTCATCCTAGCATATTTAATCCAAAAATAAAAATTCTTGAGTTCGAGGGAAAGATGCAACTTGAAGAATTCTTAGATTGGCTACACTCGGTGGAATGCATATTTGAATACTATGATGCCCTTGAACATCATAAGGTGAAGCTAGTGGCCATTAAACTCAAAAAACATGCATCTTTTTGGTGAGAAAATCTAAAGAAGTAAAGGGAAAGAGAAGGTAAGAGAAAAATTACAACTTGAAAAAAAATAAAAAGAGAGTTGAAAAGAAAGTATTTCTCAGACAACTTTCGACAAGATGTCTTCCATAGGTTCCATAATTTCAAGTAAAAAGAACTCTCAGTGGAAGAGTATACGGCTGAGTTTGACCATCTCATTTTAAAATGTGAATTGGTGAAATAAGAAGAGCAGACTATTGCCTAGTATCTTAGAGAATTGAAGATTGAGATAGCTAATGTGGTATAGCTACAACTTTATTAGACTTTTAATGATGTATGCAAACTTGCCCTTAAAGTGGAGAGACAACAAAATGAGGCCCGTGGTAGCAACTAAAGATTTGGGTCCTAAAGAGGCTAGCTTCAGTCTAGTGAACAAACTAAAAGGTGTTTTAAATGTTAAGGGCTTAGACACATTACCTCAGAATGCCCAAACAGAAAGATTGTGACTCTAGAGAGGAAAACTTGAATCAAAATAAAGAGGAGCTGGCTAAAGATGATCAAAACCTTGAAGAGGAAGAAGATGTAACCTATGGCGATCGTGGAGAATCCTTAGCCATACAATGCAACTTGAGTACCACACCTACTAAGGAAGAAGATTGGTTGCATAAAAATATGTTTCACACTCGGTATACTACCTATAGGAAGGTATGTGATGTTATAATTGATAGTGAAAGTTTTAAAAACGTTGTTTCTACCTCTATGGTGCAGAAATTAGGCCTCAAGACAGTGGATCACCCCCAACCATATAAGCTATCTTGGCTGCAGAAAGAGAATAAAATCAAGGTAAGTAAAAGGTGTTTGGTTCTTTTTCCCATAAAAAAGAATTACAAGGATGAAGTATAGTGTGATGTAGCTTCGATGGATGTTTTTCATTTACTGCTCGAAAGACTTTGGCATTATGATAAAAGGTTTATTTATGATGGTTACCGTAACACTTACACATTTGTGAGGGATGGATGCAAAATCATCGTAGGCCTTACTAAGCCCATGGCGATGTCCAAACCAACCAAAAGGGAAAGAAACAGTTTATTTACTAAAGCCAATTACAAAAAAAAAATTAAAATGAGTGGTACTATATATGCACTGGTATTGATTAAGGAAATAAAAATAATAAAGATTCCCTTGTAGTGATACAACCATTATTGGCAGAATTTTAAGTAACTATTCAGGAGAAGTTACCAACTGGTCTACCACCAATGAAGACATTCAACATTGCATAGACTTTATCCCAAAAGTCATTTTACTCATTAGTCGTAGCTCTTTTAAAATTGTTCTTTATAAGAATACAATCTATCCTTTGGATTTAATTCAACTTTATGCTAATCAAAATTTTGATAGAGATGTAGAAGAAAAAGCTAAGAGTATCAAAATATTTCATGAACAAGTTTAAAATAAAATTTTACAGAAAAATGAAAAATATAAAAGAGTAATAATCATGCATTGAATACATGTAAAGTTCAAAGAACATGATTTGGTGTGGATTAACTTGCAAAAAGAAAGATTTCTTTTCAAAAAGTTTGACAAATTACAACCTAAGATAGATGGTCCATTTAGAGTTCTCCAAAGTATTGGAGAGAATGCCTACAAGATAGAGCTTCCTAACACTTATGGAGCATCTTCTATTTTTAATGTTATTGATTTGTCTCCCTACCATGAAGAGAAAACTAGTTTAGACTCGAGGATAAGTCTTTTCCAATCAGAAGAGATTGACATCGAAGTGTTTGCACAATATACAACTTCAGCTAAGACTAAGGCAGAATTATCCAAAAATAAGATAAGCTTATCCTTAGTCCAAATCCATTAAATAAATACAAAAATAAAGTGGACTGGAATATGAAGATTGCATTCATACTAATTGAAAAAGAAGATCATAAATATGAATAGGATTGTGATCAGATTTATTATCATGTAATCTACAGAGTAAATGGGTAGAAGATTGCGTTCACATTACATAATATTGTGTTCACATGTAAATCTTTTAATTTTAGACATGATTCTAGCAATTCAATCTAAAAGTTCCTATGCTATGAAGGATGTTCTTAGTCTATTTATTTCTTATTATTCTTTAGTAGAAGGCAGAATAGAGTTTTTTTTATTCTTAGACAATCTTCTAGATTGTTTTTCAAGTTTTGTATCTCGTAGGTTAATATTCTAAAGTGGTAAATTTTTATTGTTCTGTATCTTTGATTAGAAATCTTAGGACGATGTTTTTGTATCCCTTAATTTTTAGTCTTAGTGATGAACTTTTATCCCTTTTAATCCAATAATCATATTTTACCATTATTCAAATTCTTACGAGTTATTTTCTCTATGAGTTTTTCTATTTGCAGTTAATCTACGCATCTCAAACATCAATTCTCGGCATCAATCATAGCCACTAACCATTTCTTTAAATCTTGTGACTAAATAGAATTGACTTCCATTTCTCCATGAGTTTTGAAATCAAAATACCATCTTTGATGAGATTATCAATCATTTCTTTCAACTACCTACATTTTTCAATTGTATGGCCAATTGTCCACATGTGATAAGCATATTACCATTAGGAACATAACTTTTTGCTAATGGATTTAAAGCCATTTTCATTGGTTCAAGCATGAGATATCGATTTTTAACAAGCAAAAGCAAAAGGTCAAGAATGGGAATATGTAGCTTTTCGTGATCATTGTTTGGCCCACTTTGTTTAGTACTAGTTTAGTAGTATCTTTGGGTGCTAATCTGAAGGCAAAGATAGTACTACTAGCAATCATTTGATAATTTTTTGAAAAGTTAGTTTGATAAAGGTAAGAACTTCTGGAAGCACTTGTCATGACCGTGTAAGAACAATAAGGGTTGTAAAGGATAAAGCTCTCTGAAAATTACCCTCATTTGCAATTGTTTGCACCCTGCTTTCTTTATATATATATATGTAGCATTTTTTTTACCATTAGCTATATTACTCCTTTTAATCATGTCATTCTCTAGTTTTGACCAATTTTACTATCACCTAAAGCACTGTTTGTTTTCCTGAGTTGGATCAATAAGGGACTTCCATGAACACTTGACTTTATTTTGGTATCAAAATTCAACAAGCCATTATTGATCAAACCTTGTAACTTGTAGTTTAAGGTTGTGCAATTCTCTATGGAGTGGCCTATATTACCATTATGGTAATCATAATAAGTAATAGCGTTATACCCCTTGGGATATGGAGATTTTAATAGCTTCAAATAAATAGGTGTAATAAGATGGCCTTTGACCAAATATAGGTAGAGGTCAATATATGTCATAGGAATGGGTTTAAGTTAAGTTTTTATCTTTTTTTGTCTTTCGTTTGAAGGATTGAACCATAGGTGTAGAAGCAGGAACTTAGGACATCGGCTACATAAGTGGTTGGGGAATAACAAGCTAAATAAGTGATTGTTGAATATGAAGTGGAATAGGTGGTTGAGAATATGGATTTTGGTGTGGGAAATTCAAAGGTTGTATAAAGTCAAAGATCTAATCTCGTATGCTTGAAAAAAGGTTGAAAACAAACATTAAGAGGATTTGAGTGCAGGTTTGGGTTTGGGATAGTTGGTAAAGGTTGTATAAATCTTAGTGACTCTAACTTAGGCATCAAACTTTGAAGTTCCTTCATTTGTTTGGTCAATTCATCCATTCTTTTCATGAGCTTATTCAAACTATAATCTTCATTCAAGACACTGCATGTAATGAGATCTTTTTTAGCAATGTTGGATCAAGCAGGGATCGGTTGATCTTGATATAATTGAATTAAAAGTGATAAAGATCCTTGAAAAGAAAAAAATGTAACCCCACCATAGTTTTTAATTGCTTCCACTAAGTGATCTATTATTTTATTTCTAGAAGCTTATACCCAAATTTCTCTTGATTTAATTCTAATGCACTGATTCTTGCCTCTAATTGAGCTCCCATATTTTCAGCTTTCGATACTCACTAAGATAAATATTTTATTTTAGGGGTCAAAATCAAACAATTTATGTTATTACTCATACTAAATGAATGCCATAAAACAATTTCTAACTTTCATGACACACAGAACATGTTTTTGAATACATGTATATGATAATGGTGCAAATATATCTACAAAAGTAAAATTTCTTATGCATACAGTCCAAGACCATGTTAACGATGAGTGTAGATTGCAATGATTGAATCCAAAAAAAGATGACAAACTCTTTACCTATTTTAAATATCTCTTTTTTCATCTTTTTTTTTTTTTGTCATTTTTTACCAAATCATTTTTTTGCAAGGTCCACTAGACAACTTGATCAGTTCCAAAACTTTTCTTTTATTTAAAAAGTGTGGGAACACAAAAATAAAATAAAAACAAAAAAACTTAATTCTAAATTCAAAAAAAATTTTGGGTTAAAACAAAATGGGTAAAATCTCTCTTTTTTTTTAAGACTTTTTCTTTTTCACGTTTTTGCTTTTTATTTAGCTAACAAAGAAATTAAAAAATCTTTCTTTTACTTTTTGAAAATATTTGTTATTTTTTTTTTTTTTTGTAAATTGACACTGGAGTGTTTGCATAACATACGACTTGGGCTACGACTAAGATAGAATTATCCAAAAATAAGATGGGCTTATTTTTTGTCTAAATCCACTAAATAAATACAAAAATAAGATGGGCTAAAATAGAGAGATTGCATTCACACTAGCTAAAAAAAATCATGAATATGAATGAGATTATGGTCAAATTCATTATCATGTAATCTGCAAGAGTAAATGGGCAGAAGATTGTGTTCACATTACAGAATATTGTGTTCACATGCAAATCCCTTAATTTTAGGCATGATTCTAGCAATTCAATCTGTAAGTTCCCATGCTATAGAGATGTTATTAGTCTATTTATTTGCTATTATTCTTTGGTATAAAGCATATGGAGTTTTTCTTTTTTTCTTAAGCAATCTTTTATATTATTTTTCAAATTCTGTATCTCTTAGGTGAATTTTCTAAAGTGATAAACTTTTATTGTTCTATATCCTTGACTAGAAATCTTAAGGTGGTATTTCTGTATCCATTAGTTTCTAGTCTTGGTGATGAACTTTTATCCTTTTTAATTCAATAATCATATCTTGCCATTATTTAAATCCTTATAAGTTATTTTTTTTGTGAGTTTTTCTATTTGCAATTAATCTCCACATCTTAAATATCAATTTTTGATATCAAAATAGTATCAGAGCTATGGTAGGTCACTATCGTCAAACACCTGCAGAAGAGGTTGAAACCAACACCAACGTTACAACAACTACCAATGTTGACCCAAAAGATGCCCTTATAGAAAAGATGCGACAACGGATCCTTCAATCACAACAACTGCATATACAAGAAAAAAAAGAAGAGATAAGGAGGCAAGGAAGGAGGAACAAAAAAGATGAAGGAAAGGCCAATCCATACTATAGAAACAACAGTGATTCTAATGATAGCACCTTACTTCACCCATGGTAAGTCAGAGACTATCTACGTAAAAACTAACTTCAACCTAGTATATTCAATCCGAAGATAGAGATTCCTGAATTCGAAGAGAAGATACAACCTGAAAATTTCTTAAATTGGCTACATATGGTAGAACGTATATTTATATTATGATGCCTCTAAACATCGCAAAGTGAAGCTAGTAGCCATAAAACATACATCTTTTTGGTGAAAAAATCTGAAGAAGAAAAGAGAAAAAAAAGTAAGAAAAAACTTACAACTTTAGAGAAGATGAAAAGAGAGTTGAAGATGAAATATCTCCCAGACAACTTTCGACAAAATATCTTTTTTAAGCTCCATAACTTGAAACAAAGAGATTTTTCGATGGAAGAATACATTAATAAAAAAAGTATGTCTAAGACCAATGTTTCTACCAAATTTTTTTCAAATTTACACCTAAAGAAAGAATGAGTCATTCCCAATAAACACAATCTAGTTCTGTCAACACTCAAACTCAAAGAGACTTCAAGTGCCAAAGAGTTAGGCATATAAATTTTGAGTGTCCAAATCTCAAGATAGTTACATTGGTTGAAGATGAAGAGCTTGTAAATGCTGAAGAAAAACCTATTAAAGTACCCCAGGATCTTGAAGAAAATGTTAAAGAGACCTATTGTGATCTTGAATCCTCACTCGTTATACAATATAGCTTAAGTAATGTGCATGTAGAGAAAGGAAACTAGTTGCACAAGAACAAATTCCATACTAAAAAGCATTGCTCATGATAAGGTATATGATGTTATAATTGATAATGGATGTTTTGAAAACATTGTTTCTACTTTTATGGTGTAAAAATTAGACTTCAAAATAATGGATCACCTCAAACCATATAAACTGTCTTGGCTGCAGAAAGAGAATGAAATCAAGGTTAATAAGAGGTGTTTTATTCTTTTTTCCAGTGAGATCTTGTTTTACCTTAAATAAAGTTTGATTACAACCGTTCACCAAACCAAACCATTGGTTATAGCCCTTTTGAAGTGGTATATGGTAAGAATTGAATCAATCCTCTAGATTTAGTTTCTCTCCCTACTAATCAACAATTTAGTGGAGATGCAAAGAAAATGGCTAAGGGTGTCAAACAATTGCATAAAAGTCAGAATTATAATTTTGCAAAAAAATGAGAAATATAAAAAAAGTAATAATCATGCATCAAAGAAGTGTGAAGTTCAAAGAATATGATTTGGTGTGGGATTACTTACACAAAAAAAAGTTTTCACAAGGAAGTTTGACAAATTACAACCTAAGGTAGATGGCCAATTTCAAGTTTCATAATGCATTAGGGAGAATGCCTACAAGATAGAGCTTTCTAATACTTATGGAGTATATTCTACTTTCAATGTTGTTGATTTGTCACCCTAACATGGAAAGAATACTAGTTCAAACTTGAGGATAAGTCTTTTTCGACCAGAGAAAATTGACACTAGAGTATCTGCACAACATACAACTTAGACTCAGACTAAGGTAAAATTATTTAAAAATAGATGGGCATATCGTTAGTCCAAATCCACTAAATAAATGCAGAAATAAGATGGACTGAAATAGAAAGATTGCATTTATACTACCTAAAAAAAAGATCATGAATATGAATGAAATTATGGTCAGGTTTATTATCATGTAATCTGCAGGAGTAAATGGGCAGAAGATTGCATTCACATTAAAGAATATTGTGTTTACATGCAAATCCCTTAATTTTATGCATGATTCTAGCAATTTAATTTAGAAGTTCACATGCCAGGAGGGATGTTCCTAGTCTATTTATTAGCTATTATTCTTTAATATAAGGTAGAATAAAATTTTCTTTATCCTTAGGCAATCTTCTATATTGTTTTTCAAGTTCTGTATCTCTTAGGTGGATTTCCTAAAGTGATGAACGTTTATTATTCTGTATCTTTGATTAGAAATCTTAGAATAGTGTTTCTGTATCCCTTAGTTTCTAGTATTAATGGTAAACTTTTATCCCTTTTAATCCAATAATCATATTTTGTCATTATTCAAATTCTTGTGAGTTATTTTCTCTGTGAGTTTTTCTATTTGCAGTTAATCTTCGCATCTCAAATATCAATTCCCGGCATCATAAACTATAGAAAAAAGAAAATTGAAATAAAAACTTTTGTTAAAAAAAAAAACTTAAAGATGCAAATTTTGGATAAAGACTAGATCAATTGAATATTATGTAAAAAAAAAATTCATTTAAAGGATTTTTTATTCCTTTTTTTTACTTTTTTTCTTTTTCTTTTTTAAAATTCTAGTTTTATTTGAATTATTATTACCTTTAAATATATATTGTATTATAATGTTTCTTACGTGTCCTAAATCGGGTAATTTCTACAAAAGGGTTAGCATGGCTCTACTTATGGCTAGTCCCTTAAGGTTCATTATATGCTCGATTGAAATTTATAGTCTAAAGGTCTCTAAATTGCTCCTCACATCATCATCCATTATATACTAATAAGACACCATGATTCTCACCTATTATAGGGTTACAAACAGAAAGGATTTAATCTAAGTGAGAGTGTTTTACTAGTCATTGCAGAGATATTCACCTCATGAGAGCATAAATACTTTACTCCCTCCTCAAATGGTAAAAGCCTGAGTATACAACTCATGCATGAAATGCTAGTGTGATTGTGTGCAAAGGAACATGTCAACACTTTATAATATGTAACCCCATAGTGCCCATTTTAAAAAAAAAAAGGTACCAATTGATCATATTGATATCCTTACTAATGATAAAAATGGTCTTAATTCTTACATTTAAAAATGATTTCATTAATTTTTTTTTTTTTGTAAAAATCTATTTTTCTCTTTCTTTTAAAAAAAAAAAACTTTTACCTAGAAATAAGATGAAAATTTTTAGTATAGATGTATTTTCTAATTCTCTAATATCTAAGCAAAATTTGAAAAAATATTTCTTTAATTAGGACTTTCATACTAATCTCTAAAAATTTTTGCATAATATTCTTTCATAAAAAATAATTATTAAAAAATGCTCTAATATCTAGATAAGGTCCAAAAAATTATTTTTACTTAGAAATATTACTTTTTTATTAATTTTAAAACAACTCCTCTAAAAACCCACCGTTTCTTAATTTTTCTGAAAGTAATGAAATGCAAGCAAGCATATCATATGGAGCGGATGTATGACACGAATGTAAATTGATTGCAAATAATCAATTAAATTCATCTAATACCTATTTACATTTTATTTATGAATAAAAAAAATCTTTAGTTTTGAAATAATCTTTAAATTCTTCAATATCTAGACAGAATTATAAAAAATTTCCTCCACTTAGAATTCCTATGATATTCCTTAAAATTTGGTGTAACATTCCTTTGTAAAACGTAATTATTGAAAAATTATCAAATATTTAGGTAGGTTTCAATGATTATTTTTACATAGAACTATTAACCATTATTTATAAAAACTAATTTTCAAAATTATAATGTACTAATTCACATTTTTAATTTTAAGGCATAATAAATCGAGAGATAAATAAATAAGGCAAATACAAATAATTAACTAGTTTGATCTATCTTATATGTATTTAATCTTATTATTATTAATGAAAGAAATTCTATTTATTATTTTTATTTTTTAAAAGGAAAACTTTCTTTAATTCTTCAATACTTAAGCAAAATTATAAGAAAATTAATCTTTTAAACTATGATTTAAATTCTCCTCAATATTTAGACAAAGTCTCTAAAATCATTTTTTCAATTTAAATGTCATCTTATTTTTTTATTTTCAAAAAATTAAAGTGATTTTCATACTCATTATTCCCTTAAAAAAGAAATAAAAATGCATAAAAATGCATGAAATAATTGACAACATAAGCCCAAAGCCATAGAAAAAAATATATACCTTAATTGGATTTTGAATTGAAGCCCATAAAGTCAAGTGGCCTAAACAAGCTTTTGGGTCAAGAGAGTATGGGTCGGGCTAGATCAGAGGGTCAAGTCGAGTCAATCTCCAATCTCGGGTAGGGCACCCAGTCATTTTTTTTTTCTTCCTAACTATAAAATCTCATTTTTTTCTAATTAATTTCCTAACTTTCCTAAAAGAGAAATCCTTTCTTCTCCTTCAAAGAAGCAAACAAACCGTTGCCTCTCCCTAACAAAGAATTCGGCGCCGACCACTGCACCTCCACAGCTGATCGCTACTTGTTGACGCCAGTTGGCCCTTAAATTTCACGTAAACATTCTCCTCAATCTCTTAAACACTTCAACAGGACAAGATTTTCCAAAAAAATGTATAGATTTTCCTACATCCAAAGTCATAACAACAACTTACACCTCCAAAAAGTCCCTTATTTGTCGTCTGATTCGGCTGATTTTTCAGTTTGCTGCTCCCCTCCTCTCCCTCTTCGTTTCCATCATTTCGAATCATCCAAAAGAAGTCACCACTGCTTACGCCATCCTTATGCGCTGCCGCTGCCACCCTAGCCGCCTCAAAACTGAATTGAGCTCTTCAACCTCACTGTTCTCTTATTCTAACAAGCTCGAAACAAATTGCTTTTGAAACACCTCTAAAGTCTAGAAATTTCCAATACCTAAAAAATTCAACCCCTCTATTTATGTGTTTTTGTTTGATTTTTTATTTTTTTGTTGGGCATTACTGTTCCCCATTCCAAGGGAATTTTTTTTTGGGTTGCGTGGGTTCCAGGTTTGGGTAATAGAGGGTTTTCGATGATGGATGGTAAAGGTGGTAATGGGGATAAATAGCTGTTCAGTTGGATTAGGTTTTTTTACTGGGTGGTTCGGCCAAGAGACAGGGAATGTGTAAATGTTTTTTTGTTTGTCAAAATTCCTTCTGTGGCAGTGTTTGATCGGTTCAAGTTGGTAGTTGGGTGGCTGTTTTAAGAGATTATAGGAAGAGGGATTTCGGCCATGAGCTATGGAGGGATTATGGAATTTTTTGACAAATTTTTGCTCTCAATTTTTCCTCTTTAGTAGAATAGTGGGAAAAAGTTTTTTGCTGCTTTTTATTTTCTTCTCTGGTCAAATGGCCTCTGTGGGTTTTTTATCTAGGAAATTGGGTGCTACAATCCAAGGTTTAATAGCTCTTCAGAGCTACAGAGTAATGGCCAATAATGCTAGTGGGTCATGGTTGCTGGTGGAGCCAGAACTTGTCTTCCGTTGCCATAGTTGCCGACCGGTGCCAACATCAAATCTGTCTATTTTCCTTTTTTGTTGTTTTGTTTATTTGCTTATTTGTGATTTTTTAATTTTTAATTAATAAAAATAAAAATGAAATTGGGTTTAAAATTAAAATTCAGGTTTCATTGATTTTTGGGCCTCTAGATCTAAAGAACCAAATTCTGATTTGATCCAAAGGAAATTAGGCCTTAGATCTGGGACTCGATTATCAGATTCGGCTTTTTTGAATTGGGCCTTCCAACCTTACTTCAAAATTGATCCAATAATGAAATAAAATTAAGTCTGCATCCATGTAAAAATAATCCAAAAATTATTAATTCAAAACAAAACCTAACTAAAGTCAATCCAACTGGAATGCGGCAAGAACCAAAACATAAAAATCGAATATATTGAGTTGAATAAAATTAAGTGTCTACAGTGACACAAACCCCTTAGCACATCATGTCTACCACCTTGATAACTCGCTACATAAAAAAAAATTTAAGGAAATGCACAAACCGAAAAATCCAAACCCTCAACTGCGACCATCGTTTTCATGGCACCAAAAACACCATTTGCCTCCACAATCCATTTCCTAAGCCACCACAATTATGAACCACCACACCACCACCAAAAACCAAAACCTACAGCCACAAAAAAAAAAAGCCATTGTCGGGAGGAACTTCAGTCATAAATAATAATCATAAAAAAATTCCAAACACAAACATAGCAAAAAAAGGGCTTGGGTTTCAATTAACTTTGAAGAAACATGAGAAAGAAACTTTCTCTCACTTAGGTTTTGGGTTTTGCAAGATAACAAGGAAATTTTGAGCTAAATCGCACAGCGGGATAGGAGCTTTCGACAGTTTGAAGTTTCAGGCTTGGATTTCAAATTTAGGAGTTTCGTTTGGTTTTCAGGCAAAACTAGAGTTGGAAACGAAAAGAGGGGATCAAAAGAAGCTTCAAGGTAAAATTTAGACTCGAACTAACACCAGGCAGCAACAGTTGGCAGTGGCGAGCAATTGTCCATCGATTGTGGTAACCAGTACTTGGATTTATGAATAAGGGTCTTAGGATTTTTGAAGAAAGGGGAAGATTTTGTTTTACAAAGAAAAGGAAATGATATAACACAAACTTTTGGACGTTTTTATAATCAACTGAAAAAAAAAAAAAAAAAAAAAAACTTAATAGCTGACTCGCGTGTAGATCTAACCTTAGGTTCACGTGCCTGACTCACGTTCGACTCCAGCTAGCCAGCATTGAGCCAATCTGGTTGAATCAGCCTCTAAATCGTTGAACCGGTTCTTGAACCGCTGAACCACAACTAAACCATTCCTGAATTGCTTGTGAACTGCTCCAGACTACTCCAACCAACTTGAATCACCCTAAATCAGTCGAACTGCCAATGCTAGACCATTGACCGATTTGTCCAGATATTTTTGGTAATTTTTTTATTTTTATTTTTTATTTTTTGTTTTATTTATATTTGTGTTTTATATTTAATAAATGCATGTTTAAAATTTAAGGTTATTTAAGCATAGGGTATTTATTTAAATAATAATGAAATAAATTACAATAGAATTATTAAATAAAATGTTAAACTAAAATCTTATGCTTAATTACAATTCTACCATGAAATTTAGCAAATTTTAAGAAAAAATAATAAAATAAATAAAGAAAAAATAACAAAGAAAAATATTTCAAATAATAAATTTTCATATAGCTATAAATGTGCAGATAAACAAAATTTCTAAATTCTAGCAAAATGATGGTAAATTTAAAAGAAAATTCCAAAAATATTTATTTTGAAACAAAAATAAAATTAAATAATACAATTAGATAAAATTAAATAATTAAAATTCTAACATTTTAAGATTCTCGATAAAATTTAGAAAATAAAACCATATAATTTTCTAGAAAAGATTAGTTTTAAATTTTATCGAAAGGATTGAAAATTTAGAAAAATCTAATGTCAAAGATAAAAAACAAGTAGCAAAGAATAATAATAATTATTATTATTAATTTAAAAAATTGATTAATTAATTAACAAACAATGAAAAAGACGTTTTAAGCTTGGGAATATTGAAAACCTTCTTAATTATAGAATTATATGAAATCACGATTGGGTGATTTTTTATAAAAGGTTCCTACGTGTGAAAATCCATCCAAATTTTATTAGAATGATAGAAATTTTGAACAAAAGGTTCCAACACTAATGTTTACATTTATTCCCAAGTATTAAATATAAAATGTTAATTAGTTAAACTTTATTTTTATAAAATTTCAATAAACCATAAAAATAAAAGAATAATCGTTAATCAGCAATGTCGTTCTAAAAGAAATTACAAACAAGTAATTTTCTTAAAAATCTTTACCAAATATGTTTTGTCTAAATTATTTCAGAATAATGGATAATTTATAAAATTAAAAATTAAAATAAATTTTAAGTCTTCCTTTCATAAAGGCTAAATTATTCATATCATGAGCTTCTAAAGATCACGAATGAATGATCTTTAGAAGAAAATTTTAAGGAATAAGATATTTCTAAATTTTGACAAAATGGTAAAAAATTTAGATGCATTCATAAAAATAAAAATTTAAATTTAAATGTAAAAGAAATTTTTTAAAATGAAATTATAAAAGCTTTTGCTAATCTGACGATGAAGCCTCTTCAAGGAAATGAATAAATTTCTTGAATACTCTTGAGGTGAGAAAATTTTTTAGATATTATACTAGAATGATAGAGAAATCTTACAAAATTTTTTAATAGTTAAATACTTAAATTTAATTTAGAATAAGAAACCATTTAATTAATACCAATTTAGGATAACAAAAAGTTAATTGGTACTATTTTTGAACAGGCATGTAGAGGTGCTAATCTTTCCTATGTATAATCATACTCCTAAACTTAACTCTATAATATGGACCAAAACTTATTCTTTTTATGAAATCTTAATTGAACTTAGAATTTCTTTAAAAGGGTAATTTTAATTTGGTGGCAAATCAATCTCAACAACAAATATTAGTGGCGACTCATTATTACATCTAGCTATCGAGTCATTGGGCTAATACATTATAACATCTTGGTGGCTTTGTTGGGAACAAACGATTGCACTTAAATATTAATTTTTAATACTTAATTTTAATGCAATTTGATTATTATTTTAGTTTGTTCTTTAGTATTTTTTAACAAAAATACTTCTAAAATCACATTTGTCTTATGTGTAGGTGTAATTGAAGAAAATGAAAAAATTTGAACATAATGTGAAGGATTTTGGTATTAATGACCTTCGTTAGTGTCAATTGGTCACATTGATACTTAGAAAATTTTTTTAAAACTTTCCTTTCTTGAATTTCTTTTAGTTTTATTTTATTTGTTTTTTTAGTAAAATTTGTGAAAGAAATACTCATTGAGTGTGGAATTTCTTTTACAGAAATATATATATATATATATATATATATATATATATATATATTGAAGAAGGCAAAACACATTATGCATGGGGGACGAAGCTATAGACAAAAGAAGATTAAGCTGAAAATAAATAAATAAATAAATAAATAAAGGGAGCTCACCTTCAGTTGAAAGAGCCAACCACCTGGGGAGGCGTGCAACCTAGGAAAACAACTCAGGTATACAACCCAGGACCAACCTATGCGTGCAACTTAGAACCTAGACACATACCAGTGCTGAGGCACCAGTAGAGAAAAAAATCAAAAGGCTAAGAACTAGGCATGCAACCAGAACCAGTGCCGAGGCACCAGCAGGAAACGCGAAGGCTCAAGAGTGCACCAGCAGTTAGCACTTTAGGTCCCGCCCCCTTTGACTATAAATAGGGGATAGGACAGGCCATGAAGGACACTTATGCTAGATTTTCATTTTCATTTTTTTTTTTTACTTTCTGCATTTTCTTTTCACGTTTTTAAACTTTCCGAGCTCCCAAACACTTGTTTTCCAGATTTTCTTAGCGAAACTTGTTGCCAACTTACATGTTATTGTATATTTTCTTAAGCTCTTTTCAAATCTTGTAATGAAAATTAAGGATTCAGACAATTTTTAGCTCCAAACAGATTAACTCCATTTACTTTCCACATGTTTGTGAAATTGATTAGGTTGATTCTCAGTAGATTTTTACATTGAATTTATAGCAATTTTTTTTAGATTTTGTTCAAATTTTTTTTAAAAGTTGCTAAGCTGTAGATCATCAACATTTATAAATTTTAGATTGAAAATTGAAGCAGAGGATTTTAGGTCAAAGATTGAAAGGTGCGATTGAAGCAGCTGGAAGGTGCCAGGCATGGAAGTTCATTTCTGTTTGGCGTGGTTCTGCTCTCCTCTTGGAGCTCTTTTTGATCTTTCTTCTTCTTATACATATAGTTTTATGTTTTATTTGATAAATCTTTGATTGATTCTATTGATCTTTCTGAAAGTTAGTGGTTGTTTGGATTAAATAGTTGAGAATACATTCTGCTTGAGGACATCAGTGCACTGTTGGAAGTTAAAATGTTGATCTAAATTTCTGCATAGATTCTCTGAATTTTTTTGTGTTAATCCTTGTTAAATACTTGTTAAAGAGGATGTTTCTAACTCATCTAAAGATCTTTTGCACTTAATGATCATAGTTTAGATTTTTCATGAAGATCGTGTAATTCATTCTTGCATGAGTGAAACGGTTTCTGGTTGAACATGACTTTACTGTTTTCACGTCTTCTACTACATTCTCATTCTGAATTTTAGTTCTTTGATGATTCTTATACATTTCAGTTGGCTATGGTTGCGTTTGTTTAGTTTAGATCATCTTCATCTCTCTGTACTGCATCTTCATACACTGTACATGCATATTCAACACAAGCAGTAGAAATAGGAACCATCTACTCACGTGAAGCCCACTGATTGTTGTAGTTTTTTTTTTCTTTTGCATGTTAAATCCTTAGTTAAACTTTTAGATATTCAGTCAAAGTGCATTTAGTTTTAGGTCAAGCTTACATTCTGAAATTTCAAATTTTGTTTACCGATTGATGTATGTTCCTTGCAATTTCATTTCTGCATTTTAGAGTTTCATATAAACTTGCATTCAGCTTCTGCAATTTAATTTTTCATAAAAAACTGCATTTAGTTCTTCATTTAGGATGTATACATATATAGTTTTAGTGTTTTCTCAGTAGGTATAACGTTAGCTTTGGTGTGCAAACATCTTTTTGTCTATATTGCTTTAGTGTGATGTTTACGCCTCATCCTTGATTTCATGCAACCTATTTTCTTAGCTTCAGTCTAGTACATTAGGTAATCCTTTGGTTCATTTTAGATTGTGCTCTAGGGTTTTCAAAATCAGTTTAGAATAATTTTGTCCACATTAATTTTTTTTTTTTTTTTTTTTTAGCTTTGAGTGCATTATAAGTGTCATTTTCAACTTACATTAGGTACCATTTTCAGAAATTATTTTTCTCTTCTTGTCATTTTAGAACTTTAGGTATTATTTTCATGTGCTTATGTCACTGGTTTTTTTTTTTTTTTTGTACATTTGCTTTTTAGTCTTGCATTTTATTACATGTTTGTGAATTCATAGAATTGATGGTACAAGATTTAGTGGACAACTAGACTAATTATGGTACAATTTTAAGTAGCATTTTCTTTGTTATTTTTTTTCGATTGCATTCTATTTTCTTAATTCAAAATTTTTTATGATTAGTTTTCTTATTTTATTTTCCATTGTTGATTGTATAGGATTTTTTTTTTTTATATTGATTGGCTAAACCAACTTTAAATAGTGTATGAAGATAAATGGTACTTAGTTTAAGAATCTCGTTTTCTAATCCTAGAGGGTTCAACATTCAGAATCTCTAGTCTCTATTATTATTTGATGGCTTGTGTGCTTGCAGAGTTCCCCAATCAACAGACAAGAGAGTCAAGCCATGAATTAGTTTTGTATTATCCTAAACCTTAATTTAATGGTCTTAATCATTTTAACTTTAGTTCCTAAAAATTTTTCTTGCTTACATTCATATTTTTGTTAATTATGTTATTCTTTACATTTTTATGTTATTGTTTAGAATAAATTATGGGGTACTTAAAATAGAAGATTTGATGTTATTTGAGGTTTGACATGTTTTTACTCATACTAGACATGCATATGCATGCATGACCTCTCAACCTGAGCTTTGTCTTTTTAGGAAGAAGTAAAATACCTATCACACTGCGAAATACTTTCACTTAGATTGAACAATTTCTACTTGTAACCTATGATAAATGAGAATTGAGATGCCTTATTAGCCTAACATGAATGACAGTAAGGAACAATTTGAAAACCTTTTAGCCTCTACCAGATCTTAAACCCTACATATAGTGCACCTTTAGAGGCCTACCTCAGATAGAATCATGTCAATCTCATAAACCTTAAATAGGACACATGAAATGCTTTGTTATATTCATTTTTTTTATTTTTCTTGTTAGTTTTATAATTCTTCTGTGTGATGTTAGATTGATTTCATCTAGGATTGTATGAAGTTTTTATTTCAATAAAATAAACAAACTCAAAAACAAAAATTTACATCAAAAAAAGGATTATTTTCTATCATTTCATTTAAAAAAATGGGTGGTTTTTTTTCGTTTAAATGTCTTAAAAAATACGAAAAAGTAAAAAAAAAAATTGATCACATCACATCATAAATACGTTACATTTTATGTGAATATGTTCATTTTATGTGCATCATAAATATTGTCGCATTGCAAGTACACAATCAATCATGCAAACACATGATTTATCATTGAAAATATTATTGCATTTCATGCATATCTTTGGTACATAAATCCCACATTATTTTTGTAAATACTTTGCATTCGATCCTAAAAAAGAAGGATTTATATACCAAAGATTTATCTATCAATGTATACTTTAGAATTTTGAAACTAATATCAAAAGCAAAAACTGTTATTTGTCAATGAACAAAATGGACCAATTTTGAAAGGTTATTTTGAATTCTTTGGAAATCAGACATGATACTCTCTCAAAAATTTAAATGTTGGTAATTTGATATGTGTTAAAATTATGTTCGAACCCTACATGCTCTAAAACCATCCTAATCCCCTTTGATGACAAAAAACTCACAAATGTCTGGATTTGTTTCCTTCAGGCAATCTTTGTTCTATGTCATATGGCACATAGCCATAAAAAAACCAATTTCTTGCCTAAGGCAAAGTTTTTATGTCAAAATCTTCCCTTTCATTTTATGAAAAAATTAAGTAATTTGAAACCAAAATGAGACTTTTTGGAATGCATATTAGGTTAGAACTTAAAACACTCTATATAGCATGATTTTTTTTGCAAACCCTTATTTAAGTGAAAAAAGAAAAACAAAAAAAACTGTTGATGGTTACATTATGCATTCAAAATATCAAAATGATTCAAAAAGAAAAGTAAAAAATTCAAAAAAAATCCAAAAAATCCAAAAAATGAAAAAAATCATGTTTCTTATTTTCACAAATGTTTGCTTTTTAGTTCAAGTGATTGTATTTGAAATGATGAATGACCATATTTCTTACACATCATGAATAGAAAAAAATATCTTTTGCTACTGTTTTACGCCTATTGAAGTATTTTCTTTTAAATGAACCCTAACCAAAGATCACCATCGACACTATAGGGTAAAAGAACTAAATGTTTGAGACTCAGGCATAATAAAGTCTTATTGAAGGAAAAAATGCTTTATTTTAAGCAATGAATGTTTATGGATTGAGTTTTAAATTTGAAAAAAAAAAGGAAAATTGAAAAAGTCAAAAAATGAAAGTGAAATAATGAGAAGAAGGCTTTAACAGAGATAAGATAAATATCTCAAAGGAAATCGTCAACAAGTTATGAATGATCTTTGGTTTCATTAACCTCAAATATGTATTTTGGGCTTGTTTATCCTTTCTTTCATAACTCTGAACCCTAGTCTATATTACATACTCTAAAAAGTCCATTTTGATCAAACATAAACATTTGAATTGAAGAGCTTAGCTCTTAGAATGTACATACTAGTTATCGATATATGATATTTTATTTTGTCTTTTGATGTTAAAAACATTTGTAATATGTAAATCAATTCTTATTGTGAAAATTTTAAATGTTAGAGTGTAAGATGGAACCATTAACCAAAAAAAAACCAAAAAGGAAACAACAAAAAAAGGGAAAAAAAGGAAAAGAATGAATAATAGAGCTTTAGGAAAAAGCAATCTAAAGTAGAAATAACAATTATGGTGCCATATAAGATTTTGGAATGAAAAGTTTCCAAGGTTTTGACTAAGAAAAGATACCATAAAGGAAATTTTAATAAAAATGATAGATTTTTTAGAGATCAATACTGGTTGAAGATCGTACATGTTTTAAAAGATTGAAAACTTGAAATCCAAACATTTGTTTCTTCCTTGCAAGCCATCAAAACTTTGTTTATTGCCTAAAAATAAATGATAGTTTTGACACATATTGAAGTATCCTATTAAGAAATTGAAAGTGTCAAATTGTGTTTGGTTTTCAAGGAATAAAAATGTTTTGAAATTTTATTTCATTTGTAAGCATAGGTAAAGGAAAAACCCCTCTTTTGTTGAACTGCAACATTGGTAAATCTTTCAACCAAAAAAATAAAAAATAAATTGTTGATTGACCCCATTCTTGGATATTTTCGATACTTATCACAAATTTTCAAGAGATTCAAAAGTTAAATGTTTTTAAATTTTTATTGATTATGGAAATACTTTATGTGGTGCAATTTTGTGATTATTTTGGAAAAGTTTGGACATTATATAAGATACTGAGATCATTTTGTAGTTAAGAGAAATTTTGAATGGCAAGAATTTGAATAAAATCTTCTTTTGAAGAATTAAAAAAAAAATCTTTGCATCTGCATTGTGGTAGTTAATTGTCCACATTTGCATCTTTGCATGTCATGTTTGCATTCTTAAAAGACATTCACCTTTACCTGAGGCATTTGTATCATATGGACAAAAGTTACATTTGCATGGTCCATTTACATTGACATGGCATATCTACATGTAAAGAGCATTGGCATTTACATCATTGGGATAAGTTTTGCATTTGTATCTTTGTTAAACAGCTTTGCATCATGGAAAAGATATTTGCATATTAATCACTAGAAAAGAATTTTGTATTTGTAATCATTTTTATTGATGTAGAGATATTTACATTTTCATCATTTATTTAGATATTTGTATCATAGTTACATTTGTTAATTTTGCAAATAGTGAGGAAAAAAATAAGAGATATGGATGTTCTTTTGAGTTTTGAAAAAAAAAAGAATCAAGGAAAAAATTTGTCAAAGAAAAATAAGAGTATCAAAAAACAAACAAAAAGGAAAAAAGAAAAAGAAATAAAAAAAAATCAATAAAAGAAAAAGAAAAGAGTTTGTTCGAGAAAAATGAAAAGCTGATATTTAAGAAATAAGAAGAATGACAAGAGTTCTTCTAAAAAAAGAAAAATGTTTGAGAATTTTAAAAAGAATGAGATTTTTAAGATTAGATTTGAGATACAACTCAAGCCTAGTGTAGCTAATATTAATAAGATTTAAGCCTAATTTAACTAGCACTCATATTTAAACCCAAATTAGTTGGTATCGATAAGATTTAAGTCCAAATTAGCTGGCACTAAGATTTTAAGTCCACATTAGCTGACACTCATATTTTAAGCTAATTTAGCTAGCACCGATAAGATTTTAAGCCTAGTTTAACTCACACTAAGATGAGATTATTAATCCCAATGAAGTTAGCACCAATTAAGAAAAAAGTTATGATTGAGTTTTGTTCAAATCACTCGTGGGTGATATCTAGATACATCAAATTCACTCGGTAGTAATATTCGAGTATCTAAGTTTGAATTTGTATTTTTTTATTTAGTAGTGATAGACGAAAACATTAAAATCACTCGGTGGTGATATCTAAGAATCTAAGTCTGAATTTGCATTTTTTTCTTTTTCGGTAATGATATCCAAAAATATCTACATTCGCTCATTAGAGATATCTGAGTTCTTTTCAATGGTAATATCTGAAGACATTTGCATCATTTCTTGGTGATGATATCTGAGGTCTCTTTGGTGGTGATATTTGAAATCATCTACATTCACTCAACGATAATATCCAAGTTTTATTTGGTGGCGATATTTAAAGACATTCATATCCTTTCTCGATGGTGATATCTGAAGTCTCTACGATGGTGTTATCCAAAGTCATCTGCATTCACTCGGTGATGATATTTGAGTTTTCTTCAGTGATGATATCCGAAGACATTTGCATCTTTTCTCGATGGTGATATCCAAGTTCTTTTCAGTGGTGATATCTAAAGACTTTTGTATCCATAGTGGTGATATCCGAGGTCTCTTCAATGGTGATATACAAATTCATCTGCAATCACTCAATGATAATATTCGAGTTCTCTTTAGTGGCAATATCCAAAAACATTTCCATTCTTTCTCGATAGTGATATCCGAGTTTTATCTGGTAGTGATATCCAAAGACACTTGCATCATTTCTCGATAATGATATCCAAGGTCTCTTCAATGGTAATATTCGAAATCATTTGCATATTTTCTTGGTAATGATATCTAAACTTTCATATACACACTCTTCAGTGACAATATCTAAGGTTGTCTACATTTTATCAATAATAGTATATGATTTTTCTTTAATGGTCATATTCGTGGTCATTATCAATTCCTTGATGATGATATCTGAGTCTTGAAATCTAAAAAGTTGAATGTTTCATTTTTAATAAGTAAGTTTGAAAAACTATTTGTAAGTCCTTCAAGCATAATCCCCAAAACCCTCAGGCAAAGATGAGAAAGATTTGTAAGTCCTCCAGGTAAAATATTTTAAATTTTTAAAGTTGTTAAACCTTTGTTTAGATGAGCATTCATAAATGTCGAGGTTTATAAGACCTCCAAACATAGTCTTTAAGTCCTAAAGGCAAGATTCGTAAGTCTTTTGAGTCAAAATTTGTTAAACCTCTAGGTAAAAATTAGAATTATTTGTAAGTCCTCCATGCATAATCCCCAAGATTTTCAAGCAAAGATGAGAAAGAGTTGTAAGTCTTCTAGGCAAAATATTTTAAAATTTTACAGTTATAAAGCCTCTGTTTAAAAGAGCATTCATAGATGTCAAGATTTATAAAACTTTCGAATGTAGTCTCTAAGTCTTTTGGGTAATATTTATAAGTTTTTCAAGTGAAATCTATTTTAATATCAAATTTTGTAAGACCTCCAAGTAAAGATGAGAAAGATTCGTAAGTCTTCTGGGCAAAATGTTTTAAATTTTTAAAGTTATGGAATGGTATTCATTTCAATTTAACTTTGTGAACATGTTTAAGTTGATTCATTTAAGTGTAGGTTTAATGTGTTTATGAGTTTTTAGATGGTTTGTTTATATTTTAAAGTGTTTTTATTTGTGTTTGGTCAATGGAGTAAATCAATTTGCCCAAACAAAATTGTTTTCTTTTTGTTTTTGACCTATTTTTTATTTTTTGTAATGTACAAAAAAGAACAAATATAGACACCTAATTTTATCCGAGCCAATAGTTTATTTTGAAATTTATTGATTATTGTTTTAACTACTTTCAACTAAGTCCAACTATTAAAGTTCATTAAAATTTAAGGTAATTTAATTTATTTTATATTTTAATGTTTTTATAAAAATATAATAATAGTAAAAAAATAATTAAAAAATCCAAAAAAAGGTCAAAATCAAATTTCTTCAACATGGATCATTTTCTTTCAATGAAAAATACAAGCATTGAATGTTTTACTATTTGAGTTACCCAGCTAATTTTGCAACACAAAATAAAGGTTTGAATCCTTTAATATATGGGACAATCCCTAAAAATCTAAGATTTGATCCTAAACCAGCTCTCTAAAAGAGCCATTCTCAGAAGATGTAAAAGGGATTTTTGGGGGAAATTTGATAGGCCAATTTCAACAAGCAATACTATTTGGCCTCCCTCTCCACCGCTTCTAATGTGACCACCCACCTACAACCACCATCACCAAACTGAAGCCATTATTAACCAACCCTCCCAATCCCACCAACAACACAAACTAAGTCCCATACGCCAAGCACACAACATCTACCACCTTGACAACTTACTAGACAAAAAAAAAAAATTTCTAAAAGGAAATACACAAACCAAATATCTAAACCCCCAACCATGACCATCATTTTCATGGCACCAAAAACACCCTTTGCCTCCATAATCCATTTCCTAAACCACTATAACTATGAACCACCACACCACCACCAAAAATTAAAACCTATAGCCATAAAAAAAAAAAACCACAGTCCTCTTTTTTAGGAGGAACCTTAGTCACAGCCACAATAAACATCATAAAAAAAAAAAACAAAAACAAAAACAAACAATAGCAAAGTGAGGTTTGGGTTTTAATTGACTTTGAAGAAACATAAGAAAGAAACTTTCTCTCAATTGGGTTTTTTATTTTACGAGATACAAGGATATTTTAGAAGACAAGAAATGGTGAAAATAAAGATCGAAAAAAGGAGAAAAACATAATTTGAATTGGCCAAATCAGACAACGGGTTAGCAGCTTTCAGTAATTTGAAGTTTCGAACTTGGATTTTAGTTCTATGAGTTTTGGTTGGTTTTTAAGCAAAACTAGAGTAAAAAAAAATAACAAAAGGGGATCAAAAAAAGCTTTGGGACAAAATTTGGGCTCGAACCAACATCGAACAATGATGGCGAGCGACGGTCTAACCAGTCACCAGTCATTAATATTTGGTTTTATGAATAAGGGTCTTAGGATTTTTGAAGAAAGAGGAAGATTTTTTTTATTAACGGATAAGAAGAAACAAAAAAACAACAAAATTTTTGAAGGCTTTATAATCAAGCAAAAAAAAAACTTAACAGTCAACCCATGCATGGACTCGATCTAACCCGACCTAAAGTTTGTATGCCTGACCCTCATTCGGCTCTAATTTGGCTAGAATTGAATCGATCTAGTTGAATCGGCCTTTAAACTATTAAACAGGTTCTTGAACCATTAAACTACAGCTAAACAATTCTTGAATGGCCATGAACCACTTCAAATCGTTTTGAATTGCACTAGACAGGCCAAACTGCCATTGTTGGACCGTTGATTGGTTTAATTAGATATTTTGGGTAATTTTTTTTCTTTTATTTATATTTTTGTTTTATACTTAATATATGCATGTTTAAAATTTAAGGTTATTTGAGCATTGGGGTATTTATTTAAATAATAATAATAATAATAATAATAATAAAATTATTAAATAAATTGCTAAACTAAAATCTTTTGCATAATAATAATTCTACCATAAAATTGAGCAAATTTTAAGAAAAAATAATAAAAGAAATTAATAAAGAAAATTAATAAAGAAAATTATTTCAAATAATAAATTTGTAGATAATTGTGAATGTGCAATCAATAAACAAAATCTTTAAATTCTACCAAAATGATGGTGAATTTTTAAAAAAATTCCAATAATATTTATTTTGAAACAAAACTAAAATAAAATAATACAATTAGATAAAATTAATGAACTAAAAGCCTAATATTTTAGGATTCTCGATAAATAGTTAGAAAATTATGAACATGTAATTTTCTAGAGAAGATTATTTTAGAATTTTACCAAAATGATGGAAAATTCAGGAAAATAAGATGTCAAAGGTCAGAAAAAAAAGGTCTAACATTGATGGTTTGCATTTATTCCCAAGTATAAAATATAAAATGTCAATTAATTAAATTTCATTTTTATAAAATTTCAATAAACCATAAAAATAAAAAAAATAAATCATTAATCAACAACGTGGTTCTAAAGGAATTTACAGACAAGTAATTTTCTTAAGAACTTGTAACAAAATATATTTTGTCTAAATTATTCTAGAATGATGGATAATTTATAAAATTAAAAATTAAAATAAATTTTAAATCTTTTTCTCATAAAGTCTAAATTATTCAGATCATGAACTTTTAAAGATTACGAATGAGTGATCTTCAGAAGAAAATTTTAAGAAATAAGATATTTCTAAATTTTTTTAAAATGATGAAAAATCTAGATGCATTCATAAAAATAAAATAATTTTAATTAAAATGTAAAAGAAAATTTTTTAAATGAAATCATAAAAGCTTCGTCAATTTGACGCTAGAGCCTCTTTAATGAAACGAATGGATTCCTTAAATATTCTTAAGGTAAAAAAAATTTCTAAAGATTTTACCAAATTGATAGAAAAATCTTATGAAAATTTTCAGTATTTAAATACTTAAATTTAATTTAGAAAAAAAGATAATTTAATTAAGACCAATTTAGGATAATACAAAGTTAATCTGTATTGTCTTCGGACAAGTGCTATGAGGGTGCTAATAATTCCTTGCATGTAGTCGTACTTCCGAACTTAGCTCTTTAATGTGGACCAAAACCTACCCTTTTTTACAAAATCTTGATTAAACTTAGGATTTATTTAAAAGGTTAATTTTAATTGGGTGGTCAATCACTCTTCAACAAAAAAATATTAGCAGCAACTCATTATTGTTATGTCTAACTATTGAGATCCCGAACTTATACGTTATGACTTATCCAAATAAGTTTTTATTTTAAATGAAAGAATGATTTATATTAAGAAGTTTATTTAGGTAAAAATTAAAAGTTTAAAATTTATTTAGATACAAATTAAAAGTTAAAGATTTATTTGAATGTAAATTAAAGATTGAAGACATATTTGGATATAATAACAATTGTAAAGTTCAAGGGTTTTTTTATTATTTTAACAAAAAAAACCCACAAAATTTTAATTGGTTGCCATTTGACAATCAATTAGGAGCTTAATTAGGGTTTTCATTGAAAATAATATACTCCTTCCATCGCAAATTGTTTGGATGTTGTTGATTTTTACGAAATTTAAAAAAAGTTTTGATTTTAATGTATTTAATATTAAAATTTAAAAAATTTTTATAAAATTAAAATTTCATAATTATTAATGTCAAAAAGTAAAAAAATCATAAAAAAATAATTTTAAAATATAAAAAATAAGAGTTTTAGATGTTAAAAAAGGAAAAATGGCGTAATTTTAGGACATCTAAAAAAATGAATAAAGAAAATAGCACAGAAAGAGAAAAACTTAATTTTAATTTGATGTTATAGATACATATGATTAAATTATTAAAAGTTTTAATTAATAATTAAAGGGAAAAGAGATTTGAATCTTTATCACGTACAAATTGTTTTTTTAAGTGGTGAAATCCAATTCAAACAATTAAACAAGATTTAAAACCCAGTTTAACTCAATTGAATCAATGTGTTAATGGTTTTTTATCGATTAGACTATCAACCAATTTAGTTATTCTTTATATCTAAACAAGGCTTCCATTTCAGAGCACTTCTTAAAACACTGCTTATACCTTCTCTTCCTTTACGTTGAGCCTTTCTTTTAATTGTACTTTTTGTCATTTACAACTTTTACTATAATAAATTTTAGAGTTTTTTTTTTTTTGTTCTAAGATAATTTAAAATTTTTATTCCTAAAATAAGATACTTTTAAACTTATTTCCATAATCAAGATATTTTAAGCTACTTAACTTCCATGTCATTTTTTCTAAAGAGAAAAAATTCCTTATCCAACTGCAACCCTAATCTGCTTCAAAGCCAAAAGTTGTAATGTGGCAAGTCCAATGCTTGCCATGTGTTATTTTTGTTATTTTTAATTTTCTTTCAAATATTTTTAACAGTTAATATGTTAACATGTAACAAACTTTTTATTTACCATATGGAATTTTTTAAAATAAAAAAATTCAAAAAAATTATATACTTAATTATAATTATAATAAAAAAAAACATAATAGGAGTTGATATAGAAATGATGATGTGTTGTTGGCAATTATAATGCCCTCAAATTATTTTGTAAAGTGAAAAACAAACACCTAGATAAAAAAAATTTATAAAAATATATTTAACTTATCAAAGAAAAAATCAACCTTCAAAATCTTAAAACTAACATATTAAATTTCAATCACTTATTAAGACAAAAAAAATGTAACTAAAAATAATCAATTGAAAGAATAACTTACATGAAACTCAACTAAAAGATCTTACAAAAAATAATAAAAATTCTTTAAAAAATTATCATATCTAAAATTTAAATATTTTTTAAAAATGTCTTTTAAAAACTAAAAATATATAATTAAAAAACTAAAAATATTAAATTTGATTTTTTTAATAAATAAAAAAAATTAACAACAACCAATTAACACAAACAACCATATATAAAACTCTAGATATAAAATTTTCAAACTCTCTTTTTATTAATCTAAAAAATTTAAAAATTAAAAAAGATAAAACTTTTTAAATTATTTCTATAAAAGTTAAAAAAATCTTCATGCCAAGTAGAGGTAATATTCTAGTAAAGTTTTAAACAACTCCAATTTTGAAAATAAGATTATAAAGTACCTTATTCTAGAAAAAATAAACCATAAATGTTGCAAATGTTTCAAGTTTTTTATTATTATTATTATGTAAATAAATAATAAATATATTTAAAGTTAAAAAATTTCTATTATGCACGTTTACTTTGAACTCAACTTGCATATTTTTTTAACCAATGTAAAAAAACAAGATTCGAATGTCTATTACTTGTCACCATATAAAAAAATTCAAGGATCAATATACTAAGTAGTACTACTAGTTCTCTGTCTCTGCTTTTTCTTCATAGAGAAAAAGTGAAAAACAATTTGATAATATAAGATAGTCAAATGGCATCAATGTTATTGGTATCATGCCCATTTTGAAGAAAATCAATATATTTAAATTTATGTACTATTTCACTTTTTGTATTGATCCAAATCGATTCTTTTTTTCATCGACCATTTAGATTATATTGGTTGGTACAAGATTATGTTTTTTTTTTTTTAGTTTTTTAAATCTTTTCACTTATTTTAACCCTTTAATTAATTTCTAATGCTTTCTCCCATTATCAATTTTATTTTTTATAATTTCATCTAAAAATAATATATGTTCATTAAATTAGGTTATTGAATAATAATTTATTATATTTTCTAATATTTTTATATTATTTCATTTATTTTAGATTTTAAGTTTTAAATTTTAAATTTTAAATTTTTATGTTTTAAAAACCTATATTTATATATAATTTTATAAATATGATGAAGGTGTATTTGTGTATGTACATATATTTTATAAATAGAATCCATAAACTCACTGTACGTCAAAACAGGTCAATATCAATGCATCAATACCAAAAGAAAAATGGTACATTCACTAGTACGATACTGAACACTTTGACTTGTGTTGTACATACCTCTGAATCTCTCATCATGATGCATCTTGTTAAGTAGGTGAGATGTATAGGGTGGATTTTTATTTTTTCATTTTGGTTAAACAAGAATGAGTGGTTTAGGTTCTATAATCATCAAAATATGTCTACTAACAAAACAAGACAAATGTCCCAATTATAAATGCTTGAATTGATCAAAGATTCAAAGGACAAGGCATCGAGGCTTTAGCTTTTTTATAAGGAGAAGATATTAAAATTTTAAAATTAAGTTTCACGTGAATTTAATTATTTAATTAAATTATAATTTATTAATTCATTATTTAATTAATTATATGAATAAAATATTTAATTATAAATATAAATTCAAAAAAAAATTTAAAGAGCTACCTTTTGCTTTTAAAAGTTTTTTATGATTAAAATCTTCCAAATGTCGGCTGCCTCTTAAGTATTAAAATCTTTATTAAAAGAAGTGTAAAAAAAAATTATACGAAAATATGAGCACCAATTACACAATAATTTTATATATTATATATATATATATTTTTTGTTTTTTTTAATTTGAAGTTGTTAAAAATTTAATTCTAATTATTGAAATTAATACGTTAATACCTTACTAATAGATTACATTGGTTATTAATGTATACATTTTTTATATTTTATGAAGATAATTTGTGGGATGATTTTTATTTTTTTCTATCATTTTCTTATCTATGTCTTAATATAAAAAATGTTCTCCGATTATCTTTTAAATGGCCACTTCAACAATGTCTTAAAAAAATTGAAGGTTAAATTTAAGGAAAAAATTAATTTACAATTGTCTCTTGTTTCTTTTGTTTAAGGGTTGGAAAACCTTTAGACTCTCTTCCTCTCCTTCTTTTTTTGAGGCACCTCTCTCCATTTTGTCATCTTCATCGTTCTTTTATTAGCGGCATTGTCATTGTCTGTTCTATAGTCATGGCTATCATTTGCCAACATTAGCCTTCCCATGATTTTTCTTTATCAATCTTTGCTTAGAAAACACATTTTAAAAACCTAGAGAATAATACTAAAAAATAACATTGAAATTGATTGTTTTTGTTGAAGGCTTCAAATATGCTAAAAGAGGGAAGGAGTTTGAAGGAAGGAGCCGAAGAGGTAAGATTGAAACACTCGGTAGGTGCAAAGTACCAGAGATTTTATCAAAGTTAAAACCAAGGTGAAAGACTACTGTTTGAGAGAGACAATCTTGATAATCAATAGGTTGTGTTCATAGTGCATTAATAAGGAGATGTGGGATTAGTTCATGCATGAATCTGACCTACCATTTATTTCTCATGAATTGTTAATATTATTGTTTTTATGTTGTCATTGAATTTTCTAGGTATCAATTTTGTGTTTGAATTGTTTTTTTATGTCATGCATGGTTTTTTTTGCTAAGTTTTGCTTTTTTTATTTGGGTTAATAATTATGGATTGTGAATTGATGGAAGCTAGTAGTTTTATATTTGATAGGTTTTTTTTTTAGCCCTAGGGTAATGAGGTAGGCGAATAGGACAATTCTTCTAAAAAAACCTTAATAGCTAGAGTAAGATTCTAACCTCAATTTTGACTTTCTTTCTTTTTTTTTCAAGCCCAAGGTAAAATCAATTTGTAGGAATAATTATTTACTTACTATTAAAAAAAAGAAAAGAAAAATTCAAAATTAGTGTATTTATGGAATTCATTGTGTAAATGTAGGATTATTATAAGATATTGTAAGTGGATTATAATGCTATGGAATATGTTATTCTCTCAAATTATATCCAACTTGCACTAGTTACTTTTTTCTTTTTCTAAAAAGTTAATTTGAGTTTTCTTTTTAAATTTTTTTAACTAAATAATATGAATTGGTTTTTGGCATCCAAATAAGTAAATAAACAATGGGAATCGCACCACTTCAAGATTTTAAGAGATAAATAAGGCCTACTAGGGCAATCATCTTACTCTTTTTCCTCTTCTTTTGGGTTTATGTGTTTGCTTGCTTTTAAGTAAGGTTATTATATTAGTTTTTCTCTCCGTTTCATTTTCATATCTGGCTTTTCATTTTGGTTTGCCAATTTCACCATTGTATATTTTTCATTGATTTTTTTTAAAGGGAAACCATTTCAATTATCCTTTATAGTTTCCATAATCTGCATATTATTTTTTGCTTGAAAGATTCTATCAACATGTACCTTTTTTATAGTTGATATGTTCATTATGATGGATTTTCTATGAGCCAACAGTTGTACAGGTAGTGAGTTTAAAATTAATAAGGTCCATATTCATGAAGTTAAACTCAACTGTAAGGAATTATTATCTATTTTTTACTATTTTCATAATATCAAATTAGGTTGGAATGACATGATTAAAAAGGGTGAATCTGTGGTTCGCTAATCTGCTAGAAAAGATGGACAAGGTTAAGTGTAAACCTTCTATTGCTTTACTAACAAGATCAACCCCATTGAAGCAATTACATCTTATTCGTAAAGTATGTATATAATCTAGTGCCTTTACATGGTATATAACCATTTTGAGTTTCACCAACCTTTTTAAGTTATAATATCTCCAAACTGAAAATATCTCATTTGCCATTGGAACCCATAGTTTAATAGTAGAAAAAGTGGAGTTTTCTTTTTTATGTATTGCTGTGGTAGATGAGCAGCATTGTTTTGGCGTGATCCAGAGAGAAAAGTTTAACAGTAGGGTTGTCCACTTTTATTTGGCTAGAAATGATAAATCCTATGCAAATATTTGAGGAGATATATATGTCAATGGTGAATTTTATTAAATGTGAAATCTTCATATAGTGTTTCAATCATCAATAAATTGAATAATAATAGTTTGGATAGTTAATCTTATGATTCTTTCTTCATCATCTCTTCTCACTGAAGTGTTCACATTATACATTATCCATGTGTGTCTCTCGGTCACATAAGTTTTAAGTTAACTTCTTGCTATAATAAAACTGAAAAGTTAATTATGCCTTTTAAATGATTAAAAATTTGCATAAAAAAGCTCTGATGATAAAGTTTCAATTGTTTGAGGTTATGTTTTATTTTATTGTGTTGTTATCCAAATTGTATGTGGGTCTATGAGTTTTTAAGTGCATGGTTGTAATATCTTTTTTAAGAGAAAAAAATATATCACAAGACAAATCTTTATTGTCAGTAGTTAAGATTGGTAAATGAGAAAATATTGAAAAAAACATTGGTATTTGATAAAAAAAAAAAAATCACTGAAACATAGCAATATAAGTTTTGCCTTTGGGTTAATAAATATGCCCTTTTTTGCTTTGTTAATGGTGAAGTATCCTATTCACCTATGAATTTGTATGTTTCATTGCATTGTTAACATTCTCATGAATTTTTTTTGGCCCAATTTTCATGAAATGTAATTTACACAGCAAATGTAGCTTTATGTCTGTGATTAATATTGTTTTCAATTAACATCTTAGTTAGGCTTTCTCAAATGTCACTTTTAACCTTGAATATTTAACATATTTTTCAATATATCTATTCTTTTAGTCCATTCTTGAATTATGATAGACACCTGCAAGTTAAATACCAATTGATATTAGAATGCTGACAATTACCATTTAATTATAAAGAAACATTGCTCTACCCTTATAGCCCTTGCCCCAAACATAAATGAAAAAAAAGGAATTTTTTTTATTTTAGAATCTAATTAATGATATATGTTAACCCTTAAGTTCTATTTGACATCAAGGTATCATTTCATCCTTATGTTCTTTACAGAAGTTATTCTTTTTATTATGTGCAAATGTTGTTATGATGAGTAAATAGAGAAACTTAACGTTATAGCTATATTATACTTCAACAAGCTCAAGAATACAAGTGGTTGACACAAATGTTTCCTCAGAACAGGACCTCTTTATGGCTCATCATGTTCTTGCCATGTTAACTACTTATATCCCAAAAACCCTTGCTCTTGCTTTGTATGATGATATGTCTTTGACACATGTATGTGCAATTTGCTATATTTTCAACTGCTTGAATTCTTTGTAGTTGTATTTCATATTTAAAGAAATTGAATCCTTGATTTAATGCTCTGTATTGAAGAAAGTTTGTTAATTTTTTTATTTAAATTTCTATCATGATTCTGCTCAATTTTTTTAATATATCTTTTAGATTACCAAAATGTATTCAACAAAATGAAAAAAAAAAAAAGTATAATACATGGATTGAGCTAGGAACGAAAGGATTATCTAAGTTTACACCACTTAAAACTCAAGAAACAATTGAGAAAATTTAAAAGAAAATCCAAAATGATATATTAAGGTTCTTTACCCTATCAAACTTAACTCACCTATCCTTAAGGATAGTTTGACAACTTAATGGTGCATTTTAGGGACTTATTTATAGTTATGTTGTTCATTGCTTGCTAAAGATTTTTGTTGGGTTTCTGTAACTATAAATTTTTTTCTTCTTGCTTTACAGGCATTTAGGCTAACTGAAACACAAAGAAAGAAGATAGAGCTAACTTTCACGATCAAGCCTATTGTTCATGTGACAAAAGAGAAAGAGATTTTGATATAAAATGACAAGCAAATTTACTTCAACAAAAATCTTTCTTTTTTATGTGAGTATTTGACAAAGATGATAGAAGAATAAATGGGTTTAAATTGTTTTTTCGTTATAAGCAAATTTGCTTCAATAAAAATTTTTTTTTATGTGAGTATTTGACAAAGATGATAGAAGAATAAATGGGTTTAATATTGTTTTTTTTATATATAAGTATGTAATATTCAATGATTTGATAATAGGCCCATCTCATGGGTACCAAAAATCTAACTATTATTGTCAATCTTTGAACTACCTTCCTTTTTAATGGTTTAGAGAGGCTTGGTATTGTTTCTATTTCACTCTTTTAAATTTTTATTTTCATTTTTTATTTTTCTTAATTGTTTGATTTTCTTTAATTGGTAGATTAGAAAATAAAAAACAATATTGAGACTATTTCACTTTTTTATATATAAGAATTCATTTTCAGTTTTCAATTGCTTTAGTTATCAATTTTTATGTTGCAACAGTGTTTCATTTTCATTTTGGTGATGTTTTACTCTTTTTTTGCTATTTGGGTTTTTGTTGTTTTTATTTTAATTTTTAATTTGATTTTGATTGGTTGTTTTTTTATTATGCAAATGGTTTCATTTCATGACATCAAATGCGAAATTTTGCAAAAAATTATTTAAATTCCTTAATTTTCATATTGAATGCCGCCACTTTCTTTTACATTGAGTGTATGTGTATGTGTCTGTTTGTGATGATAATTTGATTATTTCATCGTAGGCATGTTAGTTTATATTTTGAGTTCAAAATAATAAAATGAATTAATCATTTTGTTTTTTTTTTTACTAAAAAGCAAATTTATAGATATATCAGTTACAAATTTTTGGTTAATGAAATTGATTGAGTTGTATCAACTTGAATTGAATATTTGTTTTCATTTCCTTTTGTTTTTATTTTTTTTAACCCCAACCAATAATGAAATAGCCAAATTTGAAACTAAAAGCTTAAATGTCCTAGTAAATTGGTTAGTTTAGTTTGACCCTTATTGTATCCTTTATTTTTGTCCTTTTTTGTGTTTAAATCTATTCTTTTGATGGAATATTAATGTTCATTCTTTCATTAGTGACTTAACTTTAAAATATAAGAACATTTGCATAAGCATAAAAAGAATACAATGCCATTATTTGCACATATTTTATGAACCACTTTTACCCAATTTCATCATTATAAAAAATTAAAGATTAATTTATCTTTAGGCACTTCCACTTTTTAGCCTGTTATAAAATAAGTAAGGTTATACTTATATTAAGAGTAGAGATAATAGTGATTGGCTAGAAATTTCTTTTTGTTGCTTGATACATAATATTTATTATCATTGTAGGTCTACATTATGCATGACATGAAGATTTTCTTGTTCTTTTAACGCCACTTTCCTATGAAAGTGCTACCAATTTTTTTTCTTAAAAGCTCACTTTTCTTCATCAGTTCTTGAATACATTTGAATTATATTTACCAATTTACTATGCATTCATTTTCCTAAGAATCACTAAATGTTTAAACTACTTAATTATTTCACTTTTTTTAATTTTTTATGTAATTTTTTACATTACTTTTCTTTTAAAGCTTTTTGTATTAACTTTATTGAATTAAAAATTATTAATTAATTTATGTTAGATTTTGTAGCTATGATGATTTGATATATACTAGTGTTGGGAGCCCAACTTCGCTCAGTTTGTTATAATAATTTTTGATATTTTATTGAATTGATATTTATTTGAATAAATTTGACATAAAAATTTTATTTTTTTATATTTCAAATATAATTTTAAAAATAAAAATTATCTTATAATTAAACACATATTTTCCCTGAGCTTGTCATTAACCCTATTTCCTTTTTAAGCTTGTCAGCTCCACCAAACAAAATTGGTTATTGGAACAAATAATTGGTCAATCAAAATAAAATAACATACAAACCTTGCAACAAATTCTAATCATTCTAAAAAGCTTATTTACTTTTTAAAAAAATTCATAGTTGAAATTTGATTCTTGATATGATAATTTGCAATTTTTGCTTCACGCCTACATATTTCTAAAGCACAGCATGCATCCCCTAAAATAGTTGTTACTTGAAATATGCATATGATATATTTTAACATCAAATGGATTGTAGTACAGCCTAATAAAAATGTAAGAATAAATCAATTTTTTTAGATAAAAATAAAGAATTAAACCTAACTTTCACATAAAAACAATAACTTATATAGCAAACATTCTAAATTAATACACAAAGACTAACTTAAGCTTGGATACAAACTTCAAATAAGCCAAAACAACTGTCAAAAGTAAATACTGAGCTAAGACAATAAAAAACCTATAATATTAAACATCCCAAATTAATCATAAGAAAAAACAACTTTGAGCTTGCATAACAAAACCTAAAAATCAAAAAGTTAAAATAATAATAATAATAATGCAGCTAAAATAATAACCCAAGTTAAACTTCTAAAAAAAACATAACTTTGAGCTTTAATAACAAATAGTCAAGATCTAGGAATGAAAAAATAAGACAAACTAATAATTAAATTACAGTAACAATTATCCAGATATCAAAACAAAAAAATAATCATAAAAGGGTTTAAAAAACATATATTTAAACTTCAATACTAACTATTCAAAAGCCAAAAAAAAAAAAATGGTGATTGATAAAAAAAAAATAGGTACCAGAAAAGGACATGAGGTTAAGTTGCTAAGGCTTAGGGATACAACTATCATGAACTTTCATGATGATGCTGCCACTTTTTCCTAAGATCCATATAAGATTATAAAATTAGCGACAAAGTTTAGATATTAAAGACCTTGTCTCCTTCACTGTTTTACTCTCTAAATAAGCTTGTGAAACACTCTCCATCTTTTAAGCTCTCGTTTATTGCTACTATAGGTATAACCATTGCAAAAGCAAAAGGCTTTTTTCATATTAACCAAAAAAGAAAAAGAAAGTTTTGCATGTCTTGTAGGATAGAATTTAGAAATAGACTAGTCTTTACAGTATATTATTAAAATTATATATCTTAAGCTTTTTTATATATAGACACACATATATACATATTGCACCTTACTTCACTTAGGTAAACAATTTTTTTGCATATTGCACCACAAGCAATATAATGGTTCTAGAACCTATTGTGCACCTAGCACCCTTGATAACACTGAAACCAAGTACCTTATTTAAAAGAAAAAAAAAAGTGAAAAATATGTTTGGCATGATAGCCATTTATTTTCTATTTGGTTAGGACTGTTATATCACAAACTTAATTTACTATATTTAATCTCACATCACAAAAACAAGTAAATATACATAAAAGGTCAACTAAAAGTATATATCCATCATCATATGACTTTTTATGATATACGAAAAATGCTTAAGACTTACCACCACATTATTCTGAGAGAAAATTAGACCATATGCTTCATTTGGTTTCATGGCATAGTGAATTCACTTAAGAAAACCATTTTATAATCTATCATTCAAGTAATCCCATTCAAAAGAAATCCATAAGCCAATAAGATGGCCAAACTCATTGAAAACCCTGACAAACCAGTCTAATGAATGTAGAGTCACTTAAATTCTTTACCATATCAACCTTTAAAAGCCCATCCAACCTAAAAGTCTCAAAACCTTTTTCATACTCAGCTCCAATTGCCTAAAGGGAAAAATAAACATGAACAAACAATCAAAATTTATCACAACACATACATACCAAAAAAAGACCATATTAAAATTGTTCATCTCTCTAAATTCACATAATTTACCAAGAAAAACAAATTATTTCTAAACAAATTAAAAAAAAAAAACACATAAATCACAAACTCAAATATCAAAACTACAACTTTTAAAGAAATTGTCACATCAATTCATCAAAAAAAAAGAAAAAATATTCCTTGAAAAAACCCCCAAAAAATAGAAGAAAAAGGCTAGCATGAAAACTAAAATATATTATAGGCAAACTATCCCCTTTGCCATGAGAAATTTCAATAAAAAGATTCAAATATCAAAATTTCCTTTTTTTTACAAATAACAAAAAAGAAAAAAAATTCCCATAAAATATACTAACAAATAAAAGAGAAAATAATACCTCTTGCATGAAAAGCTTGCTAGGTTTAGCTGGGAAGCCATTAAAAAAATCGTTTTCATCAAAGCTAGTTGAGTTTTTATTGGTTTAACTGGGAAGTAGCTCACAATCTCTCTCTCTCTCTTCTCTATTCACTTAGACTTTCTTTATCTCTCTCTCTTATCTGTCCAAAAGCCAAGTGCTAGTTTTGAAGCAACGAATACTTGCATGAAATTCATGTAGTAGTTCATGCCTTGACCATATGTGAAAACCTACTTTAAAAAAAAAAACACCTGTCAACTTTAGGATCCTTAAAGGATTTTTTTTATATAGGGTAGTATAAATTACTTATTCTAACAATGGTTAACTTGAAATCTAATTGTCTTTGATGGTTTCTTATTTTCGAATTTAACAATTATTTAAAAAACAAGATCTTGTATAAAATCAAGGTGGGTTCTTTCCTTTTTTATGTTGTTTTGCCTTCTAATTATTTGGTATTTTTAGATTTGTAGGATTATTATTTTTTAGATTATTTCAACATATATAATTAGCATTTTTTGGTTCCTCTAATTTATCTATTTACTAACATATAGATTTTTGTTGTTATTAATAACAAATGGCATATATGTTCTTGGTTCAACACTATAAACTCAACAAAGCTTACAGATTTTTAATTTAAAAATTATAAAGTTTATATTTTTTGTCTATTTGAAATTTGTTATGTATCTACTCAAAAAATTGTAAATATTTGTACTTTATTGATATAATTTTTACTCTTTTTTTTTTCAACTATCCTAATGTCAAACTCATGAAATAATTTAAAACTTTTACTTTAATTTGATATGGTTTTCTTTACTCTTATCTTTCATTTCAATAACTAACAATTTTATTAATATAACTAAAACTAACCTGTAACATCATGTGGGCCTTCCCTCTAGTGTGTTTATATATATATATATATATATATATGTATGTATGTATATATATGTATATATATATGTATATATATGTATATATATGTATGTCAATGTAATAGTATATTAGAATTATAAATCAAATCTTATAAGATTAAATCTTAGCTAACACTTAATTTTAAGCAAATGTAAATCCAAAAATAATTTTCAATATCACTTTTGAAATCACATGAGAAACATCTAATGCTACTCAAATTTTAAGAGCTAGGTTTGCAATTTAGACCTTCTTAATGCAATTTACTTGAGGTATGTGAATTTACTTTCTCTTTTATTATTCTTTTGGAATGGATGGGCAACAAATTGCTTTTCTTTTTGGCCCTCCGTTGCAGCACCAGGGGCATTGTACTACAACGAATTAAAATCAAAGCAAATCTGAAGATAAAAGCATGATGCCGATGATTCTTCAAACATTACCAAAAAGTTGAGAATACCGTACCATACGTTCAGATTCGCATAAAATCTTTCGACTTTGAGCAGAGTTATCAGAGCTTTTGCAGCCTGTGCCTTAACACAGTACAGTTCTTAAGTGTCCACCATTTTGTGCACACAATACTAAACTAGTCATAATCTTTTTTATATCCAACTGATCCATCCATTTGATTGATTTCATCTGGTTCTTGACTTTTCTTTGATCCCTTCGGGTTCCACCCAAAAAAAAAAGAAGGAAGAAAAGTGAAAAGCCACCAGAATTCCAACTTTTGCCAACGAAGCACCCTCAAAACCCTAGCTGTGTTCTACAGGGTACAGATTTTTTTTTCTATTTTTTGGTCTGCCTAGTGACCAAACGACAATAAGATGTACCAATTATGTGAATATTCAAAGTGAGCTACTTATTGTCATATTGGTAACAAAAGAAGATCTACAAAAATTTTGGGTTTTGGACTATTAGGCCACTCTGCTTGAAATGATTAGGAAGAGGAGCCAGCTTGCTGGTATTTCATGATGTACTTGTGGTTCACTTACAACTTGAGATTTTTAATTTTTTTTGTTCTTTAATTTTGAGTGCAGATAAATGAAATTTTATATCCGTTAAATTTAAGATGTTTTGTAAAGTATTTTGTTTTTTTTTTTTTTTTGGAGAGAAGATTTTTGTTATATCGATGTGCACAAAAGAATTTGATTTATCTCATGGTATCAGTGCGTGTATTGTCACTGATTATTGTTTCCTCTATTGAAATACCTTGTCTATGTTGCGATGTTTAAGCGATATGATAAGTCTGGTACATATACTCTGTGAAGTTCATGTTATGTGATAGGTTGGATATCTATACACGTAAAAGAAAGTGTTAGAATAGAGATAAATGAAATCTTACATATGTTAGCAAAATATTTTGGATACATAAATATAATAAAGTAATTTTCACTTATAAACAAGTAATTTTAACGTTAATAACCATCTTGAAATTTAACATTAACAATATTAATGTAATCCTTGGCAATCCGTCAGCAGGTGGGCATCATTTGGAGTCCTCACCCCTTGATGGGAGCTGCTTCAGGCGCCTTCAACGCCTTCAACGCCTTCAACGCCTTCAACGCCTTCAATATTCCAGCTTCTCATTGGATTCTTTGAAAAAGGAAGCTCACTGTAAAACACAGCTTATGAGTTGGTGGCGACCAAACATTTGCCAAAGTACCAATGAATGTCAAAGAATATGGCACTAGAGAACTAGTGTGTGGGTATTTCAAAATGATAGGCCAACTTTCGAAGATAAACTTGAAGTGGTCCTCCAGTGTCAGAATCCAACGTCAAGCCAAAGCTAGCTAGCTCCTGCAACGTATGCAAGCAATTGCTGTAGCTGGGTCGACCACCGGGCACCCGCGACATCTCTCCATGTGCCAAAAGTGATTCACTTAATTTGCTAAAGCTTTGAATTTTCTTTCCTTTCTTTTTTTTTTTCCCAATGGCGCCGATTTCGTATGGCATGGTTGTTCTAAAATATAATAAAAAAAGTTAGCAATCATTGTAATCAGCAAGTCAGCAACATGATGTATTAAATTTGTAAAGTGATACGAACCTAATTTAAATGTCTGCATCATTTTAGACGCACCAATAATTGTATGCTGCACTTCTTGGGATAATAATTGTTTGACTGGGCAAAACCTTTCATTCAAAGTGTCGGGGAGTCTCTTCCTTTGTGACAAGATTTGGCATTTTTTTAGTACAAAAGAAATAGAAAATAAAAAAAAAAGAGATTATAGGAATAAAAATTCAAATTTCATATTTATTAATAATTAATTTTTAAAAATAATTATATGAATTAATATAGTTAAATTTTAAATTTAATTTTAGATCACTTTGATATATATATATATATATATATATATCTAACAATTCATTAATGGAATCGCGACAAGTGTATCACGAATGCTAGAAGATGAGACAATTGAGTCATGTCTCCTACTTTCATTTGAGATTATGATGGCATATCAATCTTATCGAGACCGCCGCATTAGCCATGCTACTACCAAAGATTTGTTTGGAAGCGGCATTACCAGACGGTCTAAGTTATGCAGCACTGGTTCAATGGATGCAGACTGTTTAAGCTTAATCCTTTATTTTCATAAATCGAATTTGACAATTACATTTTTCTGTGCAGTTATTTGTAATCAACCTAACTTTTTGACATGAAATGAACTTATATACAAGAACAGAAGCAGGAAGTCTGTACAGAATATCTGCCCCCTGCAAGGCCACAAGTTATTATGTGGAGATCATTTCAAGTGCCGCAAATTATGCACAGAAAGACACAACTTCTACCAACAGAAGATCTTATTAGATTTCAAAGCGGAAATATGGAATTAAAATCATTACTAAAGCTAAAGCAGATCCCGACTGACATGCCAATTACTAGAGGAATATAAGGCTAAATGCAGAATATGCACAAGCTGTAGATTCTTCTTAGTTTAACTGATCAATTCAAGGCATATTTCAAGCTATTAATGGATAAATGGGAGCCACGCCAAAAATTAAGGTGACAGCAGACAGTTGAAATGCTGTCATTCGGTGAAGAGCAGAGTTTCTTTCCGGACATGATCATTGGAAAAAGCACATCTCTGAATGTTGTGTAAAATGAAGTATGATGACTGCACAGCACAGTCGGTCCAAAATCGTAACTGAGCAATGTACCCTTTTGTTTGACTCAGAAAAGCACAACAAGCAGATAAAATCTGACGGATTGTTGTCAGGCCACAGCTGCATTTATAGCCAAATGGAAAATTACTACTTACCAGTACTGTATTATAGGCTCCATATTCGTAAAACTCAAGCAAAAGAAGAAATGATTTTCCATTGAAATATTTAATGATTCTACTTCTGCTTTCATCAGGAGTATAAGATTATCTTCCAGTACTGCTGGCAATGCAAATTAATGAGTTCATGCTTGTTCACAAGTTACAAACTAGCATGAAGACGATTTCATGCGCGCTAGAGATCGTAATGATCATTCAGTTGATGGATGTTTAATACTCCTAGTAATACAATAAAGAATAGTCGACATGCCTACTTTGGTACTTCCCACTAACAGTAGTCAGAGCCATATGCTATAGCTTAGACATTTTATTATGTTAAACTAATTAAGAAAGAGTAGCAGTACCCAATTTGATCCTGTTATTTTTCCTCTCCTTGGAGACGTGGAATAATATCCATAAATGTTGGCCTGTTTTTGTTAGTTGTCATGGGAAATATGTAGTTTTTCATACGGTGGCTCCAAGGCTATCATTTGGAATATTTCCCAACCACAACTACATTGAAAATCAAAATACATTTATGTCGACCCTTCAAGCAAGAGACTGGTAACAAAATTTTAATCAAGTACAGTGTGATGATCATTTGATTATTGTCTATTGTCAGATCAAACAAAAATAATTGTTGTCTGTCGTCCTAACATATAAGCCCTACTTTAACATAAAGCAGTAGCTTTTGAGTGTAGCCTCGAAGGTTTTCAATAATATCCTCCACATATATTAAAAGCCTGCCTTTCTTCATCAACTAATAAACAAATTTGATTGTTCTGATAGATTTAAAGGAATCAGTGCATATATCAATCTGTATAACTTTTAAGCTTTCTGCGATCCGCACAATGCCAATAACATTGTTACAAAAAATAGATATATAGAAAATTATGGGTAAAGCCTGATGGCTTAAAAGATAAAAGCAAGATGATTTTTTTTTTTTTTTTTTTTTTTTTTTTACATAAGAGATCGTAATGATCATAAAGCAAGATGATGTCTCTTTTACTACCTGTAGTCTTAGTAGGTGTCTGAACTTACTATATTATCTTATGTCAATAAAGAAAATTTTAAATGCAATATATATTATAAGGGAATATTATATTATTTTATTATAAGAAATTACCTGTTATTATATAAATATTATATATTATTAATCACAAGTTAGCATTATAAAATAATAATGATTACTAAATTATAATTAATTTTTTTGAAAATAAAAATAAAATAATAAAATATATTGATTTTTTAATTAAAAATTTATTTTTAATCGAAGGATAAAATAATAATTTTATTATTCATTAATGACAGAGAATGATTTAATTAATAATTATTTTTTATTAATATTAATCTTTATAATAAATTTAATTAATTTAATAAAAAATAAAATAATCTTTTAATTTTATTCCAACTAGATTTCTTAAACAAACTAAACATAGTTCCTATTATATTCCATTCAAATGAATCAAATATCGTAAAAACTTCCTTATTCTATTTTCCTTCTTTTCTAATCTCAAATATAATTAAATATTTGAACTAAAACTCGGATCCGCTGACAATATTTATGTGGCGACCACATTTTTCCCTTGTTAATTGAATCTAATTCTGTTTACGGAATATATATACAAAATGGAAGGATATATGCAGCAAAGGGTCAAAGGAAAAAATACCCTTGAATTCCTGTTTAGAAACAATACCTAAGTTGGAGTTTTCCACAGGAGCTGTACTTTGAGTTGTGGATATACAGTTGTTGTTGCTACACTACTAGACTGGTTAATAACTAATAAGTTTAGAAGTGTGATGCAGTGCAGAAATTCACAGTGAAATTGTAAAAGTTCTATCAATGAGAAATAGTGCTTCACCCACCTAAACAGGGAAAGGACTATAAACCAAGCATTGCATTTGCATTGGAGAAAAAAACACAAGAAAGGCAACTAAATATTTAATCCCTCCCCAACAGTAATTTCAATAAACCTCGTCTACTTCCCATGGGAGGGATTTTCCCATAAACCAAAAGGCCCTGAAGCCAAAGCCAAAGCCAAAGCCAAAGCCTCGCTCTCTCTCATGTCATGTCATGCAAGTAGCACCTAAGCTTTTAACACCTCTCACTCCCCTTCACCCCCACGACATTTGTTTCTCTCCGCCAGCTCATTTACATCCCCAAAAAACACACACCTCCAACACCGACCCCCCTCTATCTCTCTTCTCTCCCGACGTATTCTCCACCAGATCTCCGGGAGTGACCCCCATAAAGATGCTTGCTTTTTCAACCCTCTCTCCGGTTTAGACCTCTTATAAAGTCTCCTCAGGCAACCACCATCTCTTTTCAACTTTACCCATATTCTTCTTTTTTTCTTGTTGATTCGATTTTTCTCTTCCTTGAGGTTTCTGTTTTTTCTTTCTTTTAGAAAACCTAGTAAGGCATAGAGAGGGAGTGTGTGTGTGTGTGTGTGTGTGAGTTTTTTTTTTTCTGTGTCTGTGAGCGTCTGGGGGGTTTTGTTAGACAGAAAATGGAGAATGGGGTAGACAGAGAAAGTGGGTCGATGATATTTAGCGAAGACGAGTTGAGGGAGGTAAGTGGATTGAAGAAAGGAGGAGATTTTATAGAAGTGACATGTGGGTGTACCAGCCATAGATATGGTGATGCTGTTGGCAAGCTTAGGGTTTTCTCCAATGGTGACCTTGAAATCACTTGTGAATGCACCCCTGGTTGCAATGAAGGTCTCTCTCTTTTCAACCCTTTTTTCTTTCTTTCTCCATCCTTTTTCTTTTCCTTTGATGCTGTATGGGTTTTGATTTTTGTGAACGTTTAATGCGTGCTTTATTCAAGTTATGGTGCATTAGACGTTGGTGGGTGTCGCTTTCTCTTATTTAATCGAGTTTTGGATAGAGTGAGAAGTGGATGGTGGGGAAGCTTGAGTCCTTTCGTTTTGGTTTCTTTTTCACACAGTTTATGTGTATGTTGTTTTGTCTCTGTGATTTGGCTTTCCTTGGTTGTAACACAACAAGCCGATGCTCATACATTTTTTGGGACACTCCATGAGTGACCTTGTTGTTTGAAGATCTTATCTCTGAGTTTGCATCTTCAGAATAACACCTGCATTGTCTTTTACTTAAGGTCTTCGATTCAGTCTTTTCAGAATCTGGTTTTTCAAAGCTTCAGTTTTGTCTTGTCGCTGGACAGAGTAAAATTTTTGGAAGAAACATTTTTAGCCATATGGGTTCCGTGCATGTTTTAGTTTTTCCTGTTCTGATGGTATGTCATTGTAAAGTGTGGTTGAGCATATTTAAACTTGGTGCTAATAAGGACGGCAATGTTTCCTGGGGATGAACGTCTAATTTTATTCGTTCTTTTTGTGTGCATGTGTTTGTCCTTACATAATGCTGCCGTGTGAAAGTAGTACGAATATGGCTTGGAGTTTCGGTTCAAACAGTACTTCTACTAGCAAGTGTTCAATTATTTCAAGACTTTAGCACATACATACGAAGCATTGCGTCAAATTTTATTTATCATTGAAACAGTGTTATTGAGGAAATCAAGTTTGGTAAAATGAAAGCTTTAATTATTTGTCAACTTTTGCAGTTTGATCAATGATTAATGTTACAAATATCTCCCATCTAAAGGATGCTCAGTTAGGAGTAGATTGCATAACTATATATTGTTGGCATGGGAAGGAATCTTTGGCCCGTATGGAAGCTGTGTTTTGTTAATAAGAAAGAAAGAATACCCATGTCAAATGAAAAGAAAAAATGGTCATACACTTCAAACCTTGAAGGTAAACCTTCATCTCATGGATCCACCTCCACTTTGAGTTCAAAGTCAGATGATTATTTTCTTTATACCATTGGTCATTTTGGGGCTTTTGAAAGGAACACGGTGAGTTTGGTAGCGCAATTACACAGTCAAGGTCTATACAACTAAATCTGACTAAAACGGTCTTAAACTTTCTTTACTGTTAGCCTTTACTGTTTAATACGGCCTTCCGATGTCAGGTGCATATGATATCCTCTTTTCCCCCTAATTCTTATTGTTCTAGCTCCATTCCACTTTCCTAACAAATGTTGAAGGTTTCTTTTTTATTCATTTTTCTTTTTCTAAATGTGTGAATGATAATTTCAATGTCTAGACAAGTTGACTCCCGCTGCGTTTGAGAAGCATTCTGGAAGAGAGACAGCTAGAAAGTGGAAAAATAATGTTTGGGTGATGGTTAATGGGGAGAAGGTTTCATTATCAAAGACTGCATTGCTGAAATACTACAACCAAGCATCTAAAAATGCCAATGGTACTCACAGATCCCATAATGGAAGAGTTTGCCATCGTGATGAGTTTGTTTGCTGTAGCAGCTGTAACAAGGAGAGAAGATTTCGATTGCGGACAAAAGAGGAATGTCGGATTCACCATGATGCTTTAGCAGATGTAAACTGGAAATGTTCTGATCTTCCTTATGACAGGTTTGTCATCTCATTATTGGTTATGCTGTTGTTTGATAAATTGGGTTTGTCAGGTGCAAGCCTATTGCTATTGCATATTGAGGTATTAATCATTCTAGAACATGCTTTTTGACTCAATTCTTTTTTTTTTCCCTAAAAAATCCAATTGATAAAAATTAAAATGTAATTTGTAGATAATGCATGTAGTAACTTGACACTTGATCCCCAATTTGATATAAATTGAAGTATAACTTTTCTAATTCTAAAATATTCTTCCATGATCTGGCTTTTGTTGCTTCTCTATCATGAAACCATCTCGTGGGCTGTAGCTCCATATATGGCTACAGGAAAATAATGAGCAATTCTTTCTTTTCGTGTTAACTCCTTTTCAACTGTTCTTTTCTGAACTTATTTCTTGTGTGTCTGTATCATTTGGCCCTTTTATATGGAGTTATTTCTTCTGCTTAATATGCAGTTAAGTGAGTTAAAAATGGATAGTGTCTTTTACAGCTCATCAACACCCATGTGGTCACAGCTTCTGAAAATTTTTAGTATTCTTGGCTAATGTAATAACCACCAAAATTTCACATGATTTTCACTTAAAATCTGTTGACTGAATGTTGAGAAACATAACAAGTAATTTTGGGTGAAGACTGAAGAACCTAGTACTGCACATGAAGTATAGTTTTTATCCAACTGCTGTTCCTGATTTTTCACTTTTTAGGCAATTTGACAACTATGCTTCATTAGATCCCATGGCTTTGTGTAAAGATGGACGCCATAATGAGAAGTATCAAATCTTACTGTTTCATCTATTGGAACACGTTAATGGCATTCCTATGTGCTTGTATTTGAATCACTAGATAACGTTACAAGAAATGAATTGAGCTTGATTGAGTGTCCTTCAGATCGGAGGAAATTTTCAGTCAAAACACTTTAACTATTTGGGGTGTTACTCCATTATGGGAAATGGTGACAGGTTATTTTCCAAAGGCCATGGAAGATGGGTTGTGAGATAGATAGTTCTTTCTCAAAGAAGGGTTCTAGATTCCTATTTGACATATTAAGCAGTTCCATTCTTGTCCTGATATGCCTGATTTGTTTTCATTGGTAGCATCTTTAAAAAGCCGCCAGGTACTCTAACTTGGATGTCTTACATAAATTTTTGGCACCAAGAGATGTTTTACTTTCCTCTGAAACAAGAAGCCATAGTTCTCTAAGAGCAAGCTATGTTTTCCTTATGTGCTATTACCATACTTGCTTCCATGTCTGTTTGATTGTTGGTGTTTTGCTAAACCTATGCATTAACTTTCAGCACTTTTTGTGTCGGAAATGTTTTTAGTTGGCAAGTTCTTTAAAATTATAATCCATGAGAACATTCAGTTTTAGCTCTAAATTGGCTGACAAAGCTGAAATGTTCTGGCCTTGTTTTGAGCTGTGTTCTTGAATGCCACCATCTTTTCTTTTTTGAATTGAGTGGGGAGGGGGCACAGAGTTCTGACAATATAGATAGTTTTCCATTTTAAATCCAGGATGCTCAGATTTGAATAATTGCTATCGTTAGTAATGGTATGAGAGTAAAAGCTTAGAGAGATTTTTCTTCATATTGTTAGGATTTGATATGAACATGTTTAAGGTTTTGAACAGAAATTTAAGCCCAACTAATTCTTTCTAGTGTTTACAAGTGATGCTATGCAGAATTTGCTTACTTGCAAGTGTAGAATACTCTCGTCATCTGCTACATGTTGTGGCAAGTTGACAATATACTCTTTAGCTCATAACTAACATGTTTTCTGCATTTCAGAATAACATGTGATGATGATGAAGAGCGAGCAAGTCGTAGGGTGTACAGGGGCTGCACCCGTTCTCCAACATGCAAGGGTTGTACTTCCTGTGTGTGCTTTGGGTGTGAAATATGTCGGTTCTCTGACTGCAGTTGCCAAACTTGCATCGACTTCACTAGAAACGCCAAAGCTTGACTCTCTTCAGTGCTTTCCTTTTAGGGTTGGTTCTTTATTTGTTGCTTTAGTTGAGCCCATCCCCACGGAAGAAGCCTTCAAAGACATTATCTTTCATGTTACTCTTTAAATTTTCAGTCCCTGAGTTCATCATAAATGGAGCTCATTGACTGGTTTAAAAACTTCAAATTAATTAAATTTGATCTCCACGTTGATGTTTGGGTCCTTATAACTATTTAAATTTGTTTATTCATTTATGTTATAATTGACAGATACCACATTTCTCAATCTCAACGCCAGACTGTAACCTGACTTTTCGGAGTTTTATTTGCTGGATTTCCCCTATATATATATTTAACAAACCCCCAAGGAAGAGCAGCAACGCATGGCTCTTCCATGGCCGCATCCTATAGCTCCACCCGCCTGGTTCTTAGAAGACTACAAGACTAGCGGCGAGCCAATGAAAGGCCTTGAAACAATAACCATAGTAGGCCCAGTATCACTCCTATGAATTTAGCATCCGACTTTAATTGCCTTTCTTCTTTTTAATATATAGATTTTTTTTTTTCTTAAATGGGGTGGAGAAGGGAACCTTATGGATTCTTGCTTTGGTACATTCCTTCTTGTCCTGAAACTTGAAAGAGCCTACCGATTAAATCATCAGAAAAATGCAATGCCCATCACCCTATATATCATATATTGCCTCAATTGAAAAAAAATATTCAACAATAAATTACGCGCCAAAAGCATAGTTTACATAAATCAACTATGACACGCCCACGTCTCCACTCAATCTCCACTAACGACAACTCTTTAGGATTGTTGATGACCTCTTCCACCAGTAAAACGACCAGAACCGCGACCTCTACGATATGACGTTTTCCCACGACTTGATGATGCACCTATGTTAAAATTCTGGGATGTATCGAAGTTACCTTGAATACTTTTAGGTTGCAAATTACAATTCCCATCTGCCGTTGTTCCATTTGACAAGATACCTTGTAATGCACTAAGGAACTGTTGCCCCTGCATGCCCACCCCAAATGTGGTTTGGCTACAGCCATTTTGACCTGCAATCCCCAACCAAGGTGCACAGGCTGGTCCAGCAAATAAATTTGACTGACTACCAGGTAAGACCACACTAGGAAAAGTACTCAAACAAGGATCAAACTGCTGCAGCTGGTATGGCATCATGGTTGGCATACGCATTGCTGGGGTTGGCAAAGGAATAGGCTGTTGATAATTCTGTGAGAGCAATGGCATACCTTCTACAGAAAACATGTTGGGAAAAATAGCATTTTGTGGCTGCTGGCGGGGCACCCCATTAGTCCAAACTCCATTTGAAGGTGTAATAAAACCAGAAGACTGTGGCATGATTGAAAATGGTGGAACAAAGCCAGATCCACCAACAAAATTTTGTTCTAGTACAGATGATGAACAATTATTATCCAAAGGTGCTGAAACCGTAGAGAAATTATGTTGATTCTGATTAGGCGGAAGATGACCCACTGCTGTTGATGTTTGCTGAGCTGAGCTCCTATCATTTTTCCAAGCCCCATTCCTACTTTTAACTTTCTTTTTATTGCCTTTTCGGTTTTCCACTCCTTGGTCATTCATGCCTCTCTTTGTCCATTTTTGCATCCTCTTGTACTCAGCCTCCTTTTCATCATCTGAAAACTCAGCATCATCTGACAACTCCTCATCATTTTCACCAGATGCATCATACCCTTTCTTGTGAAGGTTCTTGTCATTGAGAACATGATTAGCAAATTCAGGGACAAAAGAGATCGAAGTACCTTCATTGATCCCTGCAGGTATTTCACTCTCCGAATTATATCGTACTACATAGTAGGGGTTTTTTACAGGTCCAAAGATTTCATCCACCAATCCCAGTGGTGATCTGCCTATGGTTATCCAGAGAATAGAACCTTCATTAAGAGGGCTGTGCTGGTCTCTTCCTTCAACAACAACTTTGGTACCAATCGTCTGTAATAGTGCAAGGAACATCATTAGACTCCCATAGCTAGTATTTTTACAAAGGAACATCATTAGACTGACCTTTTAAGTCAATATAGACTAGATAAAAAATCACCAAGCTTATAAAAAAAATACCAAGCTCCGAAAACAGGGGTATAAGAGTGTTTAACAAAATTTGAGCAAAACTTTAAGGCTTGGCCTTTGAATTTGTAATAGAGGTTCGAACTTGAGCTTACCGATAAAACAACTCCAACAGGCAGCATCTGTTGATGGGGTTGCAATGTAACATTCAGTGGTGGAACCAGAGGGAGTACCTGCCAAATTTACCAGCATTTATTCAAAACTACTATTCAACAGCAACAACTCCAGCATTAAACCAAACCAATAATAACTTCAGAAATAACTATTTTAGTCATGTAGTTCAGCACTACGGAGATCATGCAAGAGAAGTCTACGTATAGACTTCAATTGTCAACAAGCAAGGATTAGAGAGTGATGCTGAAATGCCTGATCTCTGTTAAGCAAGAATCAGAATGCAATAAATTCAATGGTTATAAGGGAAAATTATTTTATCGAGTCTTGATGAGTTAAAAATATAGAGCCAAAGTCAACCACATAAGGCCCCAGTGGCAAACAAAGTCAAATGTAAGATTACCGCATGAAATATATGAATGCAATGAGTTGCTAAGTGCTAGCTATGATAAATTTGAAGTGAAATGACATGGTTTTATTATGTTGAACTTAATCAGCTTCCTTACCAGTGCAAATAAATAAATAAATAACTTTAAGCCAAAGAATGCCAAAAGATCTTGGAACAATGAAGCCAGCTCAATCATAAATAAAAAAATAAATAAATGAATAAATATATATATATATATATATATTAAAAGAAAATGAGACTACAGAATAATTTATCTCCTGCTCCAACAAACAACAGCAACAAACGGATGGTTTGCAGTTAACAAACATAAAATAGAACATACATGGAAGAAAATGCAGCCAGCAAAACACATTCAACAGAATAAGACTAAATTAAACAAGAATTGGAGAACATCGAGGTTAACATGTTGATGAGATGCTAAACCTACAAATTTTCTTTCCAGAAACATTAGAGAATATAGTATTAGCATAAAAAGTAATTGTATAAAAAAAAATCATCAAGCCACAATTTGTTACCTCAAGTTCATTTTTTGATCTGATAGGGCCTTTCATAGCACCAGCACCATCATCCTCGTCATCTACCTCATCAAATTCAATATCAAAGCCATTGAGGATTTCCTCTGTTTCCTCCTCCCCCTCTTCTTTTTCTTCTTCATCATCATCAAGATTATCAGTTCCACCAACGGCCATCTCTCCGTCAATACCTCCTATCTCACCTTCTTCAAGCTCACCTGCAGCATCCACCTCTCTTTTGATTTCCGCCTTCACTTTTACTTTAATCTCCTTCTCATCATCATCATCATCGTCATCATCATCGCTTCTACCACAAGAAGATGATGACGAAGATGAACTTTCAGTCTCAGACGCCTCTGAACTACTACGCCCACTGTCTAGTCCACCAACCAAACTAACCTTCCCCATCTCTTCCTCAATAGATGAACTCAACTTCCCTTCTGGTTTTGACTCCTCTTCTTCCACCTTCACTGTACAGCCTGACTCGCCTCCAACCAGCTCAGATCCACAAACAATTGGCTTGAATACATCAAAATCTGGCTCAGACCCATTAACGGTAGGGTCACCAAAATGGGTTTTCTCAAAGTTATCTTCTTTACCAATCTCCATATGCTTCCCAATATCCCCAAATTCACTCTCTTCTAAACCAACCCTATCTAAATTTGGGTTATCTCCAAACCACTCCTTTATAGAATCAAAATCAAGAAAAGAATCCGCAGCGGATAAATCGTTGAGTTTAGGGTCAAGAAGGTCAATAGGATCTTTGAAAATTTTGAGTTTTGAAACTAGATTGGGATCTTCTTCAATGGAAGGTTCAGGGAAAAATCCTACCATCTCCGGAGATAAAGAAACTTAGGGTTTTGGAGAATGAAGAAACAGAAAAAGGGGTAAAATCTCGTAGCTGTGCAGAATCAGAATGGGGCTTTGTTCGGGGGAGGGTTCTCTTAAACCCTAGCTAGCAAGCGGTCGAGTGTGATTAGGGTTTTGGGAAAGTCCAAGAGACAGTAGAGGTAGAGAATGTTTAGGAGACTGTTTGATTGCCTAAACGACATGTCGTTTTAATTTTGTTCATTATAAAAGGAAAATGAAGGGGATTGTTTTCTTTAAAAAATAAAAAGGAAAATAGTGGGGCGAATTTTTATATTTCTATATTTATTATTTTTAGGGGAAAGAGGATTCTGTGAAGCATTGCTTTTTTCTTTTTTTTTTTTAATTTAAATAAATAAAAAAAATATATATATATATATATATATGCACATACACATTCACATAATCAAGTCAAGCCACCACGAACTAGACTTGAGCGCCAATAAATATTGTTGAAGGCTATAAGGGTTGGCTCGAGAAAAAGACTTTTAGTATTTGATTTTTTTAATTTGGTTTGGAGAACGTGATTTTAAAAGTTTTTAAAATTTTTAACCGTGTCAAAAAATAAAAAAAAATAAAAATTTCTTCTTTTGTTTGTTTTAGATATTTTAGATTTTTAAAAAAAATTGATTTTCAGTTACCATCATTTAATTATAATTTTAGATTATATAGACAAAACTTTTTATCCTAAAGACATAATAATTTTTTATAAAATATTATAAAAATAATTTTTTCTTAATATGTTTTAAACATATATCACATTTTTTAAATAAAAAATGTGATTTTTATTAAAAATATATTATGAAAAAAATTATATATTTTTTTATATTTTGCTTGATATATTACGAAAATTTTATTTTCAAATTTTCATAGTTTCAAGACTATGTTTTTAAATAAAAAACTTAGTTATTGTTAACAAACACTATGTTTTTATGTAAAAAATAATAATGTTTTTATATTTTAAACAATGACATAGGGCTATTGAAATCTTTAAAAAAAGATATGATTAAAAGTGCAATTTTTGTTAAAAATATGATAAAATTATTTTTTGTTAGAATATTTTGTGTTTGTTGCAATCCACATTTACTTGAAGAAAACATGGTTTCCTTAGAAAATGGTGAATTTTTCTTGTTTTGAAGTTTGATGATTATCAAAAACCCAAGGGCTATATTAAAGAAAGTGAGTTGAGAGTTTTATAAGATGATCAGAGTGGTTCAACAACTTATACGCAACCATGTATTGATTTAAATTGGCATCTTAGAATTTTAATTGATTAATGTCATGCAATTTGTTTAGCCATGGTTGACATATTGAGCTCACATGCTATAGGTGTTCCATATAAGATAGATATGATTGCCTTGTCTTTTATTCGCAAGGACTACTAGAAGAGCATGGAATCAACATTCTTTTCCTATCAAAGGTTGAAAATCAAGGAATGGTTACTAAATTTGAAGAAATTCTATCAAATCTAGATGCATTTATGGTTGCAAGAGGTAATTTGGGAATGAAAATCCCAATTGAAAAGATAATTTTGGCACAAAAATTGATGTTATGTAAGGCCAATATATAAGGATAGCCTACAGTAAGTGCAACACAAATGTTGGAGTCTCTTACAAAGAAATTCAAGGATTTACAAAGAAAAAATGTTGATAATTACAAATTATACAAACTATGTAACTTGTCTTGCATTGCATGTTCATTTACTTTGTCTATGTTTATAAGAAAGTTTCACGGTGGGGATACTTTTGAAAATCCATTATACAGATGAATATGATAACAGCATGGAAGGATGTATTGCAAAAAAAGGATAGTTACAACATTTGAGAGGATGTAACAACATTGTATTCTCAGTTGATTTTAGAAATTTTTTTACAAATTGTAAGAATATCAAGTATAAACATATGGGAGCCTAGGAACCCCAAACCAATGCTTGGATTTTTGGAATCATGGAAAAGGTTGTTGCCATCTTCTATTCTTCACACCATATTGGATATTGTAACAATGCCAAATTTATCAAGAATAGTTACCTCATGGAACCCATGTAAATAAGCTATTCCAATCCATGTTTGGGTGCATCCATGGCAAATGATATTGGGACAAAATCTTGAAAACTTGTATCAAACCATATGTATGAAGTTGAGTAATGTTCTTTATGCTTGGCCCTAGTGGTCCATTTACTTATGCTATACTATTACCTTGGAAAACTATTTTTGATTCAGTGGATAAACTTATGTGTCAATAAATAGTTTCAAAGTTTCACATAAACCCTACAGATGATGAAAGAGACCAATGGGTTAATGAATGTCATAAAAAATTTAGAGAGAAATCCAATTGACTATATAGCTTCTCAAGTTGAATAATGGCAAGAAGCTATCGTTAAGTTTAATGGGATGATGGATGATGGTAATGAAAAAGCTTCTAACATGCATCATGAGGATGGTGGGAATGAAAATGGAGTTTATGATCATCTACAAAAAGCACATGACACATGAAATGAGCATTGTAGTTTGCGAGACCACATGAAATTAGAGAATACATATTTTGAACCTTGAGGACAAGGTTGCACCAGAAAAGGGAAACAATTATACGAACCTAGATCAGGGATATAGGGCTTACCAGAGGCCAAGGCTCCAAAGCAGAGATTTTAACTGTGGTTATTGTCGCATTTTCGATAGTGTTACGTTATTGCGATTACAAATATAACAAAAATTATTGTAATTATTGCGGTCATGAATTTTTTAAAATTTTATACAACTTACTATAAAATATAATAATTATAATAATAAAAACTCTTATTTATTATTTTTAAAATAATTTGTAATATTTCATGTCTTTTGTTAACTTGATAAAAAAATTATTTACAATATTTTTAAGATTATAATAAAGTAATATAAAGTTAATAATAAATTTTCCTTGATCATTAACACATTTTGAACATTTAACATGAAATTATAAAAAATAATAATATTTGTTCAACCACAATTCAAAGTTTCCCCCTTATAAATTTCTCCTAGATTAATTACCTCTAAAAACAATAAAAATTTTCAATCCATTTTCCAAAATCAAAATTTTCCACTAAAACAATAAAATCTTAACCCCTTCCCTAGGCCTAACAAGACCTTCACCCAATTCCCAACCCACCTAGTCACCCATAATCCACACACACACTCCATAGACATTTCGCTTTTACTTTTCTCCCATCTTCCCTTTGCCTATCAGCCCTTCAATCTACTATTCCTCTCTTTTTTCTTCTCAACTCTCTATTTCTCTTTTCTTTGTATGGCTCTCTCAACATGTCTCAAACTCAAATGCATAAACCTCCAACACAAGCAAAAAGCTCTTATCTTCCTTTCATTTTATCCTTTCCTAACCGTTAGTTTAACCCCCAAGCTTAAGAATCAGCAACCAGCAAGCTAAGTAGCTCGCCACCCCCTACCCCTAGCAGTAGAACCATGGAATATGGATGGCCAAACAAATACTCAAAAACGAAATGTTTAAAAGAAACAAAATCAACAAAAAAGGTAATTTTATGCACTTTCAAAATTCAAATCAATAAATTGAGTTATGCTAGTTGATGTTGATGATTGGGGCTAAAATTCTAAATTTGGTTGTGTGAACTAAGTTATTTTTTTCTGTTTTTGGGTTTCTTTGAGTTCAATTTTGAACAAACGAAATCAAAATGTTTCCTACCATTATTTTACAAAAAGCAAAGCAGTGAGAATAACGGGAATAATAAGTTGATATTTTCACTATTCTCCGTTATTCTATTTTGCAACAATCGATCGTGGGCGTTATGGTTGAGATTGAAATTTTCTCTATTTTTTCTTCAATATCGATAGCAGTAAGTGGTGCAACCACAAAATAATGGTCATTATACCATTCTGTCTTTGCTATTTAAAACCCTGCTCCAAACATAGCAGAAAAACCTTGCTTGGATCAAAAAAATTTGTAATGATATGAAAGTCAAAATGCTTAAGAAGTTACAAATAAGAATGACCTTAAATAATTAAAAACCAATAGCCAAATGGTTGTCAAAAAAGTCGTCACATGTACTAGCTGGCAACATGCTATTTAGCACATCTATTTAATGAAAACAAATAAGAAAAAAAGTTCTATGATCAACTTTTTTTTCTGCTCTTTTTTCTTTGCCATTTGTGCCCTTCCTTCTCTATTCTTTTCTTGCAAACTCTATCATAAAACATTGGGATTTTTTTATTTGATGCAAAGGAATCATAGGTCGAGCTCGGATGGATTTACGTTTTGGACAATGTTGATAGCTTATGGGAATTTATGGAGGTTGAAGCAAGGGAAGCAAGTTCAAACTAAGGTCATTACATCTGGACTTTATGGAAATGTGGTTGTTGAGAGATTTTTCAATGGTCAAGATTTTTTAGTTTTAAGTAGTCAACCTCAAATTATTTTCAGGTTTAGAGTTTCCTGTGAGTTTTTGGAGTTCGTGCCTGCCCCAGTCATAATTAAGCAAAGCTAGCCCGCCACCTGAAGGAGGTGGAAAAGAAAAATTAATGCTAGTAATCCATACCAAAAATGTATATATTTTTAAAATCAAGCCGTAGTCTAATCCAACTCATCTAATGTGCCCGCACTCTAATAGAAGCCTTGCTCACAACAACTTTCTTTTTTATTATAATTTTATAATTGTCTATATAATAAAAATGTTCACTTTATATAAAAGTTTATGAATCTCATATTTTAAATTGAGATTGAATAATTTTAATGCATTGATTGTTCATTTATATTCTCCAAAAGTATGTTTTTGATATTTTTGAAAAGTACTATGCATGAGATAGGTTTTCTACTAGTGTTTTACTACATTAAATTACTAGTTCAATAAAGACAAAATCAATAGAATCAATAATTAACCATTCACATAAGCTTAAATCGGGTAGATTTATGGTATTGCTCTATTTAATCTCTTGTTATGAAGCAGTTAGAAATTAGTACTTCATATGCCTTGTCATGGACAATTTGAGTTTGCTTTTCAGTTATATTTAGGTCTACGAATCGAACTATTAAAGATTTTCTCTTTGTATATGTCATGGTACAAAAGATCTTGCAAACATTATTTTTCATTGAATTTTACAAGAAAAAGAAAGAAAGAAACTCCATGAAAAACTCTTTATTTTGTGTAATAAAACCTACAATTCTATAAATCCTATATACAGGTGTTAACAGTTCAATTTAGAAAGAAAAAAAAACTAAATGTTGTGTAAATTCATCATATCGAGAAAATGAGATGAAGTATACAAATCATTCTATGTAAAAAAAAAGACAAAACACTTAACAATGGGCAAAACAATGTTGAGGTTAGCCTGGTAAAAAAAATTGCCTTCCTAAATCCTAACCACAAATTTGATTGTCAATGTCAATGCATCCATCTTATCTGATTTCTCAAGATTCTTCATTCAGCAAAAATGTTCAAAGAACACATCAATAAAATGAATAGGCAAGAAAGCTACCAATGGCATAGGAAGAACAAGTAATAGTAACTTAGAAATCCAAGTCCACCTATAAATACCATCTTTTGCAAAAAGCTTCATCATATGGTTCTTGAATCATACTACTGCTATCATGGTTCTTGTTGTAGCCTCATGCTTCATCTCAGTGGCTTTACCATTACCACGAAAATACATGTAAACTTACGACAAATTCAAAAGAGAAAACAGAGAGGCTTAGAAAAAACCAAAGTGGAGCAAAGCAGTTTCGCTGAAAAAAGGTAATGAAATGAGGGATTACTGAACCTAAATAACCCAGACACCAAGTAATGCTTCGACACAAAAAAATCTAAAACCAATCAAGTAAAATATTTGCAAGTCAAAATGAAGCATGAACAATGTCAAGCCTTTTCAGAGATGCAATGATTGGTAAACCAGAAACATGCAAATAGAATAGGAATATTTTAGTATAATTTTAGAAAAAGATATACACTTTCATAAAATCATGATCGAAAACAGTATTGATACTACAAATAATAGTTAAAAATAAACTATGACATCATAATGGCTTTAGACTTACTCCCACCAAAACATGATTGCCCAAAAGATCTATGGCAAGCAAAATACCCCTATACAAATAATTACACCATAAAGAAGTCAGTCATAGATTACTATAGATAAACATTAATGTTATTCCTACATGAATGATAAAAACATATTTTCCAGCAAAACAATTAAAAGATGGTAAAAATTGTTGTTGCTCACAATACGAGTACCCATCATGACGGACCTGCTTCCCCTTTATATTGTGTAAAAGAGTAAAAGTGTAGAATATAAAATATGGCTGACCATTCGGGAAGAAATAATTCAAACCAAACCATGGAAATCTTAAGTTTTAAAAGACAATAGATCAACTATTTCTCAAAATTGTTACCTTCTCTTTAGACTAAGAATAAACCTTTTTTGTCCATTAAAAAAGAATTTTTTTTTTTGAAAAATTTCGCAACAAGCAAACTTTCATTGGAAAGAAAGAGGTCAAACAAACTTACGCAAGAGATTTTCCCTTGAAAATAACTGAAGAAGCAACTGCAGCAAATGCAATACGAGGTAAAAGAGTCAGAAATGAGGAGTTTTCCAACATATCTTTAATTAATATAGAACAATTACAGTGAGAAAACAAAAAGCTTACCAAGTAAAACATGAAAAACTATCCAAACTTCAATGCACTATCAATCCTGTAAAGGGAACAGAAACATAATTATATAAGAAAGAATTTAAAAGCTGGATAAAACAATATATATATACACATATTGAAACATACATAGATATGAAATATATATATATATTATACACATATATAAAGTAAATCTAAGTGCATAACTACAATGGAATTTCCAAATATCCTTGTAGTTTTTCTTTTTCAACTCATAGCTACATTATTGAAACTAAGTTTCAATAGTACATGGTTGATATATAGGGTATCCTAATATCATCTCTTATATCACCATCTAGAAGCAGTATGTTTCACGATCATTGGATCTAAACTTCTATTTGTTCACAACATAGAAGTCAAGATAGTAGAAATAATCACAGAAAAGTACTAAAATCTTTATAACTAATAGATACAGTTTTAATAAGTCATAAGCCAAATGAAGAATAACACAAACGTAGTAACTCATGGCGTAAAAAAAAGGGTGTTACCACAACACATAGCCCTTAGGGACCCCAGATATGAAATATATAATGGCAAGAAACCAAATTGTTGGACCTGAAACAAAATATAAATTCATAATACGATGAAAGATACCAAAATAGTCACTAAATAATGATTAAGGACTATACTTAGTAACTCTTAAAAACCACTTTCTTCTTCGATTCAGGCAGTAGTAACAGCTAATATATTCCATGAAAGACATAGAACCAAACCTGTCCATGTCCAAATAAAGTTAAAGACTTAGAAGTCAAAATAGACCACCATAACAAATTTACATTTAGACATTTTTCAAGACACAAATAGGAAATGAAATTACAACCAACAGGATCTATTTTATTTTAACTAAAGACTTACGTATGACTTATATTTTAGAGATAGAGAGAGAGATAAATAGAGCAGAGAAAAATATACTAAAGCAATAAGACAATCCAAAACTAAACCCAAGCACTGCCACGCTTAAACTATTGAAACTTATTTCAAAAGTACCAAAAAACCTTTAATCTTAACTCACCTAACAATGTTGACAAAGCAACATACTTCATCTTTGGTAGGTGGATTGGTATTTCATTTGCAATATCATAATAGATAATAGGAAAATATGGAGGCCAATTTTTCTCCTCTATTACTATTCCAGTTACCAAGACGAAGGTAAGAACATACATAAAAATCAGATTGGTAATGCACAAGCTCATCAAGTCATCAACAATAACCAAAAAGAAAAACCTACATCGTGCGATTGCATCATCCTTCCTGTTCAATCCTACATTATATAAATATAACACTCAGTTACTATGAGGATAATTTATTCTAAAAGTAAAAGGAATTGCAAAAACACCCTACAGATAATGCTGGTTACATATGACTTCCAAATTCACATTTAAGGATTGACTCATTGCAGCATTTAGGCTTTGCTTTGTAGGAATGATGAAAGGGGTAAGGATGAAAAGCTTGTTAATCCAATTTCATAACCACTTTCTTACTTCGTAGTTTAACCATTGGATTAACAAATTTTTCATACTTACTCTTTTTCATCCTTCCTAACAAACAAAACCTTAGAATCTTCACAATGAAAAAGAAAATAATTTAGAACATAAGATATTTTATAGGAATTTACAAAGAAATAAATAAATTAAACAAAAATATGAGTCTGAAACGGGGATTAAAGAAAAAGGTTTTAACTTTTAGTGGCAAGGAACCAATAATTAAATTAATTCAGAAATGTGTAAAACTGGAACTGCAATACCAAAGGAGTAACCTAACACTATTGATATCAAAAACTTCAAATAATTAATTAGAAGCACCAGATTTATATTTCATCAACCAGCCTTGGTCAAATACAGACAAGCAACAAGAAATAACATGATCTCGTTTTTTCAGTTCAGTCTCTTTTACTTGAAGTACCTTTGTCTTCGCTTGTCAATCTTACATTTAATGAGACGAAAACGATGAAAAAAGCCTTTTGCTTAAAGAGAATGTTTAATGCCATGCAGAGTAACAACTTTTTATTAAAAAAATGAGTTAAAAAAGTTTAGCGGACCGCGGCCAAGGTTTAAATAAGATTTCGTAATGGGCTTGATTTTAACTCCTTTCTACTCAAATTTTGGGCCTACTAATAGTAACTTTTCATTAAAAAAAAAATTTGATGTTGTCTTTATTTATTTATTTTTATTTATTTGAAGTTTGAAACTGAATTTATATTTGATACATTATTAATATATAAATTTATATTATCAATAAATTAGATAATATTATTTTATTAATGAAGTAATAACACCTCATTAATAAATAATTTTTTTAAAAAAATATTAATTTTTATATATTTATTTAAAAATTAATATTTAATCATTGATAAAATCACATCATTTGATTCATTAAAAATATATAAAATCTATACACTGACATTGTATCAAATATAAACTCTTTATATATATATTTTTTAGCCAATTGAAATTTATATTCAATAACCGAATTTTAAAACAAATAAATAAATAATAGTAACAATGAATATGTTCACATGTTGTACACATTAATTGCCGGATCTAATCAAGAAAGAAAATTTGTTAAAACAAAATCATTATGAATAATTATTAACAAATAATAATATTACGAAACAAATTATTAGCATATTTATGCAATAACAAAGACATTGTTACATCAATTCAAGAATCCTTTGTCGCTTAATAAAAAAGAAAATTGTTACATGATTCAATGAACAATAGAATGATTATAAAGTAAAAGACCTGAAAATTCACTATTCATGGTATCACCAATGAGGTTCCTTGTTGATGGCCTTCAAAACTCCTCTTGCGTAAGAGGTTTGGATGAAAATTGGGTTGTGCTAATAGGAGCATTTGCCAGCAGCCTCTTCGCAATGGATGTATTTGCTCAGATCAACATCTGATGCAGCAAATCTCAGTGACTTCCATTCATAAACTGACATCACCATGTTTATTGCCTACTATAAGTCAGTCTCTGTTTGATTCATTTCTGGGACGCTCCCTTCGTACAATGTCCAATAAATCTTGAACAACTTCAGACATTGGTGGCCTGAATTCTGGTTCAGACTGCAAAATGAAGTTGAGGTTAGACAAGCCATTGTACTTTAATATGGGGACAGAGATAGAGAGCAACATCCCTAATTACATATGTTCTCATTTCAATAAATCATTACCATTAATATGAAATATAGCATTAACAAAGGTGAGTAATTATGACACCCTTTATTAAACTTTCCTGCAATTAAAATCATGAATGTAAATCAAAACCATTTACAAGTACTAATGGTACTTTCAGCTACTTTTTACTGTATCTGGAAGAAACAACAGGAAATATGGTGTTTCTCCTTTATCTTCTGCCTCTTTGGTTTCTCAATTCATTGAAGTTGTTCAACTGGAAATTACCAGCCACAGCAATTTCTCAAAGACTATCTCTAGCTCCTCTTTTCAGATACAGTGGGGGAATCAAGTTCTTCACTAAAACTTTTTTTTTTTTGTGTTAGCTATTTCTTGCTAAACTCAGCTTAGTGTTTTTGTAGCATGAGACATCTCTGCTTCTTTGGGATAAATAAATTATACAAAAACACAGATAAATAAATTCCTAAGCTCATCCCCACTATAATCTATATTCATGCCATTATAGACTATATTCTATAGTCAATGGAATTTGCTCTGCATTTCAGAAGCTTATTGCATGTCTACCTTCTGTGTGGTTACACTAGGTTCTGGTACCAATTTTACATCCTAGATAGAATGCTTATATAGCAAATAGTTACATGTGTATGCATGCAAATATAGAGCATATAAAAAATTAACCATATTCTCACCTGAACACACCGAGAAATGATATCAACAAAGCGTGACAACAACTTAGCAGGGTATTCTCCATTGAGAGAAGGGTCAACCATCCTAGATAATGCTTCAATATCATGGAGCTGAGGGATTGCCCATCTTACTAGAAATTGCTCCCCTCTACTCCTTGTCCTACACAACATTCTCAACAAAATATAAATTAATCAGATTATCAAAGTGGACACACACAATCATAAACTGCAATTAGGTTTCACCTCTTTACCTGTCATAAGATTTCCTGCCGGTTAAGAGCTCCAACATAAATACTCCAAAGCTGTAAACATCACTCTGGGAAGTATAAATTCCAGACTCAAATTCTGGAGCTCCATAACCGTAAATTGGTTGTTGTTGTCCTGACAACTGAAAGTAGAGCAGCTTCAGAATTGCTAGCTGAATGACTAAGAAAGATTTATGTAGCTGCCCCAATAAAATGATATTATAATGGCAGAGTATGAAATTCAACAATAAGCATATAGTTTCTATATTTTCCTAACGTCAAGAAAAAAGAAAATGTCTTGAACATTTTCCCTCCATGACCGATCACAAACATTTCCTAGCCAAAAATACCACCATTTCTGCCAAAAAACATAAGAAAAGTAATTATGCCTAGGAGTGAACATGCTTATTATTATGCTAACAATAATGGTAACACTATTATTGACAATATGACATAAAGCTTGTTTGTCTATCTCAATCTTTTTAAATAAACAAAGGCCACCTATTGATTTCAGAGGCACATATATTACCAGCAAGAACATGATTCAGTTCTTGGCTGCAAACACATCAACAACATAGCTTGCAGGATAACATCAGCATATCTACAAATTTCCTAAAAGATTAGTTTGGGGGGATTGCTGCAGCTGCTACTCAAACCAGGTTCAGGTAAACAAGAAATTAGAGGAAAGGTGAGCCACTCGCTTTTTTATGCCTATACTAGAGGCATATGAACAGGTCAGTTTCCTCTCCCAGAAATAGAATTATCTGGGACTTCCCCTGAATAATTATTATACCAAAGAAAGGGCCAAAATATCCCTAGTGTTAGTACAATGCTGGCACCAGGGTGCCAGAAAATTGAAACTTCAATTTTTCTCTTTATACTAAAAGTAACAGGGCTAGATGAATAGTCAATTAAGCAAATAAAAGAAGAAAATATATATATATATAAGAGGCTAAAATTACAAAAAAAATGCTCTTAAATTTTATCACTTTACTTAGATAAGCTCCTATGTTTTTATTGCACCAAAAATAAGCCCTTGACCTTTATTTTTAACCCAAATAAGTCCTTCAACTTTAATTAGTATCCCAATAAGCCTTTAACCTTTAGTTTATACCTAAATAAGCCTTTAATATAAATCAATCTTTTATTTGAAATAAGGCCTTATTAGGATACAAATCAAAGAAGAAGGATTTATTTAGATATAATAAAAAACAGTTCAAGGGCTTGTTTAGTATTTTAGATTATCAAGCTTGATGTCAGACATTCACCATCACGGCTGATTCCATTTAATATTCCCACTCGTCAATTATTTTGCTCAAAACTTATATTTCCTAGAAAAATGTTATTTTGTTTAACTTTTTTCATTTTATGGTATTCTTTTAACTTATTAATTGCACAACAGTCCCTTCTCAAAATGCATACAACCCAGTCTTAACAAAAATATGAAATTTGTGTACAACCCAGTTGAAGTTCCAAGCTTTACCACTGTCCTATGTTCAAAGAGGCAATAATAACTATAAGGTGATTACAAGCTTAAACCTACCCGACTTACAGAACCCGATGCTATTAATGGAGCCAAACCACAATCAGAGACACGCACTTGAAGATCAACATCAAGGAGAACATTGGCTGACTTGAAATTTGTGTGTACAGCAGGTGGCTGGCAGACGTCATGCAGATACCTTCTCGCAAAAACAAGAAAATCAGGATTGAAATGGTGTGCACTTAAACAACAAACTTAAGGAAAGGGTCACAGAAAAATAAATTCCCACCCCCCTCCCCAACAAAAGAAAAGGAAACTGTGTGTGCAGCGTGCGTGTTGAGGGGGAAGAAACCATGAATATATCAGTTTAGTTTACTCTTTATATACTGCAATCATGTCAATCTGCAGATAGAAGAACAGCCCAACTATCTTACTATTGCATGGCACAAATAAGTATATAAATTACTAGACTCTCACTAATTTACTTTTAGTTATTTTTTCCAGTCCAGCATAAAGCTACTTGGAACTGGCGGAAAAGACAAGAAGGTTCAGCACAAAACCTCCCACCTGCTGTTAGTCATTGCCTCCTTTTGACCTGTTCATAATTATCTTAATTTTACTCCAACTATGACAACAACAACAAACTAAGCCTTATATCCCATAACTCTGGGTCAGCTGTTTGAAAGGCCAAAAAGAGAATCATGTTAGGTCATAGTTTTGAATCTTCTTGCGCCACTCATTTCTATCAAAAACAACTTTTTCATTTACTTCCATAACTCTCATATCATTTCTTATTACTTGCATCCACGTCTTTCGTGGTCAATCTCTTACTCCAACTATTAACTTAGATTTATTGTTTTTATAAACTTAAGCAGTGAGCTTCTAACCAGATTCAATTTCATAATTTAACAACTTGTTGATAACATCATGCTCAAGCATTTGCAAGATGTAACTGATGACACTCCTTCCACTTAAAGAAAGATTCCAACCATAGCAGCTCAGCCAAATGAATATAAAGCAGAACCTACTTAAGAATATAGAAGAATCAATGCAAAATACAGCAAGCTCATGTCAATGGTAAGTTGACTTACTCTAAGGCTCTAGCAGCTCTAAGTGCCATTAGAATACGGGCATTCCAAGAAAGCTTCTTTCTAAATTCATCATCTGAGTGCAGCACATCCTGCAGTGATCCATTACTGCAATACTCATAGATCAAAAGCTTTTGACCATGCTCCGCACAGTAACCCATCAGCCTGACAATGTTCACATGCCGAATACGATCAATATTTTCTACCAGTTCAATGAATTCATCATCCTTCTGTTGGCTGGCCACTCTCTTGTCCAGTTTCTTGACTGCAAGTAGCTACAAATGCATCCAACATGATCATGCATCAGAATATGAAGCTGCTCCATATATACCATCTGCAATGTCTACTTAATATGCTATGGCACCATACAAACAAGTTCAACTTTGTGCGTATATGCAGATATGTGGACAATGTGATAAAGCAAGGCAAGGAGGGAGACAGTAAAAGTTGGCATTATAAATTTTATAACTGACAAACAATTGGTTATTTATGATCACTGAGTTTTGCATTTCCAGCTCAGAGTAACTCAATATTTCAGTTAGGTCTAGCATTAATCTTTTTTCCAATGGCAAGCCTATGAAGCAATGAAAGACATGGGAATGGGTATGATATGTAGCAGACACTTTGAAAACATTATTAAAGCAAAAGAAAGACCCTGCTTCTAACGAAATCAAATCTATTTAAAATAAACAATTATACCTTCCCATCTGGAAGTTCTGCCCTATAGACACTCCCTAGCATGCCACCTCCGATAAGATTTTCTTGAGAAAAGCTGTTCGTATATTGTTGAAGGGCAGCAATGGTGAAAGACTTTGCAAATGTAGATGGCTTCGGAGTTTTGACAGAAGGCCTTGAAGTAGTTACTTCTTCAGACACAATTGGTTTCACAATGACCTTCTCAGAAAGCAGTGGAGGGGGTGGAGGAGGGGGTGGTGGTGGGGGATCCATCAACATCATATCAAAGCTACACATGTCTATCTCATGGTCAAATCGCTTTGGTTTAGTGCCCATTCTTTCCACATTTCTTTCTTTCTCATTCTGCAGCTTTGCAATTGCCTCCACTCTTCCCCTCTCTGTTTGATTACCTCCCACCGGTCTTGTACCTGTCTCTTTTCGGCCTGTTCGCAAAATTTAAAAAAAAAAAACACTATTGCTTAAATGATTAAAACATGACAATAATAGCAAAAATTCTACATCTAAATGGTATTGGAGTAAATGCATAGTCAATTGCCTTTCTCTATTTGACTGGTTGTGGTAGGTAGGGGCCCATCCTCATCGAGGTTCTCTCTGTTGCCTCTATATGCACCTACTTGATGCCTTTTGAAAATTCTGCCAGCTTCTTCCCTTCCTCTTCTACACTTTGGCATAAAAAGAAGAAGTCCTAAAGCCAATATTATAAATAACAAAACACCTGCAATTGATATCCACACCACCCTTTTAGTAGTTAAGAACTTCTTCCTCTCTCCAGAATTAGATCCCTCTGTCGCAGAAGGCCCATTGGCATGTTTCCCAGGTGTTTGATCAGAAGTTGGTGCTTCAGATTGTGGCGGTGGATGTGGTGGTGCTAATGGTGATGCGGGAGCAGGCAAAGGAGCAACAGTGGAATTAAACAGGTTTCCATCTTTTCTGTGGAGAGAATTTCAATATAAGCAAACAAAAATGGAACAGAAAGAAATGCATTATACAATAAGTATATTTAGATTATATCTATGGGAAGAAAATGGAAAGTGGAGCAAGAGCCATCCTCAAAACAAACATTATGTTTAGTTAGTGTGCCATAACAAATTGGTCTCCATAGGGTGCATAAATTCATCATACAGATTTTAACCAATTCTTGCAAAATAATTGGTCTTCATGGTATTTCTCAATGATAAACCATATAAGTTCCCCAAATTTGGGAAGCTGACAAACATCTCTAATATCTGTATCTATGGCATCGGATGTGCGTCTAACAAGCATGACCTTTACTGATGCGTGCTTGCTTAAAATTGGTGAATGAAAGATTAATCTCTTCAAATGTAATGATTGCACAGTGCTCACCTGAAGCTTGGGATGCTCAGCATCTTCTCAGGTATGGGTCCAGAGAAAAGGTTATTTTCTATGTTCCTGTTCAAAACAGGATGAAAAAGGTAAAGAAATTATTAGCCAAGAGTCCTCCTAGAAACTTCTGAAAACCATTATAATGTTGTTATTGAAATGTAAAACAATTATAGAAACAAATATTCATTCTAAAAGATGCAAATGGCATAGCAGAGAAGAGTACAAATCTCTTAAGGGAAGATCTTGTAAAACATCCAGTGTCCCAGACAGGTGATTGACCTGCAAACGTCTGCAAAGAGAGACAGTCAGCTTTATTGTCCATGCAGATAAAATTGACATTCAGAGAGGAGAACTAACAGAGTGGTCAGCCAAGACAAATCTCCCATTGATGGAGGCAGTTGCCCACTCAGATTGTTATTGGACAAATCCCTATAAAGAAACAATTCACTCCAACTATGAATAAACTATAAAAAGAACCAGGAAATTAAAAATTAAATTGAAACTTTGGACCTACAGATTGATCAAGCCAGAAAGGGCTTGAAAGACATCTGGGATCTCTCCACTCAAAACGATTGTTATTCAGTGACCTAACAGCACAAAATAACAAAAGTTGGGAATATGTTCTGTTTTGAAGTAAGGACATCTAGGCGTCATCTTAAACACCAGAAAAGCAAAAACTTACATGTCTGTCAAAAAAGTCAAAGAAGATAGTGAATCTGGAATGCTTCCAATGAACTGATTGGCTGCAAGAAAACTGACAAAATTAAAGAGTATTATGAAGTTGCTAAGGAGATGAAAATATATGAATTCATGCAAGGATAAAACATACAAGTTTTGCATTGTAACAGGCAAATTGGATGGAATATTGCCCCCGATCTGGTTATTGCTTAGATCTCTGAAACAGAACAAATTACAAAAAAATTAATGACACTGTCCATCTTACATGTCAGAGAGAATTAGTAACATCTAATATTTCAGAAAATGTGATAGTACCACTGTAATATAGAGCAGAGACCTCACACCTACCGCTTATTTTCTATGCATATCTAGAGCACATTATTCACTCACTTAGCAGCTGATAATATGATTGCTCAATGCATTAATAATTGCATGTATCAAACGTGATACATTTATTTAAACCACTTTAGTAAATTCATCAATAAGAGATCTTATGTTTGAGGAAATCAATTTAGCATTTAACAAATTTTAAAATCAATACATTTTAACTTCCTCAAATTCCTTGAAATCAATCCCAAACCTAAATGCAGAATAAGTGCCAGCCAAGTGCATCGTGTTATCTTTTTCCATTATAGCCTAGTATGAAGACCATTGTAAAAGGATACAAACAACAGTGAATAAAGAGTTAGTTTCTTTCTCAAGTGCAGCCAGGGGAAGTCACTTCACTCAAGCCAATAATATAATATCAGAGAAGAGAGAAGAGAGAAAAAATGCCACTTACATTGCCTTGATAGAAGCAAACATTCCTAAGTTGTCACCCAGTTGTCCAACCAAATTTGCACCATTTAGAACTCCGTAAAACCAAACAATCATATTAGAGATGTAAACATTCGCAATGTTGCAGAACATTTATTACCCTAGAGAGTCAAAGAAGGGGCCTCTCACATGCTCATTATGTCTGAACCGTTACATTGTACGCCTTGTCTTGCTTCAGCACAGGGGTCTCCACCAGAAGCAACCCATCCGGGGAGTAAGGGAGTACCCAATGCAGTATATAAGCTATTAATGGCAGCAACTAATTGGATCAGAGCAATGCAGGCAGTTAGATACAAAGCTCCACTTGATAACTAGAAAGCATCATAAGAATTGGGATGAAGCAAAAACACACATTAAAGCATCAAAAAATGCAAAAGCGACTCTACCACAGATATGAAATTAAAACTTCTTCCATATTCAGCTATTTGACTTATCCAAACCGACAGCTTTAGACAGTGATGCACTCATGTTCCACATATTTCATTTTCTTCGGCTTTCCCACATTTTCTCCGTAACCAAACAGATTAAACTGAAAGAAAATTAAAAAAAAAAGTTTCAAGATTAGCTTTACCATCGCCAGGATTGGTGAGTCCAAACGAAATCCTGGCTGCACAGATTAGCAAAAACCCCACAAAGATCTTCAAATTCTTCCACTCTATGCCAGATCTCTTACTACCCATTGATCTCTAAACTCAACTTAAAAAATCCTCCAATATTCCAAATGTCTCCTTCACACAATTACTCACATAACAACAAACTCCCAATCTGAAAAACGAAGCAAACCAAACACACAAAAAACAAAGTCAGTGATCTAAACTCAAACATGTAAAGACCAAAACCAGTTACAAGTGTATGTAGATAAGTACACGTATATAAGTATATTTCAATCTTTAAAAAATAAAAAGCAGAGAACAAGAAATCACTGGGAAATTGAAGAGGCCGAAAGTTCTGGAGAAATGCTGAAGGCAATTGAAGTGAATGAGGCCAATAAGAAGAGAAAAGTGTTCAAAGAACTTTCACAAAAGTTGTAGAGATTTTTTTTATTTTAATGCTTTTAACTAAAAATAAACAACTATTGAAGGAAAAAAAAAAACTTAGTTGCCAAGATTCCATGAATTTGTGAACGGGAAGCAGAAAAAGAAGATAAAATATAAAATAAAAATACCTGAGAAAAGGAGAAAAGGTACAGAGCAAAATGTGGGAAGAGGTGACGCAAAGGTACTCTTCTCTCTAGCTATGAATCTCTTTTTTCTTTTTTTCTACTTTTATTTCTTTCACTTTTTTTTATCTTTTTAAATGTGAAAAAAAAAATATTAAACAAAAGCAGTGTTTTTTTTTTTGTCGGTGTTGTGACAAATTGTCTGTGTGCCTATATCATCTGCTTCTTCTCTAGTCTCTTGGTTAACGTTAAAACAACCAAAAACGATTCGAAAACACGCGCTTTGAGGGCGCGTGATTGGTAGAAACATCTTTTTGTTAAAGAAAAAGGAGTTTTAGGCAGCCGGGTGTGCGCCATGTTTACGAGGGTCTCGGATTTTTATTTTTTTTTTCTGACTGATTTATTTTCCTGCGCCAATGGAGAATCCATGTTTTTCAGTGAACCCAACTCGAGGCTTATCCGGTAAATATATATATATTTTAGTCTTATTTAAAATTGTGTTTGAATGTGGGTTAGGATTCGAACGACATCAAAGGCTGATGCTGGTGGCGGGTACAAGAGAGTGGCATCTACGCGCATTGAAGGTAATTGAGAAAGTGTTGGGGAAGAAGATAATAAAATCCCTTACGGTAATTTACTAACTGCAAATTTTTAAATATAAGGACCAGCGGCCAGTTTGTTTTTTTATGAAGTTCACGTGATTTGCTACAAAAATGACATAGATGAATTTGATGAAATTTTTTATTAAAATTAATTAATAAAATTTTAAATGGATAGATTGGAAAAATGCTGCTAGACAGATAAGTATGTAAAATTTTTAAAAAAATTAATAAAATTTAATATATTTTTTAAATAAATATTATCATTAAAAGTTTTAGTAAAACTTTTATTATTGAATTAAAAATGATTAAATTTAAATTATAAATTATAATTTTATATTTTTTATATTTTTTATATATTTTTTATTTTTTCATTAAATTTTATCAATTCATCTAATTTTATATTAAAATTTATATTAAATTATTTTTAATAAAAAAATTCTTGATTTTTATCTAAAAAATTTTATTTAAATTTTATGTCATTATCAAACAGTTTTTTATGGTTTCTTTTTAAGCTCATTAAATCTACAAAATCAAAATGAACTTTATGGCTCGCTAAAGGATATAAAAAATCCTTGAATTATAATTAAAAAATTATCTAATTATTTATTTTTTTATTGTAATCAATCAATCCTTCAATATTTATTTACTTTCAATTAAAGTCTTATTTGGACAAAAAAATTTAATATCATTAATTTTTATCAATTAAAATAAAATTTCATAAGATATCAATAAAATAAATGAAAATTTGTTATATAACACAATTAATATCTATGAAAAGTAAATAAAATAAACTTTTTTTTCTTCTACTCTCTCATTAAAATATTTTAAGGGTTTAATTAATTATAATTCGGTGATTGATTAATTCAATTTTATCACTTAATTAGATTTTCTTCAATTAAAAATTTAATTAAATTGAAATAAAAAATTGAAGATTTGATTAATCATAATAAAATATCAGAAACTTAAATGATATTTATTAAAAAAGTTTTTTTTTACCCTTTCGTCATTTATGGTTGTTTGTACATTTGTTTCCCTTCCCCTAAATGAAACGAAGATTTCTGGTTTCCATTCTTGTTTTTTTTAAACATAATGCTTCTTTCCTTTTTGTTTTAATTTCATTACTTGTTTTATTTGCATATTTAAACCTTAATTAGAAACATAAAACTTCACTAATTAAACAAACTACCATTACAAGAAATAATTATTAGTAGTTAAAATGTATACTTAATAACAAAGTTTGAAATGCAAATGATTAGGTAAGGTTGCATTTGAGTGAAAGCCACGGTCGCAAATGTACACGCATGTGTGCGTGCATAACAATAAATAATACTAATACAAGTTCATTCAACTTTGAAATTATGAAAATTTTTCTTACAAGTATTAATTACAAATGTTATTTTTTATTTGTCAAAAAAAAAAAAAGACAATAAATTGGGCAATGAACAAAGACAATAATTGAATGTAATGTAATTGAAATTTTTGAGATGATTTGAATTTTCTTCTTAAAAAAATTAATTATGATGATTTTGTAATTAACAACAAAATAAAGAAAACATGATTGTTGTTATAAAAAACATTTTTCTAGTATTTTTATCTAATTTTGACAATTATTATATTAAAAGACACTATTTTTTAGTAAAAAATATTAAATTTTAAAATTTTAAAAAATTATAAATATAGAGATTTGAAGCTCAAGCTTACTAAATATCATTTTTAAGAAAAATTGTGTGAATTAATTGAATTAAACTTTAAATTTAGACTCATTGAATTTTTAATGTTAAAAAAGTCAAAGATTGATCACTAAGCAAATCATACAAGTCTTGGCTTAAGGCACTCATCATAATAACCAAAAAAAAAAAAAAAAAACTCGTAATTACAAGCAATTGACAAAATTATTTGGAAGATTAAATCAAAATTTTTTTATGATATTCATTAGATTATAAAATGAACTCTCTAAACATGAACTAATTGTTGTAACTAAAAATCATTTAGTTTGGAAAATTATGATTCTCTTTGTAATAAATTAGTTCAATACCAATATGCGTAGAGCTAAGAAAGAAAAGGGAGGCCTGTAAAATTAATTTGTGATGGGTTAATATCATAAATGGTTTTTAAATTATAATATAATATTTAATATAATATTTAAATTTAAAAAATTTTAATATAATATTTAAATTAAAAATATATTAATTAATATAATATTTATTTTTAATATGATTAATTTTAAATAATAACATACGATAAATAAGTAATCTTCTAACTACCAATAAATTTATATTTTAAATATTTTTTAAAATTTATTAAAATTTAAATATTATATTAAATATTTTATTATAATTATTAATTCATTTGTGATTTACAAGATAAAAATACCACGGTCAAGAAAAAACACTTTTGAAAAAGCAATAATTTCTTTTCTTTTGCCTGTTTCAAGGGACAAAAGGAAATTGATAAAAAATCAAAATTTGGTAAGCTTTTTATATCACGGGTCGATACTTAAATTTTGAATTTATACGATTTCAAAATTTGGACATTCATTCATTTGACATTTTAGATTAATTTGATTGTTACGATTCATATTTTTATGAGGTATTATTTGTTTTGATTCTTCTGATCTTTAGATTTATTTACATTTTTTATAAAATAATATCAGTCAAACTTAAAAATCAATAATTAAATAAACATTTTATTTTATTATTATTATTATTGATTATTAGTGATAAGGCTACTTGTACTGACTAAAAAATAATGTGCATTTTAAAATTATAAGTGGGTACATTTTGTCAATTAGTTTCATGGCTCATAGGAAAGATAACATTTGCACCTAATCAACAATCGATATAATTGAAAGGAAGAAAATTATGGATGGAATTGACATGTCGTTTGTCAAAAATTTGTCAACTAAGTTAGGTTTGATCAAATTTAATTCGTGTAATTCTAGTCACACTAGTCATATTTGACCATATCAAACAATAGTTAAAAGAATAGACCTGTAAATTTGAAGAAAAGGAAGGAGGATATAATGTTCAAGAGCAATCAGAAAAAGACGGACATGGATAGTAACATTATAACTGAGTTTAGACATTAATAGGGGAAGTTATGTCACTCTCGTCGTCTCATTTGGGATATTTATCGTTTATAAGTAGTTTTTTGTTCTTTCTTAATGTCTTCTCAGGGTGGTGACCCCCAAAGGACCAACATAGAAGCAAGGGGATACGATGCGAGTGGAGACCCACCAAAGTTGATGCTGGACAACGGGCCACCCTAATTCATCCTGTCGTGCCACTTTGGCTATAAGACGGTATCAATTTGCAAAGGTCACAAGACACCCTCTAATTGTAGTAAGAGATTTGATGATTTACGTAAAGCAAGCCTTCCACGCAACTATTTTTCTTCTAGCTACGGCTCCTTTGATTAGAGTAAATGAGTAGCATATTTTCAAAGTTCTCAAGTGGGTTCCCAAGTGGGGTACATGAAAATCTTACATTACTATAAGAAGATAAATGCCATTCCTATTTCCTACCCAACCCTCCAAATTGAATGCTTGGATTCCTTCCTGCCAAACACTTACGAGTTTCATATCTGTTTGGGTAAAACAATAGAAGGAACCGAAAGGTCGAAGGTCATTTATGGCAGTAAATGAGCTCTTTTGACTGCAATTGCAAGGTCATGGTCAATCAAACCATTCAAATGTGGTTTAATTAGGTAAATTAAATGTTTTTTTTTTGTTAAAAAAGTAGTTAAAACCATTTGAGTAGTAAAAGTTTTATATCTCATTATCTTTGTAAGATCACTTTACATCAATTTAAATAAATTATTAAATGAAATTTAATAATTTTAAATTCTCTAAAGGTATTTTTTTTTTCAAATTTAAATATATATTATAACGACATTGTTTAATGCCCAAAATATCAATGTTCAATTACTAAATAAATAATATAATATTTTTTTGTATGAGCCTTAATATAGAGGAAACAAATTTGATAAAAATATTTCTGGAAACGATAAACTTTTAAATTTTCAAAACTTTTTGAGATTGTTTTAATAAACCTAAAAAATTTAGGAACTAGCTGCTATGTGCATCCGTCCCCCGTAGTATGGCAATTGATATTTTGGATTTTATCATCTTCTTGTGCTAGTTGTCTTTTTAAGGGCTACTTCTCTAGTACGTAACTTAGCAATGTTGGAATGAAAAGTTGGAACCAGTCACTTGTGGGTAGATTTATATATTTATATATATATTTATATGAAGTTGTTAGAATTTGATTTTTAATAATTGAAGTTATTGGAATTAAAAATTTATTATTCTATTAACAGGTTATAAGTATATTGATTAATTTTTATAGTTTTCTTTGTAATGTAATTACAATTTGATTTTAATGAATTTTTTATTTCTATCAAAAATATTTATATCATTTTAATGAATTTTTTTTGTATCATTTTATATCCCTCGATCATTTTATTTTCAATTCAATTATGAACAATAAATTTGATTTTTTACCACAGATACACCAACAGTTAAAATCATAACGATTTTAATTGATTTAAAATTTTATATAACTAATCTATTAAAAAAATTACATAACTAATACTCACATAATCTAACTCTCCACATGGAGACTTTTTTTTCTTTTTGTCAAAGAGTTATATAATAACTTGATTTTATAATAATACTGCAATGGTCTTGAACTCGAAACAAAATCAATGATCATAACTGAATTATTACTCCAAAGGAATCGTAAATGAATATATATATATATATATATATATATTGTGAGAGAGAGAGAGAGGGAATGCAGGCAGGAGGAGCACACTTAGATGTGGAATGGCTAGGGGCATGGGCAATCTAGCGTGTGGGATGGATGATTCAGATTCAGCTACCTGTTGAAGGGTGCATCATAATGCACTCACTACCCTCAGCTAACCCTTCATCATTTGTCCCTTTCACTTCTTATTTCCCCATCCAACTTAAACTCGGTTTGATTCACAGAAAATAATTTTTAAAAAATAATTTTTGAAAAATATTTATATTTTTTTAATTGAAAAATATTTTTTGTTATTTGAATAAATTAATGAAAAATATTTTTTATTGTTTAGCTATTTTTTGAAAAATTTATTTTTTTCAAATAATATTAATATAACTATTAAAATATTTAAAATTAGATTATAACTCGTACAATATACGAAATAATTTTATTTATTTAATATGAATATTATTTTCCTTTTAAATTTATATTTAAATCTTTAAAATTAATAGCATATATAAAATTTATATATATTGACTTGTAATTAAAAAATAAGTTTTTGGAAAATAGTAAAAAAAATTATATCTTTCCTTTAGATATTTTGGTTTACAATAATATTTATACAATTGTAAAATTATATTAAATAAAAATAAATTATACCTTTCTTTAAAAAATAAAAATATATATTATTGAATGATAAATTAAATAATAAAAGAAGTATTAACATACTTTCACTTTAATAATTTTGACTAAATTATTATACAAAATATGAACAATGTTACAAAATATGAGAAAAAAGAAAAAATAAATTTAAAAAATATTATTTTTCATAAGAATGAAATGTTAATAACAATAAAATGTATATGGGATAAAAGTTATAAAAAAAACAAATTGTAATAGTAATAGAATATATCTTGGAAAAGTTACTCAAAAAATAAAAAAATTGATGTATAATACATTACATTTGTAATATTAAATTTATAGAAGAATTCTTTAATGGCAATTAGAATTAAATAGATAATTTTTTAATTAATTTTTTAAAATTTAAAATGGATATTTCATATTTTTAATTTTAGAAAATATATCTCTAAATTGATTTGATTTTCAATTATAATTTGAATAAATTTAAAATTATCTAATTTGTAATTAAAAGAAAATATCTTATTTTTAAAAAAATTATCCTATGTGTCATTTAAGAAAGTTGTTCTCATAGGCGCCCATGTGACAAATTTATGTATGTATATTATTATATAATATATATTTATATATATTAGATTACATTTGTAGTCTTAAATTTGTAGAAAATTTTTTTAATGGTAATTAGGATTAAATAAATAATTTTTAAATTAAATTTTTAAAATTTAAAATGGATATAATAAGTGATAAATATAATATTAAATTTTTTTGTATTTATTTGAAGTATAAATTTGATAATTAGAATTCAAATAGATATACTTGAATTTTTAATATTTTATATAATTTTTTTAAAAAGATAATTTTTTAAATCAAGATAAAAAGATTGTTGAAAGATTTAGATAAACTTAATCTTTATAATTTTTAAACATGTTTGAAAGATTTTGATAATTAAATAATTTTTTAAATAAGGTTAATTGGTAAACAACTAAAATTATTTATTAAAAAATAAAATCCATATTTTATATTTTTAATTTTAGAAAATATATTTCTAAATTGATTTGATTTTCAATTATAATTTGAATAAATTTAAAATTATCTAATTTGTAATTAAAAGAAAATATCTTATTCTTTTAAAAATTTGTCTTATGTGTCATTTAAGAAAATTATTCACATAGACTTCTATGTGACAAACTTATTTATATATGTTGCTATATAATATATATATATTAGATTATTTATTATTAAAATATATTGAATTTATATATTAGTAAAATTATGAATATTAAAAAATAATTATATTTTAATAAAAATATTTAATATTAAAATATTATGTTAATATAAAAACACTTAAAATAAAACTATTTATTATTCTTTATATTATTTATTAATATATTAATATATTATTATAATATTTAATAATTTAAATTAATAATATTTATTACTATATTATTTATTAATATATGATTTATTAATATAATATTGTTTATTAATATATTATAATATTATTTATTAATAGTATATTATTTATTTGTATAATATTATTTATTAATATAATATTATTTATAAATAAAATTATGCTTAAAAGTATTGATAAATAGCTCTATTCATAGATAGTTTTTTCGAAAAATATCTTTCCTTTTTCAAATTTATAGGATAATTTAAAAAAATAATTTTATTTTTCATTAATCAAAAAATTATTTTTTATTGATTTGTAATTTTTCATCAAACAAACACATAAAAATACAAAAATTATTTTTCATGAAACAAATGAAACTTTGGATTCATTTCCAAGTCATCATATGCTTTTAAATAAGGGTTTCGTATCTTGCATAGTTTACTACCTTCCATTTAATTATAATAAAATCTCAATTAAATTCAGATTATTTCTAATATGCGTCGGTTGACCATTTGCTGAGATTTTGAGATTTTTTTTTATAAAATTTTAAGTATAAATTATAATTATAATTAAATATTATATTTATATATGAATAATTAAATTAACTAATTAGAACATAATCAGATAAATTTAACACAAAATTAAATTTAATTTATGCACAATAAAACCTAAATTTAAGATTTTGAAATTTTAGGATCTCATTCTTATTTATAAGCTACGGTTGAGTTTGAGGATTAAGACTGAAGCAAGTGGTAAAAAAAGGAAAACTTACTTATATCGCATAAATGATTTATGATTTACGATTTACGATTATACCATGGTAAGTGTTTTAAGAGGAATAAAAAGGATGCTTTAATCATAATTCAACTAAGAAAGGAAAGGTTTTGGATAAATAAATACCAGCGTTATACACTTTAATAAATCAATTATGTAATGAAAGAATAAAAGTCATATGATAAATGATATTAAAAAAAAAAAAAAAAAAAAACCTACTCTAAAACTATCCAACTCCAAACCAAAGTGCCGATAGTTAAATAAGGTGGGCTAATTGTAAACCGCGTCAAGAACTTCAAGGGTGGACAGAATGAATTGTCGTGATAAAAATGTCACGAGATTAAATTAAAAAAATATCAAACCAAATGCTTCAAAAAAATTTAAACAAAAAAAAAAAAGTGATCCAATCTTATATCATATAAACGTTTTGATTTTATAAGAAAGGATAATAATAACGCCACCATTTCATATGCATACTCTTAACACTGCCATTGGATGGACATGTTCCTATTTCATATCATAATTCATTTCATTCATCGGAAAGAAAAAAAAAAAGGTATAAGAATGGTCGTACTTATAGGATAAACAGATATCAAGACAAAAAAACATGAAGTAAGCCATTTCACAAGTAAACACTCCCTTTTTTCTATTTATTATCTAATTTTTAAAAATATCTTAAAATTATGTTTTTTTAACATCTATTTTTTTTAATATTTTAAACCTATTTTTTAATATATTTTTTACTTTTTATATTAAAAATTATAAAACTTTAATTTTATAAAAAAATTTAAAATTTAATATTAAATACATTAAATTAATTTTTTTTTTTAAAAATTTCGTAAAAATCAATAACATTCAAATTATTTGGAACAGAAGGAGCACTAATTATATTTCCATTTTTGCATAATCATTCAATTCTATCTTGTATAATTTTCAATTTTGCAACATTCTTGACGAGGTAGGTACCTTTCTTTTGATTGCAAGACAACTACGGAAGATTTTCAATCCTTTCCCCGAACATAAGGAGCCTTCTAAAAGCTCAAAAACAGCACAGTCCAGTCTAGAGGAGTGGGCAGCCCATTCTATTATGTAGAGGCCCAAGTATCCCGAAAGATGCTGACCAATGATCAGCACCGTTACCAAACCACCAATTACCTCATCTCTCATCTCTCCTCGCCCACCTTTTATCTCGTCCGCGGACAACAACAACACAGAGAGAGAGAGAGAGAGAGAGAGAGAGAAGAAATGATGCAATACCGCTTTACCACCCTAGCTCGCACCATCTCATCTGCCACAAAGTCAAGACTCATCTCATCCACGATCGACTCACCTATCACCAAACCCGATTTCCCTCCCACCCTAGCCGGCCTCCGGGCCCGCCTAGCTGTGGAATCGCCCACCATCTCCGATTTCGTCGATCTCCAAAAAGATAGCCAGTATTCCGTGGAAGTCGGGACGAAGAAAAAACCACTCCCTAAACCCAAATGGATGAGAGAATCCATTCCAGGCGGTGAAAAATACGTTCAGATTAAAAACAAGTTAAGGGAATTAAAACTCCACACCGTCTGCGAAGAAGCTCGATGCCCCAATCTTGGCGAGTGTTGGTCCGGTGGTGAGACTGGGACCGCAACTGCCACTATCATGATCCTGGGTGATACTTGTACTCGCGGTTGCAGGTATTTTTTTTAAGCAAGTAAAAAATAAATTTGTAATTAGGAAATATTTAAATTCAAAATTTTCGGTCGTTTTCAGGTTTTGCAATGTGAAGACATCGCGGACGCCGCCTCCTCCGGATCCCAATGAACCAGGGAATGTTGCGGACGCAATTGCGTCGTGGGGTTTGGATTACGTGGTGATTACGAGCGTGGACCGGGATGATTTAGCTGATCAAGGGAGTGGGCATTTTGCGGAAACGGTTCAGAAGTTGAAAGCTTTGAAGCCTAATATGCTTATAGAAGCCTTGGGTATCAATTACCTTTTAAACTTGTATATAATTGTTAACTTATTGGCATGCCCGGTGACATTGAATTGAAGTTTGAAGCTTTTCTCCTTTTAGATAATAAGTAAAGGCCTTATAGAAGTTTCCCATAAAAAAAGGGTCTTATAGAAATTAAATGCTTTTATAGTGTTGGCATTTATGATTGGTACAGATTCATTTTCACGCTAGAGTTGGCATGAATAAAATTCAATGAGGGGCTGTTCTTGCTCATTTGCATTTTTAGAATTTCTCATTGAGTTTGAGTTCCTACGATGGAATTTGTAGCTAATGTTGCATGCACTATTTGTCAATTGTGTAGTTCCTGATTTTCGGGGAGATGCTGGTTGCATAGAGAAAGTTGCAAAATCTGGACTTGATGTTTTTGCTCATAATATTGAGACTGTTGAAGAGCTTCAAAGAGTTGTACGTGATCACCGTGCTAATTTTAAGCAATCTTTGGATGTTCTAAGGAAGGCCAAAGACTATGCTCCTGCTGGAACACTTACCAAGACTTCGATAATGTTAGGATGTGGGGAAACACCTGATCAAGTTGTGAAAACAATGGAGAAGGTGAGAGCGGCCGGTGTTGATGTGATGACATTTGGTCAGTATATGAGACCATCAAAGCGCCACATGCCTGTATCAGAATATATTACACCTGAGGCTTTTGAGAAATATCAAACACTTGGCATGGAAATGGTATACAGTGATATTTTTCTAAAACTTATAGTTTTACTAGTTAACTATACCCGTATTTGCTCAGATTAGTTGAATGTCTAACAAATTCATCTATCTGGTTTCTTTAAATACATCTTTTTAGTTTGCCATTGGCTAACTTGACTGTAATTGCTTGTTGAGAAAAGCCACTCTTCCTTAAGCAGATCTTGTTAAGCTGCTTTGCCCATCGTCCTTAAGTACTTCCGCAGAAAGATCTAAAATCAAGAAATGAATATGTTAAAATCGATGACAATATAATTGCCAAGTTAGCCTTGTCAACTGCATTTCTCAACTCTTTTTCCTTTCTCCCTTTAAAACACCTTAGCTATCCATGATTGGACCTCACAGTTAATCAGTTCTAATGATCGGCACTATGGGTACTCTTATGCATCCAAGGCTGCTCGATAGCTTTCCAATGGTAGTTGAAAAATGTTTGCTGCTTGGAGTATATGTGATTAAGCGTAGTAGGCAGTACTATTACTTCATTTATTCTCAGTCAGCTCTCAGTGATTTTGTGGCTTTTAGTTCTATGTCTCTGTGCAAGCTAAGTTTTTGCTTCCTTCTATATTTTTGTTCAAGATAGATTCAGTGTAAGCCAAATGGTTGATGTATTGCCATTTCTTGCTCAAAGAAACCCATTGTTTACTACTTTGGTTCCTTGACCTTTTATCTTGCAATAAGACCTAAAGTTTGGCATTTTATTTGTTTCAACACCATTATGCTATATCAATGGCATTTAGTAATATGTTACTGTTGAAATATCATGTTAATATCATATGAATGTACAGAATATCATGTTAATAACTTCCCATTGCACTAGTCATTTTTTGGGGCTACTATTGCATTTGCATCAATCATTTAGATCATTGCTTGGAGTGGTAATGCATTTTAAAGAGTGAATCATCATCATAGTTGAAGCAAGAATTATTTCCTCACCTTCATCCAACTGTAAATCTGCTTGAATTTTTCTTATTAAATTTCTCCTTTGGATGGATCAGGGATTTCGGTATGTAGCATCTGGTCCCATGGTCAGGTCATCATACAAGGCAGGAGAATTCTACATCAAATCTATGATAGAATCTGATCGGGCTGCTTCTTCTTCATAGTTTCTTTTCGGGTGATTGTTTTTCTTTTACAATATACCTATTTTCTTCCGGATGGTATCATTGACATGCATCAGATACGGTTTGGGTAGTGAAATGACTGCCCATGCCACTTAATGTGCCTTAGCAAATGTCAAGGGAATTTAGTTGGAAGAAAATGAAAAGGATGAATTGCTTGGAGTTGGCCAAGATTTTGGTAGACTGACGTTGCAATATCTGTTTACTAAATTTGTTGTAATTATCAGCTGCAGTTTTATTACTTCCCAATCAAGGTTTTATTTGTATAAGCATGCTTTTTAGCACGGAGATACTGACGTGCCAGAAGACAATATTTTGATCAATCATTTTACCCAGAGTTCAATTCACCACGACCCTTCTCCAAGCAATTTTGGTGAAACCCTTTTTAACTTTAGTTCGATAATAATTGACAGTGAAGGTGCGCCAAACAATCACATAGATTGAATGTTGCTGATCGACCTGTTACAAGACCTGGCATGGGCCTCAATCAACCCTTGACGGTAGGATGCAGCTGTCCGCGTGCTACGTATCTTAACCAATTAAAACCAAATAGTTCATGTGGGGCTGGTGTTTGGGTTTTCCAAGACAGTTAACGATTTGGTTTCAATGGACAGAAAGAAAAATGAAGCAGTCAGGATGTTTTGTTCCTAAAAATGTTGATATTGGGTTCTATAGAAGAAGCACCCGTGTTTTGCTTCTTGCTTGCGTCAAGAGAGAAGGGGCAGCATGCTAACTTCGAGAAAAGAATATTTGCTTAAACCATTTATCTGAGATGAACTTTGGCTCCACAAGGAGCCTTGCAGGTGGCCGTGTCTTTAAACTCTTAACAAACGGGCTTTAGTCAACCGTGGATGCATGCTATTGCAAGCATCCAAACTTCACAATATGAAGCAAAGTTTCAAGTGTCTTTCCGTACTGCCCAGCCTAATAATCCCATTCAATATAAAGTAGCATAAACTGTTTCCTCTTTTCACGCATCCCCTTCACATAATTATCATCAGGGTTGGCAGTACAATTTGAGTTCGACGGTTTCGATCCAATCCCATCCGATTTGGGTCGATTTTTTTTTAAATCAGATTTAAGATTAGGTCGAATATTATTAAAAAAATTGAGATCAAATTAGATTCAATAAATCCAATTCAATCGACCCGATATTATATTAAAAATTATTTTTTAATTTTTTAATTATATATAATTATATATTTATATTTTTTAAAAAATAATATTTTATTAATTTTAGATCAGATCGAATAAGATACAAAATTATATAATATCGAGTTGTATTGAGTTCAGATATAAATTAATAAAAAATTTTTTAGTCGGATCGAATTTAGAGCAAGCAAAAATTCATTTTAATCCGTCCCGTTGTCAACCCTAATAATCACTTTTGATCTATCTCCTTTTATTACCCCTTCGGAAGTTCTGTATACCAACCCCAATGGACAAATAGTATAACTTTTTTTTTTTTTTGTTTTTATATTATAGTAGGATGAAATGAATTAAAGAATACTAATAATATTCGTAAGTCATTCGAGTTTTACTCGAATAAAATTTAAATTTTATTTAATTATTATTAAGTTAAACTCGAATTTGAGTAGTTTGATTTATTTATTAAGTTAAGTTTAAATATTTTTATATTTGACTTGAGTAATTGAAGAGTTTAATTAAATTTTTATATTTAAATATATTTTTATTATTTTAATTAATAAAATATCTTGAATTCAAATTTAAATTCGAGTATAAATAATTAAATTTTTATTTAACATAAAAATTAAATTTATTTTTATATATTAATCAAATTTAATTAAATGAATTCAAATAATTTGATTTTTATCTTAAATTAAATTTAAACTTAAAATAAATTCAATCAAACTCAAATTTTATTTCAAATTTTGAATTTAAGATGAATTTAAAGTTAAAATTAAATTTAAACTTAATATTATTTCTATTCGAACTAAATTACACCTTAGTGACAAGCATAAATCACCCACCACGATTGCTTGCCTATTAGCCAATAGACGTCCAGGATATCCTTGGCTTTGGTTAGGACTCAGGCCAGTCATTTTGTCCTGTTGCTATAGCTGTACACAATTTCCTCTTTCAAATTTCTATCTCTACTTGTAGTCTAGCAGCCAGTAGTACTAAACAAAAAGCTTGCGTATGACTTTTCATAGCCGTTTAACTTTCAAACAAAAATCAAAATCCCTCCTTACGTAGCTTCTGTCATAATTTCATTCCTTCACCCCTGCAACAATCAGCATTCTCACGTTTTAACACCAAGATACAATCTCACAAATCTCCACGTCCTCCTGAACAAGAGGAAGAAGTAACCGTGAAAAAAGAAGTATTGGTGCTTTCAGAAACATCCACACTCCACAAGAAACAACAAGAAAAAGTTATTCAAACTCCTCTTACCCCACCACCCAAAACCCAAACAGAAGTTTCCGGTCCAATTAAGAAACAGCAATAAGAGCAAGAAACCTCCGATCTCTCTCAACTTTCAGAGATTTACAGCATGGCGGAAACCATCTCATCGACAACTACAAGGGCAAAAGGCCTGAAAGAAGCAATGAGCAAAAAGAACAGCGATGTCAAACACAAGTCCCCAGCAAAGGTAATGAAAAAGCGTCCAAGCAATGGAGATCCTGCAAGCGTTCAAGCCAGAAGAATGGATCCATCACCTGATAAGAGGGCCCGCGGTCGAGGAAGGGGAGTAGGTGAGGTGAAAACTGTGCCGCGTAATGTGGGGTCCAGGTCCAGGTCAGCGGGAACCGGAAGAGCCGGTGGACTGGGTAAGGGTGCCGTCGGGAAGAGTCCTACGATGGTGACCAAAAAAACGGATAGCAAGCTAGTTGGTACCGCAACAGTGAAGGGCCAGAGTGAGAGACAGAAAGATGAAATGGCGACGTGTTGGAACAGCAGCAGGGCACTGAGTCATTTGAGAATCCTCTTGTCTCCTTAGAGTGCTTCATCTTTTTATGAAAAAAAGACCAAAAATTAAAATTAAAAAACTATATTTCTTATTTGTAGAAATTGTTTGTTGATACATGCTTTGTCCGGAGCAAAATTATGTGATTTTGAAATGTAACGGGGCTTGTAAATACTGATCAGTTAAAATTTTCCCCATCTTGGTAAGAATTTTCATTTCTGTTGGAAGCTATAATCTTGAGATGGTGACTTTTAATCCAGGGATACATGCAAGTGAAACGGTCCTCAAAATCTAGTATCATCTTTTTTGCTACTCTTTTACGGCAATGAGGGGAGGTCAGAGACTGCTTCTTCTTTCTCGGTGGGCTTGTCTCGTTAACTGTTTTTTTTTTTGGACTTCGAGTAACTAGTAATATTAGTAGATGAAAGAGTTTTTTTTACTAATAGAATTAGTACAGGAAAGTTGATTTACGAAATTTTCTTGTGATACCCAATTTCGTTCACGGTGTAAGATTTTGACTTTGATGCCATTGTTAAAAATGAGTTATTTTTGTAAAGAAAAAATTGTTTTATTAAAAAGTAAAAAATCGTAACAATTTGAAATATATAATTGTTTAAATGCACATGATTATTTTAACTTGTTTGATAAATAGATTTATTTTTAATTTTCATAATATTAATAAATTAATATTATTTTATTCTAAATAAACTTTTATGAATGAAAATAATTTTTTTATGACAAAACAAAATATCATAACTATTTGAAATTAATAATTATTCAAATAGGTATAATAACTATTTAAACTTGCTTGGTAAATCGATTTATTTTTTTAAATCTTATTAAGTTTTGGAATATTAATAAAATAATATTATTTTATTTTGAATATACTTGTATGAATAAAAATAATTGGTTTATGAGAAAACAAAAGGTCATAATTATTTGAATGTGTTCAAAAAATAGATTTATTTTTTAAATTATTACATATTAATTTTTTGAAATATTAATAAATTTATATTATTTTATTTGCAATAAATTTGTATGAATAGAAGAAATTTTTTTATGACAAAACAAAATGTCATAACGATTTGAAATAAAAAATTATTCAAATAGTCATAACTATTCGAATTTATTTAGTAAATAGATTCATTTTTTAAATATCTTCCTCATTAATTTTTAGAATATTAATAAATTAGTATTATTTTATTTTGAATAAGCCTATATGAACTGATACAAATGTTTTTTTGATGAAACAACAGGTCATAATGATTTGATATAGATAATTATTCAAATAGTTATGACTATTTAAATTTGTTCAGTAAACATATTTATTTTTAAAATCTTGTACTTATTAATTGTCGAAATATTAATAAATTAATATTATTTTAATCCAAATAAGCTTATATGAACAAAAACAATTGTTTTATGATAAAAATAAAAAGTCATAACGATTTGAAATAAATCATTGATCAAAATAATCATAACTATTTGAATTTATTCGGTAAATAGAGTTGTTTTTTAAATCTTTTACTTATTAATTATTTGAATATTAATAAATTTGTATTATTTTAATTGAAATAAGCTTGTACAAATAGAAAAACTTTTTTTATGACAAAACAAAATATTATAGCAATTTGAAAAGGCAATCACTCAAATAGTCATAACTATTTAAACTTGTTTGATAAACAGATTCAATTTTTAAATCTCTTACTTATTAATTTTTGAAATATTAATAAATTAAATTTATGTTATTCCAAATAAGCTTGTTGGAATAAAACAATTGTTTTGTGATAAAACAAAAGGTCATAATGATTTGAAATAGATAATTGTTCAAATAGTCAAAACTATTTACATTAGTAAAGCCAATAGATTCATTTTCTAAATTTGTTATTTATTAATTTTTAAAATATTAATAAATTAGCATTACTTTATTCCGAATAAGACTATATCAATAGAAAAAAATTATTTTATGACAAAACAAATGGTCATCATGATTTGAAACAAATAATTGTTCAAATTATTATAAATAATTAAACTGGTTTGGTAAATAGATTTATTTTTTTAAATCTCTTATTAATTTTTAAAATATTAATAAATTAATATTATTTTATTTTGAACAAACTTATATGAACAAAAACATTTGTTTTACGACAAACAAAAGGTCATAAGGATTTGAAATAGATAATTATTCATATAGCCTTAACTATTTGAATTGATTTGGCAAACAAATTTATTTTTTAAATATCTTAGTTATTAACTTTCTTAATATTATTAGATTAGTATTATTTTATTTCGAATAAGCTTGTATAAATATAAATAATTATTTTATGACAAAATAAAAGGTCATAAGGATTTGAAATATATAATTGTTCAAATAGTCATAACTATTTGAACTAGTTTAGTAAACAGATTTATTTTTTAAATCTCCTACTTATTAATTTTTGAAATATTAATAAATTAGTATTATATTTTGAATAGGCTTATATGATGAAAAACAATTGTACTATGGCAAAATAAATGTTTATAAAGATTTGAAATAGATAACTGTTAAATTTGTCATAATTATTTAAACTAATTCGATAAATTGATTTATTTTTTAAATCTCCAACTTCTCAATTTTTGAAATATTAATAAAGTAATATTATTTTATTTTGGATAAGCTTTTATGAACTGAAACAATTGTTTTATTATAAAACAAAAGGTTATAACATTTTAAATAGATAATTGTTCAAATAATCATAACTTTTTGAATTTGTTCAGTAAACATATTTATTTGTTTAAATTTCTTGCTTATTAATTTTCTGAATGTTAATAAAATAGTATTATTTTATTTTGAATATGTATGTATGAATTGAAACAATTATTTTATGACTAAACAAAAGGTCAAAAAGATTTGAAATAGATAATTGTTCTAATAATCTTAACTATTTGAACTGGTTCGGTAAACATATTTATTTTTTAAATCTTTCACATATTAATTTTAGAATATTATTAGTTTAACAATATTATACTTCAAATAAGCTTGTATGAATAGAAACAATTATTTCTTTACAAAACAAAGATCATAACAATTTGAGATAGATAATTGTTTAAATAATCTTAATTATTTGAATTGGTCTGGTAAACAGATTTAGTTTTTAAATCTCCAACTTCTTAATTTTTGAAATATTAATAAAGTAATATTTTTTTTATTTTGAATAAGCTTTTATGAACTAAAATAATTGTTTTATTATAAAACAAAATGTTATAACATTTCAAATAGATAATTGTTCAAATAGTCATAACTGTTTGAATTTATTCAGTAAACGGATTTATTTGTTTAAATTTCTTGCTTATTAATTTTTTGAATGTTAATAAAATAGTATTATTTTATTTCAAATAAGCATGTATGAATTGAAACAATTATTTATCACTAAGCGAAATGTCTGAACAATTTGAAATAGATAATTGTTCTAATAGTCTTAACTATTTAAACTGGTTCGGTAAACACATTTATTTTTTAAATCTCTTATTAATTTTAGAATATTATTAGTTTAGCAATATTTTACTCCAAATAAGCTTGTATGAACATAAACAATTGTTTTATGAAAAAATAAAGATCATAACAATTTGAGATAGATAATTGTTCAAATAGTTATAACTATTTGAACCGGTTCGATAAATAGATTTAGTTTTTAAATCTTTTGCTTATTAATTTTTGAAATATTAGTAATGTAGTATTATTTTATTTTGGATAAGTTTTTATGAATTGAAACAATTATTTTGTGACAAAACAAAAGATCATAACAACTTTAAATAGATAATTATTCAAATAGTCAAATCTATTTGAACTTGTTTGGTAAATAGATTTTATTTTATTAAATCTTTTTCTTATTAATTTTTTGAATGTTAATAAATTAGTATTAATTTATTCTAAATAAGCATGTATGAACTAAAACAATTATTTTATGACTAAACAAAAGGTCAAAATGATTTGAAATAGATAATTGTCCTAATAGTCTTAATCATTTAAATTGATTCGTTAAACAATTTATTTTTTAAATTTCTTACTTATTAATTTTTGAAATATTATTAAATTATTATTATTTTAATCCGAATAAGCTTGTATAAATAAAATAATTGTTTTATGACAAAACAAAGGGTCATAATGATTTGAAATAGATTATCATTCATATAGTCTTAGCTACTTAAGTCGGTTCGATAATTAGATTTATTTTTTAATTTTTTTGGTTATTAAGTTTCGAAATATTATTAAATTAGTATTATTTTATTACGAATAAAATAGTATGAATAGAACCAATTGTTTCATGACAAAATAAAATGTTATAACAATTTGAAATCAATAATTATTCAAATAGTCAAAACTACTTGAAATGGTTTGGAAAACAAATTTACTTTTTAAATCCCTTACTGATTAATTTTTTAAATATTAATAAATTAATATTGTTTTATTTTGAACAAACTTATATTAACAAAAATAATTTTTTTATGACAAAACAAAAAGTAATAACAATTTGAAATAGATAATTGTTTAAATAGGTATAATTATTTCCAAAGGTTCAGTAAATAGAAATATTTTCTAAATCTCTTGCTTATAAATTTTTGAAATATTAATAAATTAGTTTTATTCTATTTTGAATAAGCTTGTATGAGCTGAAATAATTATTTTATAACAAAATAAAATGTCGTAACAAATACAAATATATAATTTTTCATATAGTCTTAACTATTTGAATTGGTTCAACAAATGAATTTTTTTTAAATCTTTTAGTTATTAATTTTTAGAATATTACTAAATTAGTATTATTTTATTCTAAATAAGCTTGTATGAACAAAAACAATTGTTTTATGATAGAACAAAATGTTATAATAATTTGAAATAGATAATTGTTCAAACAGTCATAATTATTTGAACTTGTTTGATAAGCATATTTATTTTTTAAATCTCTTATTAATTACTGAAATATTAATAAAATAGAATTATTTTATTCCAAATAAGCTTGTAAGTTGATAAACAATTGTTTTATAACAAAACAAAAAGTAATAACGATTTGAAATAGGTAGTTGTTCAAATGGCCATAATCATTTGAACTGATTTTGTAAACTAATTTATTTTTTAAATCTCTTGCTTATTAACTTTTGAAATATTAATAAAGTAGCATTATTGTATTTTGGATAAGCTTTTATGAACTAAAATAATTGTTTTATGACAAAATAAAAGGTTATAATGATTTTAAATAGATAATTGTTTAAATAGTCATAACTATTTGAACTTGTTCGGTAAATAAATTTATTTTTTCAAATCTCTTGCTTATTAATTTTTTTAATGTTAATAAATTAGTATTATTTTATTCCGAATAAACTTGTATGAATTGAAACAATTATTATATAACTAAACAAAAGGTCAGAACGAATTGAAATAGATAAATATTCTAATAGCCTTAACTATGTGAACTTATTTCGCAAACACATTTATCTTTTAAATCTCTTATTAATTTTTGAAATATTATTAAATTAGTATTATTTTTATCAAAATAAGCTTGTATGATCAGAAACAATTGTTTTATAAGAAAAAAATATCATAACTATTTGAGATTGATATTTGTTCAAATAGTAACTATTTGAACTAGTTTGAAAACAACATTAGTTTTAAATCTCTTGCTTAGTAATTTTTGAAATATTAGTAAAGTAGTATTATTTTATTTTGGATAAGTTTTTATGAACTAAAACAATTGTTTTATGACAAAATAAAATGTCATAATGACTTTAAATAGAAAATTGTTCAAATAGTTGAATCTATTTGAACTTGTTTGATAAACAAATTTATTTTTTTAAATCTCTTACTCATTAATTTTTCAAATGTTATTAAATTAGTATTATTTTCTTTTACATAAGCTTGTATGAACTGAAATAATTATTTTATCACTAAACAAAAGGTCAAAATAATTTGAAATAGATAATTGTTCTAATAGTCTTAACTATTTGAACTGGTTTGACAAACACATTTATTTTTTTAATTTCTTATTTATTAATTTTTGAAATATTATTAAATTAGTATTATTTTAATCTGAATAAGCTTATATGAAAAGAAACAGTTGTTTTATGACAAAATAAAGATCATAACAATTTGAGATAAACAATTGTTCAAATAGTCATAACAATTTGAACTATTTTCATAAATAGATTTAGTTTTAAATCTCTTATTAACTTTCAATATATTAGTAGATCAATATTATTTTATTTTGAATAATTTTGTATGAATAGATTGTTTTATGACAAAACAAAAGGTCATAATGATTTCAAATAGTCAATTGTTCAAATGGATATGACTATTTATACTTTTTTAATAAATAGATTTATTTTTTAAATCTCCTATCTATTAATTTTCATAATATTAATAAATTAATATTATTTTATTATGAATAAACTTATATGAATAGAAACAATTGTTTTATAATAAAACAAAAGATCATAACTATTTAAAATAAATAATTGTTCAAGCAATCATAACTATTTGAACTTGCTTTGCAAACAAATTTATTTTTTTAACTTTTTTACTTATCAATTTTTGGAATATTAATAATCTAGTAGTATTTTATTTCAAATACGCTTGTATGAATAGAAACAATTAGTTTTGTAACAAAACAAAAGGTTATAACTATTTGAAATAGATAATTGTTCAAATAGTCATAACTATTTGAATGTGTTCAAAGAATCGATTTCTTTTTTAAATTTTTATTTATTAATTTTTGAAATATTAATAAATTTATATTATTTTATTCAAAATAAGCTTGTATGAACAAAAACAATTGTTTTATGACAAAACAAAAGGTCATAACGATTTGAAATAGATAATTGTTTAAATAGTCATAACTATTTGAACTTGTTCAGAAAATATCTTCATTTTTTAAATCTCTTACTCATTATTTTTTGGAATATTAATAAATTAGTATTATTTTATTATGAATAAGCCTATATGAATTGATATAATAGTTTTATGATGAAACACAAGGTCACAACGATTTTAAATAGATAGTTACTTAAATAGTTATGACTATTTAAACTTATTCGGTAAACATTTATTTTTAAAATCTTTTACTTATTAATTGTCGAAATATTAAAAAATTAATATTATTTTAATTCAAATAAAGCTTGTATGGAGAAAATTAATTGTTTTATGGAGAAAAATAATTGTTTTATGACAAAACAAAATGACATAACAGTTTGAAATAAATAATTGTTCAAATAGTTATAACTATTTGAACTTATTCGATAAATAAATTTATTTTTTAAATTTTTTACTTATTAATTGTCTAAATATTAAAAAATGTGTATAATTTTATTTGAAATAAGCTTGTATGAATAGAAAAAATTGTTTTATGACAAAACAAAAGATTATAGTGATTTGACATAGATAATTGTTCAAATAGTCATAACTATTTGAACTTATTCAGTAAATAGATTCATTTTTAAATCTCTTATTGATTTTAAGAATATTAATAAATTAGATTTATGTCATTTTGAATAAGCTTTTACGCATAGAAACAATTGCTTTGTGAAAAAACAAAAGCTCATAATGATTTGAAATAGATAATTATTCAAACAATCATAACTATTTGCATTGGTCAAGCCAATAGATTTATTTTTTAAATTCGTTACTTATTAATTTTTAAAATATTAATAAATTAGCATTACTTTATTTCGATTAAGACTATATGAATAGAAACAATTGTTTTATGACAAAACAAATGGCCATAATGATTTGAAATAAAAATTGTTCCAATAGTTATAACTAATTGAACTAGTTTAGTAAACGGATTTATTTTTCAAATATCTTATTTCTTAATTTTCAAAATATGGATAAATTAATATTATTTTATTCTAAACAAACTTATATGAATAAAAACATTTGTTGTATGACAAAAGAAAATGTCGTAATGATTTGAAATTGATAATTGTTCAAATAGTCATAATTATTTGAACCAATTCGACAAACAAAATTAATTTTTAAATCTCTTATTAATTTTGAAATATTAATAAATTTGTTTTTTTATTCTAAATAAGTTACTAAGAACTGAAAAAATTGTTTGATGACAAAATAAAAGGTTATAACGACTTGAAATAAATAATTGTTTATATAGCCTTAACTATTTGAATTGGTTCGACAAATAAATTTTGTTAACCTTGAAGTGATCCTTATTTTGAAATGACAAAATATTAAGCTAAATAAGCTTGATCAAGATTTTGAAAAAGATTTATTTAGTACATGTTCTTAAGTTTTATATTTTGGTACTAAATAAATAATATGATTTTCAAAGTTTAAACAAACCTTTCTTTATGTTTTTTTATTTCTTAAACCAAAAGTATCTATAAACATTTTTTATTTAATCTTAAATGAAAGTAAAATTGTTGTTGTGAAAGTGAACTTATTCATTTTGGACTTAATACAATTTTGATAATATTGTTTTGAGAAATAGATTAACTTAAGAAAGTTGTTTTACAAGAACAAAGTTTTCCAACATTGAATTTGTTTTATTTTTTTGTATTAATTCACAAAGCTTTAATATTTGAATTTTATATAGTTGGAAAGCTCTTTGAGTCTGCTTTCTAATAGATTAAACAAAATCAAAATTCAAATTTTCTAAGAAAAGATTTTAAATTTATACTAGACACTTTGCAGTTGTAAAAAAACTACACAAAGGGTAGATTTAAAAATTTACTATAATTCGTATACAATGAATTATGTGATATATTTCTTATAAAAAACCCATTAAGTCTAGTTTCTATATATTTAAATAGTTTTTGATTTCAATTTGTATAACTCAAGATATGATCAAATTACTAAATATAGTGCAAAATATAAGGCAACCATCCAGCTTTGATAAGATCAATCCCCTCAGGGAAGGGATTAATTGGTTTTTCTTACAAAAGTAATTTTTGTGTTAAAAAGGCAAAAAAGGGATTGATCACCCTATGTAGGAGATTGATCATGCCCTTGAACCAATCGATCCTCTACATAAAGGGAACGATTCGATCTTATTTTCCAAGTGTGAAATGGGTAACAAAATGTGAACTAATTGATCCCCTTATGGAAGGGATCAATCGAGTCATGCCTAGGATATGCATAACGGCTAGTTTCTCAAGCTTTCAATGGCTATTTTCTTCTCCCAAGCATCCCCAATGGCTAGCTCTTCAATTTCTCTATATATTGTCCACTCCAACACACCAAGGAGGTTGATGAATCAAGAGAGCAAGATCAAACAAGCCATATATTCATTCTCTCAAAGAAATCAAGAGTTTTAGAGCTTTAAAGTCTATATTTTTGTATTTCTTGTATCCGATTCATTGTTGTTGATTCATTCATTAAATTTTTTTCTACTTCATTAGTCAAACACTTAGCATTTGAGAGGTATTCTAAGTTTACATTTTTATTAAGTGTCTTTGTAATCAAGAGGTGAGGCATCCTCTTGAATTTATGAGATTAAGAGGTTTCTACTTAGCCTAAAAAGTAGAGAGTGTAAGGTTTCTATCTTAAGCCTTGGAGAGAAAAAAATAGGGTTGTAGTTTCAATTCAAGATTAGTGGATTGAAGCCTTAGTATGGATAACCAAGAGAAAAGACATAGGTGTATTATGGAAAATAACTGAACCTCTATAAATCCTTTTGTTTGATTTCTCTATCCCTATCTTTTTATTTTGATTATAGTTTATATTTACTTATAGTTCATCAATTCATTGTTATTTGCATCATATTTTGATATTGGTTTTAATTGCCATTCAATTATTTTAAAATCATTGTTTGAGAAGAATTTGGAGAGATCCGATTCATCTCTCATCTTGGATCAACATCTCACCTAAAAAGCTAATGATTGGTATCAAAACTTTGATATCTTTTTATAGGTTTAACCACCTTGTGTAAAGATCCTATGGCTCAATTTAGGTTTCAAAATAGTAAGAAAGTCCTCAAAGCTCCCATGTTTGATAAATATGAATTTTGTAAATGAAGAATGAAGATGAAGGTGTTCATAATGGCCCATTATTTTAAAGTTTGAAATGTGATAAGAAGGTGTTCATAATGGCCCATGATTTTAAAGTTTGAAATATGATAAGAAAGGGCTTGGAATTCCTTTAAATGATGCAAACTATATGAGACAAGTGATGGATGACGCAAAGGTCAAGTGCTTACTCTGTGGAGCTCTTGACTCCTATAATTTCAACTTGATCTCAAAATGCTAAACTTCAAATGATTAAATGCAATTTTTGTAATTTTCATGGTCATACTATACATACTTGTCATATTAGAATAAAAGTCTCATTTAGAATTAGATAAGTATGGGTTTCTAAAGGAACAAGAGACTTGATCACTAACTCTCAATGACCCAAAGCAATTTGGGTACTAAAAATCAAATGAGATTGTCTCTTGTAGGTGTGCTAGAGCAAAGGAGCTACAATGTGAGATTGAAGATTGAAAACTCTAGACACACAATGGAGATGGGTAACCTTTAAATTTTTAGTTTAAGTGAATATAAAATTGGTTGCCTATTCTTGTTTAACATTGAGTGCTTAATGGATATTGGTATATGCTTTGTTGATATATCTTGAATATACCAATTTTATTTGATATATGTGAGTTTGAATTAAGTATGCATTTATTTTTTTTAAATGTATGATTTTAATATATTCCTCATGCTTGTAAATATTGTGTTTAATATTTATTTGCTTGAGATACATTTTTAGGAGATTTCATGAATGCTCTAAGGAATTTGTGGGATTACATGTGAATGCTTTTAATATTGAGATTGCATGAATGATCTTGATATTTTGATATTATTTGTGAAATTGACATTCTTGAGAACTTGTGATTATGCATGATTGTGTATATGAATGTTGGATATTGATGATATCATGCATGCTTTGTGAAATTATTATTGGTGCTTCATGTGATTAATTGTGTGCTAAATTGTTTTTATATTTATGCATAAACTTGGGGGGAACACTCAAAGGTTAATGATTTTGAGACTTTATATTTTGCTTTGAAAATAATTTTTTCTAGAGTCAAGCCTTAAAATATGAAATTTTGTTTTAGCAAGTTTTTAATTGTAAAGTGAATTTGAATATCTTGAATTCAATAATTTAAACTTGCTCAAATAAAGAAAACTTGAGAACTTGCATTGGTTTTAATTTTTCATAGTGTTACATGCAAGTTTCAAAGGATTTATAGCTTAAAAGATCAAATCTTGTTTTTGAACATTTATGGGCATAAAAACCATTTGGACTTTTTCAAAGTGTGATATAAAACTTTTCTAAATGATTTGAAGAGCTCAAATGTGTGTTTAAACATATTTGTTTATCTTAATAGCCTTTTTCAAGAAAATATGGGATTAAGAGTTGACTTTTTTATTTCCTTGTTTCTAATGCCAAATGATCACTTGAACAACTTTGTTTTGTCATTTGAAATTTGTTGGAATGGTTCAAGTTGGTTGAAAATGAGCTTGACTAGTTATGAGAATATTAAGGTTTTTTCAAGCAAAGATGAGCTTCAAAATATCAAAAATAAAAATATTGAAAATATTAAGCTTTGAATGATTAATCCTATGGTATTTTGCATAAATATATTTGTTTGAATGATTTTAGCATGATGAAAATGATTTTGTGATTTTTATACATATTGATTTGTGATTGTTAAACATGCCCATATGACCATGACATTTAAAATTGCTCAATTTGTTTATAATGCTTGGATCTTGTGAATTCTTTAAACTTGATTGTGTTATACATAATTGTTTTAACTCTTAATTTGTGATTTTAGAAATTGATGATCATCTTGTGCTTAAATCGTAAATATTGATGTTTGATTGTTCATATTTTGATTTCTCATGAAATATTCTTGAAATATGCTTTAATTCTTTATCCTTATTAATTCAAGATTTATTTTCTCTCTTGTGTTGATGAATTGATGAATTTTATGTGCTTAAAAGATATATATTGATTCTTTGTTCATCTATATTTTTTTTTGTCAAGATATGTGCTGATATGATGATTGGTTCAACTTGACCTTAATACTTATGATTTGAAAGTGCTTAAATTGTTTATTTCTTAATTTGTGAAATACTTTTGTGATATGCTTGCTTTTGTGCTAAATGATTCATTAATTTTGTGAAATATTTTGGAACTTATAATTGTCTTATATTTTGATTTGGGATTAAGTATTAATGAACTAATTATGTTTAATGATATGTGTTGTTAGTTCATCTATTGTTCTTATCAAGTGTGTGCATATATGATAGATATTATTTTTCTTGACTTCACATGGTTGCAATATGACTTAAGTTGATGATTTTCTTATGATGCTTATTTTTAGCTTAAGTCATTGTTGATTATGGCCTATAATCTATGTAGATATATTTATGCTTTTGTGCTAAAATTTTCTTGAATATGTTTTTGATGATAAATATGTCTTCCTTAAGATTTTAGTTTTCATATGGCCTAAAATTTATTTTGACATATTCTTTGGTGATTTCTTGAATATACATGAATATTGAATATGTCTATTTTGAGTTCATGAATGATCTAAAAGGTTTGAATTTTGCACATTACATGAGAACTTTTGCTTTAGTGCCATTCTTGTGCTATTTCATGTTTAAATTGATATATGACCTCTAGCTTAAGTATATATCTCCCTTGCAATTGGCAACTTATGCTTAGTGAATAAATTTTTTTTGCCTATAATGACTTAGAATATGGAATTATTTTCTAACAATTGGTATAATTTTTATCAATTGGTTTTCTTGATGCTATTAATGAACATTTTTTTGTAAAGAATATTTTTTAAGTCTATGCTAAGAGAACTTGAAGTGAGCATGAATGAGCCTACATTATTGAAATTTCAAATGGAACAAGCAAAGCAAGTCATCTTCATCAATCAAGCCCAAGTACATCAAAGACTAGCTCAAATGATGTGGAGTGGAGGATTCAAAGCCTCACTTAATTACAATGAGCAGAACAACATAGCTTGATAAGGGTGGAGGTAATTGTATTAAATCTATGCTATGTACCTATGATTGATAATGTTTAATGCGTGATTTGATAAACGCTTGCTTTGATATGTGCAAAAATGAGATATCATGTTTGAATTTGTGAACACTTTGCACAAATTAATCACCAAGCTATTTGATAGAATTTGTCTTAACTTTGTTAAATGCTTGGATTGATTAATTAATATTCATGCCTAGTTCTTGATTGCTTTGATTAATAGTTTTTATTGCATGAATATTTGTGAATCTTTGGACATGGATATGAGTTGAATATATTGATTTTTTTATCTTTCAATTGCCTTGACTCATGGATTATGAACTTACAATTTTGAAATTTTATATACATGTTCTTTGATTGAGATCATTGAGATAGCATGTATCATATTATGTCTAAATGTTTGTATCTCTATTAGTATATTGCTATATGTGATTTGAAATTTTTTGCATATGCTTGTATGATTTTGATTAAAATATATGATTGAATACTTGTATATGTTTAAGTACTTTGCTATGCATTGAAATAATTTGGATTATAATTGAATAATTATGCTTTCATTATTTCTTTGCTATAGCATATGTGCTCATCATGTTTGAAAAATCATGCTTATATAATCTTTGTTAAGACATGATGGTTGAACCTTATTGCTCATTAGTACTTATGACTTATTATATACATATGAGTTTTGGGTTCTTGTTTGGATAGGATAGCTTATGAAAGATTACTATTATCATTTATGTATGTATTGAATGAATCTTTCATATGCTTGAAATATGTGTGCTCTATGAAAGTTGTTCAATAAAATTGCTAACAATTGGCATCAAAATTGTTAAAGATTTTTTGAACTTTCATAAATGCTTATTTATGTGCCTTAAATTGATTAATCCTTATTTTGAAAAGGAAGAGAAATCCTAGAATACAATTTTGCTTGATTTGTTTTGTGATAACAATTGGTATGTTTTGTGATAACATATATTTAACAATTGGTATCCATAACAATTAATATGAGCTTGTATGCATGTGCTTGAATTTATACTTAATTGCTATTGATGTTTTGGGTTCTAATCACATTTTATGATAAAATGATTTATGAGTAAGTTACATATAATTTATTATCCTTTTGCTCATAAATTTCATGTGGTTAGGTCGAATGAATGATTTTGTTCTATAACATTGTAATTGGATATGCTTTTGTGCTTGAATACATGTATGTGAACTTTATTGTGCATATTATACTTGATTACATGCATTCAAAATACTCTTGATATTATTGGTATCAAGCATTTTGTCCTATGCCTTGAATTGATCTATCTTTATTTTGAAATGACAAAAAGGGGAAAAGAGTTTAGAGATATTTCTTCTTGTATGCTCATAGCAATTGATATAGGAGCTTAAACACTAGGTATAAAGAGCATAAACAAAAAGGAGAAATGTTTCATGAATATATTTGTTAATGATGCCTCTTTGTGTTTATTTGCTCATTAATATGCTCATGCCTTTTTGCTATGACAAAAAGGGGGAGAAATATCATATGGACAAATTTGCTTGTGCTTGATATACATATGTTTATGTGTGCTTAATTGTTATATGCTCTAATATATGTTAGTTGAGTTGTGTTGGATTATGATGCATAAATTGAAGGGGAGTTTTGCCATGCATTATTTAAGGAGAGTTTTTCAAAATCTTAAATGTTTCAATGAAAGTTTTTCATCAAGCAAATTTATCTTTAAGTTTTGTCATATTAAAAAGGGAGGGACTGTTAGCCTTGAATTGATCCGTATTTTGAAATGCCAAAACATTAAGCAAAATAAGCTTGATCAAGATTTTAAAAAGGATTTATTTAGTACATGTTTTTTAGTTTTATATTTTGGTGCTAACTAAATAATATGATTTTCAAAGTTTAAACAAACCTTTCTTTATATCTTTTTTATTTCTCAAATCATAAGTATCTTTAAACATTTTTTATTTGAGTTTAAATGAAAGTCCAATTTTTTTTTTTAAAGTGAACTTTTGGGACTTAATACAATTTTGATAATATTGGTTTTGAGAAATAGATTAACTTAAGAAAATTGTTTTACAAGAACAAAGTTTTCCAACATTGAACTTATTTTATTTTTCTGTATTAATTCACAAAGCTTTAATATTTGAATTTTATATGGTTGGAAAGATCTTTGAGTCTACTTTCTAATATATCAAACAAAATTAAAATCTAAATTTTCTAAGAAAAGATTTTGAATTTTTACTAGACACTTTGTAGTTGTCTAAAAACTACACAAGGGGTAGTTTGAAAATTCACTATAATTCGTGTACAATGAATTATATGATGAATTTTATATGGATAGAAAGCCTTTAAGTCTAGTTTCTAAATCTTCAAATAGTTTTTGATTTGGATTTGTATAACTCAAGATATGATCAAATTAGTAAGTAGAGTGCAAAATAGGAGGCAACCATCCAGCTTTCTTAAGATCGATCCCCTTAGGGAAGGGATCAATTGATTTTTCTTATAGAAGCAATTTTTATGTTAAAAGGGCAAAAAGGGATCAATCACCCCCTTGAACCAATTAATCCCTTATATAAAGGGATCGATCGGGTCTTGTTTTCTAAGCGTGAAATGGCAAGCAAAATGTGAACCATTCAATCCCCTCATGGAAGGGATCAGTTGAGTCATGCCCAAGATGTGCATAATAGCTAGTTTCGCAAGCTTTCAATGGCTATTTTCTTCTCCCAAACATCCCCAATGGCTAGCTCTTCAATTTCTCTATATATTGGCCACTCCAACACACCAAGGAGGTTATGAATCAAGAGAGCAAGATCAAACAAACCATATATTTATTCTCTCAAAGAGATCAAGAGTTTTAGAACTTTAAAGTCTATATTTTTGTATTTCTTGTATCCAATTCATTGTTGTTGATTCATTCATCACATTTCTTTGTACTTTATTAGGAAAACACTTAACCTTTGAGAGGTGTCCTAAGTTTGCATTTTTATTAAGTATTTTTGTAATCAAGAGGTGATGCATCATCTTGAATTTGTGGGATTGAGAGGTTACTACTTAGCCTAGAAAATAGAGAGTGTAAGGTTTCTGTCTTAAGTCTTAGAGACAAAAAGATAGGGTTGTAGTTTCAATTCAAGATTAGTGGATTGAAGCTTGGTGTGGACAACCAAGAAAGAGGCTGTAGGTACCTTATGGAGAAGGACTGAACCTTTATAAATCCTTGTATTTGATTTCTCTATCCCTATTTCTCTATTTTGATTATAGTTTATATTTACTTATAGTTCATCAATTCATTGTTATTTGCATCATATTTTGATATTGGTTTTAATTTCTATTCAATTATTTTAAAATCATTGTTTAGGAAAATTTTGGAGAGATATAATTCACCCCCTCTTAGATCACCATCTCACCTAAAAAGCTAACAAATTTAATTTCAAATCTCTTAGTTATTAATTTTTAGAATATTATTACAATAGTATTATTTTATTTTGAATAAACTTGTATGAACAAAAATAATTATTTTATAACATAATAAAAGGTTATAACAATTTGAAATATATAATTATTCAAATAGTCATAACTATTTAGATTGATTTGGTAAAAAAATTTATTTTAAATCTTATCCTTATTAATTTTTGAAATATTAGTAAATTAGTTTTATTTTATTCCGAATAAGCTAGTATGATAAAAAACAATTGTTTTATGACAAAACAAAAGTTCATAACAATTTGAAATAGATAATTGTTTGAATAGACGTAATTATTTAAATTGATTTGATAAACTAATTTATTTTTTAAATCTCTAACTTATCAATTTTTGAAATATTAATGAGTAATATTATTTTATTTTGAATAAGCTTTTATGCACTGAAACAATTGTGTTATGATAAAATAAAAGGTCATAACGATTTTAAATATATAATTGTTCAAATAGTCATAACTATTTGAACTTGTTCTATAAACAGATTTATTTTTTTTTAATTTCTTGCTTATTAATTTTTTGAATGTTAATAAATTACTATTATTTTATTACGAATAGGCATGTATGAGTTGAAATAATTAGTCTATGAGTAAACAAAAAGTCAATGATTTGAAATAGATAATTGTTCTAATAGTCTTAACTATTTAAACTAGTTAGGTAAACACATTTATATTTTAAATCCTTATTAATTTTTGAAATAGTAATAAATTGGTATTATTTTATTCTAAATAATTTTATATGAATACCAATTCTCATGAATAATTGGTATTATTTTATGACAAAACAAAATATCATAACAATTTAAAATAGATAATAGTTTAAATGGACATGACGATTTGAACTTGTTTAGTAAACAGATTTATTTTTTAAATCTCCAACTTATTAATTTTTAGAATATTAATAAATTAGTATTATTTTATTCTGAATAAAGTTTTATGAATAGAAACAATTGTTTTATGATAAAAAAAAAGATCATAACGATTTGAAATAAATATTTGTTCAAATAGTCATAACTATTTAAACTCACTCAATAAACAAATTTATTTTTTAAATCTTTTACTTATTAAGTTTTGAAATTTTAATAAATTAGTATTGTTTTATTTTGAATAGGCTTTTATCAGAAAACAAATAGTCATAACAATTTGAAATAAATATTTGTTTCAATAGTTATAACTATTCAAACGTGTTAAAAAAACAAATTTATTGTTTAAATTATTATTTATTAATTTTTAAAATATTAATATATTTATATTATTTTATTCAAAATAAGCTTTCATGAATAGATCCAATTGCTTTCTGACAAAACTAAAAGTCGTAATGTGTTGAAATAAATAATTGTTCAAATAGTCATAACTATTTGAACATTTTCAATAAATAGATTTATTTTTTTAATTCTCTTTCTCATTAATTTTTGGAATATTATTAAATTAGTATAATTTTATTCCAAATAAAATTATATTAACTAAAACAATTTTTTTATTAGAAAACACAAGGTCACAATGATTTGAAATAGATAATTATTCAAGGACTCATAACTATTTGTACTTGTTTGGTAAACATATTTATTTTTTAAATCTTTTACTTATTAATTGTTGAAATATTAATAAATTAATATTATTTTAATCTGAATAAGCTTATTGAATAGAAACTATTGTTTTATGACAAAACAAAAAGTCATAACAATTTGTTGTTCAAATAATCATAATGATTTGAACTTGTTTGATAAATAGATTTATTTTTTAAATATTTTACTTATTAATTGTCTTAATGTTAATAAATTTGTATTATTTTATTCGAAATAAACTTGAATGAATAAAAGAAATCTTTTTATGATAAAACAAAAGATTATAGCGATTTTAAATAGATAATTGTTCAAATAGTCATAATTGTTTAAACTTGTTCGGTAAACAGATTCATTCTTTAAATCTCTTAATTATTAATTTTTGGAATATCAATAACTTAGTATTATTTTATTTTGAATAAGCTTATATGAACTGACATAATTTTTTTAAGGACAAAACAAAAATAATAACTATTTGAAATAGATAATTATTCAAATAGTCATAAACTATTTGATCTAGTTTGGTAAACATATTTATTTTGTTAATTTTTTACTTATTAATTGTTGAAATATTAGTAAATTAGTATTATTTTAATTCGAATAAGCTTGTGTGAATAGAAACTATTATTTTATAATAGAATAAAAAGTAATAATGATTTGAAATAAATAATTGCTTAAATAGTCATAACTATTTAAACTGGTTTGATAAAAATATTTATTTTTTAAATCTTTTATTAATTTTTGAAATATTAATATATTAATATTATTTTGTTCCAAACAAACTTATATGAACAAAAACATTTGTTTTATGACAAAGCAAAAGGTTATAATAATTTGAAACAGATAATTGTCAAAATAGTCCTAATTATTAGAATTGGTTAGGTAAATAGAATTTTTTTTTTAAATCTCTTACTTATTAAGTTTTGAAATATTAATAAATTTGTTTTATTTCATTCTAAATAAGGTAGTATGAATTGAAAAAAATTATTTTATGACAAAAGAAAGGGTCATAATGATTTGAAATAGATAATTATTTGTATAGTTTTAACTATTTAAACCAGTTCAATAAACAAATTTAATTTTTAAATCTCTTGATTATTAATTTTCAAAATATTATTAAATTACTATTATTTTATTTCAAATAGGGTTGTATGAACATAAATAATTATTTTATGATAGAACAAAAGGTTTATTTTTTAAATAATTGATTTGAAGTGCACAATTATTTAAATAGTCATAACTATTTGAACTGGTTTGGTAAACAAATTTATTTTTTTAATCACTCATTAATTTTTGAAAAATTAAGTATTATTTTATTCGAACAACCTTGTATAATAAAAAACAATTGTTATATGACTAAAAAAAAACATAATAATGATTTGAAATAGATAATTGTTGAGATGGCCATAATTATTTGAACCGATTCAGTAAATATGTTTACTTTTTAAATCACTTATTAATTTTTGAAATATTAATAAATTAGTATTATTTTATTTTGAATAAGCATGTATGAATTGAAACAATTGTTTTATGACAAAACAAAAGCTCATAACGATAACGATTTTAAATAGACAATTATTCAAATAGTCATAACTATTTAAATTTGCTTGATAAACAAATTTATTTTTTTAAACTCTTGCTTATTAATTTTTGAAATATTAAGAAATTAGTATTATTTTATTGTGGATATGCTTTTATGAACTGAAACAATTGTGAATGTTAAACAGATTTATATTTTCAAATCTTTTATTTATTAATTTTTTGAATGTTAATAAATTTGAATTATTTTATTCCGAATAAGCTTGTAAGATATGAAACAAATATTTATGACTAAAAAAAAGATCAGAACGATCCAAAATAGATAATTATTCTAATGGTTTTAACTTTTGAACTGGTTCTGCTAGCACATTTATTTTTTTAATCTTTTGCTTATTAATTTTTGAAATATTATTACATTAGTATTATTTTTAACCAAATAAGCTTATATGATAAAAAACAACTGTTTTATGACAAAATAAAGATCTCAATGATTTGAGATTGATAATTGTTCAAATAGTCATAATTATTGTTTGATAAACAGATTTATTTTTTAAATCTCTTACTTATTAATTTTTGAAATATTAATAAATTAGTATTATTTTATTTCAAATAAGCTTGCTTGATAAAAAAACATTTGTTTTATGACAAAACAAAAGGTCATAATGATTTGAAGTACATAATTGTTCAAATGGCCATAATTATATTAACTGATTCAGTAAACATATATATTTTTTAAAAGTTCTTATTAATTTCAGAAATATTAATAAACTAGTACTATTTTATTTTGTTTAAGTTTGTATTAATTGAAACAATTGTTTTATGACAAATCAAAATGTTATAACGATTTTAAATGGACAATTGTTTGAATAGTAATAATATTTAAAATTCTTAGGTAAACAAATTTAATTTTTTAAATCTCTTTCTTATTAATTTTTTGAAAGCTAATAAATTAGTATTAATTTATTCTAAATAAGCTTGTTAATTTTCTTACTTATTATTTTAAATTTTTTGCTTATTAATTTTTTGATTGTTAATAAAATAGTATTATTTTAAACAAAAAATAATTGTTTTACGACAAAACAAAATGTCATAATATTTTGAAATTGATAATAGTTTGAACGGACATGATTATCTAAACTTTTTCATTGAATAAATTTATTTTTTAAATCTCCAACATATTAATTTTCAGAATATTAATAAATTGGTATTATTTTATTTTGAATAAACTTGTATAAATAGAAATAATTATTTTATAATAAGACAAAAGATCATAAAGATTTGAAATAAATAATTGTTTAAATAGTCATAACTATTTTAACTCGCTCAGTATATAGATTTATTATTTCATTCTACTACTTACTAATTTTTGAAATTTTTAAAAAATAAATATTATTTTATTTCAAATAAGCTTTTATGAATAGAAACATTAGTTTATGACAAAACAAAAGATCATAAGGATTTCAAATAGATAATTGTTCAAATAGTTTTAACTATTTAAACATGTTCAGAAAATAGATTTATTTTTAAAATTCTTACTTATTAATTTTTGTAACATTAATCAATTTATATTATTTTATTTGAAATAAACTTGCATGAACATAACCAATTTTTTTATGACAAAACAAAAGGTTATAATATTTTTAAATAGATAATTATTCATGTAGTCATAACTATTTGAACAAGTTCAATAAACAGATTAATTTTTAATTCTCTTACTCATTACTTTTTGAAATATTAATAAATTAGTATCATTTTATTTAAAATAAGCTTAGTTGAACTAAAACAGTTGTTTTATTACAAAACAAAAGGTCAAATGATTTGAAATAGTTAATTATTCAAATAATCATGACTATTTGATTTTGTTCGGTAAATATATTTATTTTTTAAATCTTTTACTATCAAAATATTAATAAATTAATATTATTTTAATTTAAATAACCTTGTATGAATAGAAATAATTGCTTTATTACAAAACAAAAAGTCATAACAATTTGAAATAAATAATTGTTCAAATAGTTATAATGATTTGAACTTATTCGATAAACAGATTTATTTTTTAAATCTTTTACTTACTAATTGTCCTAATATTAATAAATTTATATTATTTTATCCAAAATAAGCTTGTATGAACAAAAAAAATTATTTTATGACAAAAACAAAAGGTTGTAGCAATTTCAAATAGATAATTATTCAAATAGTCATAATTATTTAAACTTGTTCGATAAATAGATTTTTTTTTAAATCTCTTAATTATTAATTTTTAAAATATTAAAAAATTATATTATTTTATTTCAAATAAAATTATAAGAATTTAAACAATTCTTTTATGACAAAACAAAATGCCATAATGATTTGAAATAGATAATTATTCAAATAGTCTTGACTATTTGATCTAGCTCGGCAAAAATATTTATTTTTAAAATTTTTTACTTATTAATTGTCAAAATATTAATAAATTAGTATTATATTAAGCTGAATAAGCTTGTATGAATAGAAACAATTGTTTTATAATAAGACAAAAAGTCATAACGATTTTAAATAAATAATTTGTTAAATAGTCATAACTATTTGAACTGGTTTGATAAATAGATTTATTTTTTAAATCTTTTATTAATTTTTGAAATATTAATATATTAGTATTATTTTATTTCAAAAAAACTTATATAAACAAAAACATTTATTTTATGAAAAAGCAAAAATTCATAACAATTTGAAATAGATAATTGTTCAAATAGTTATAATTTTTTGAACTAGTTATGTAAACTGAAATATTTTTTTAAATCTCTTATTAATTTTTGAAATATTAATAAATTCATTTTATTTTATTTCAACTAAGCTAGTATGAACTGAAAAATTTTTTATGACATAAAAAAGGTCATAACATTTTAAAATGGTTAATTGTTCATATAGTCTTAAATATTTGGATGGTTCGATAAACAAATTTATTTTTAATTCTCTTAGTTATTAATTTTCAAAATATTACTAGATTAGTATTATTTTTCTCTGAATAAGCTTGTATGAATAGAAATAATTGTTTTATGATAGAACAAAAATTTATAACAATTTAAAGTATACAATTGTTCAAATAGTCATAACTATTCGAATTGGTTCAGTAAATAGATTTATTTTTTAAATCTCTTACTTATTAATTTTTGAAAAATTAATAAAGTAGTATTATTTTATTTCAAATAAGCTTAAATGATAAAAAACATTTGTTATATGACCAAACAAAAGGTAATAACAATTTGAAATAGATAATTGTTGAAATGGCTATAATTATTTGAAATGATTCGGTAAACAGATTCACTTTTTAAATCACTTACTTATTAATTTTTAGAATAGTAATAAATTTGTATAATTTTATTTTGAATAAGCTAGTATTAACTAAAACAATTGTTTTATAAGAAAACAAAAGGTCATAACAATTTTAAATAGACAATTGTTCAAATAGTAATAACTATTTGAACTTGTTCAGTAAATAGATTTAGTTTTTTAAATCTTTTTCTGATTAATTTTAAGATTGTTAATAAATTAGTATTAATTTAATTCAAATAAACTTGTATGAGCTAAAATAATTGTTTTATGACTAAACAAAAGGTTGAAACAATTTGGCATGGATAATTTTTGAAATATTATTAAATGTGTATTATTTTAATCCAAATAAGCTTGTATGAACAAAAAAATTGTTTTAAGATAAAATAAAAGGTCATAACAATTTGAAATAGATAATCATTCATATAGCTTAATTATTTGAATTGGTTTGACAATTATATTTATTTTTTAATTTTCTTTGTTATTAAGCTTTAGAATATTATGAAATTAGTATTATTTTATTTCAAATAAAATAGTAAGAACAAAACCAATAGTTTGATGACAAAACAAAAGGTTATAACAATTTGAAAAAGATAATTATTCAAATAGTAAAAACTATTTGAAATTATTTGGTAAACATATTTACTTTTTAAATTTCTTATTGATTAATTTTCTAAATATTAATAAATTAATATTATTTTATTTCGAATGAACTTATATGAATAAAAACAATTATCTTATGATAAAATAAAAAGTAATAACAATTTGAAATATATATTTTCAAATAGTTATAATTATTTGAACTGGTTTAGTAAATAGAATTCTTTTTAAATCTCTTACAAAATTTTGAGATATTAACAAATTGGTTTTATTTTATTCTGAATAAACTTGTATGAGTTGAAATAATATCTTATGATAAAACAAAAGGTCATAACGATTCAAAATAGATAATTGCTCATATTGTCTTAACTATTTAAAATTATTCAGGAAACAGATTTATTTTTTAAATATCTTAGTTATAAATTTTTAGAATATTATTAAACTAGTATTATTTTGTTTTGAATAAACTTGTATGAATAGAAATAATTGATTTATGACAGAACAAAAGGTTATAACAATTTGAAATAGATAATTATTCAAATAGTCATAACTATTTAAATTAGTTAAGTAAACATATTTATTTTTTAAATCTCTTACTAATTCTTGAAATATTAATAAATTAGTATTATTTTATTTCAAATGAGCTTGTATGTTGAGAAACAATTGTTTTATGACAAAATGAAAGGTAATAACGATTTAAAACATATAATTGTTCAAATGGCCATAATTATTTGAACCAATTTAGTAAAATGATTTTTTTTAAATCTCTTGCTTATTAATTTTTGAAATATTAATAAAGTAGTATTATTTTATTTTGGATAAACTTTTATGAAGTAAAACAATTGTTTTATGACAAAACAAAAGTTCATAACGATTTTAAATAGATAAATATTCAAATAATGATAACTATTTGAACTTGTTCGGTAAACAAATTTATTTTTTCAAATCTCTTACTCATTAATTTTTTGTATGATAATTAATTAGTATTATTTTATTCCAAATAAGCTTGTATGAACTAAAACAGTTATTTTATGATAAAATAAAATCTTAGAATGATTTGAAATAGATAATTATTCTAATAATTTTAACAATTTGAACTAATTAGGCAAACACATTTATTTTTTAAATCTCTTGTTATTTTTTGAAATATTATTAAATTATATTATTTTTATCTGAATAAGCTTGTATGATCAAAAAATTTTTTTCATGACAAAACAAAGATCATAGCTATTTGAGATTGATATTTATTTAAGTGGTCGTAACTATTTGAACTGGTTTGAAAAAATGCTTTAATTTTTAAATCTCTTGCTTAATAATTTGTCAAATATTACTAAAGTAGTATTATTTTATTTCGAATAAGTTTTTATGAATTGAAACAATTTTTTTTTATTGCAAAACAAAAGGTCATAACGATTTTAAATAGATAATTGCTCAAATAGTTATATCTATTTGAGCTTGTTTGGTAAACATATTAATTTTTTTAAATCTCTTGCTTATTAATTTTTTGAATATTAATAAATTAGTATTATTTATTTCGATTAAGCTTGTAAGAAATGAGATAATTGCTTTATGACTAAACAAAAGGTCAAAACTATTTGAAATAAATAATTATTCTAATAGTCTTGACTATTTGAATGAGTTTGGGAAAGTACATTTATTTTTATTATTAAATTAGTATTATCCTAATCTAAATAAGCTAATATGAAAAGAAACAATTGTTCTATGACAAAATAAAGATCATAATGATTTAAGATAGATAATTGTTCAAATAGTCAGAACTATTTGAACTGGTTTAGTAAATAAATTTAGTTTTTAAATCTCTTATTAAATTTTAAAATATTAATAAATTAGTATTATTTTATTTTGAATAATTCTGTAAGAAATAAAAAATAATTGTTTTACAACAAAACATAAGGTCACAATGATTTGAAATAGATAATTATTCAAACGAACACAACTATTTGAACTTGTTTGGTAAATAAATTTGTTTTTTAAATCTCCAACCTATTAATTTTCAGAATATTAATAAATTAGCGTTATTTTATTTTGAATAAACCGGTATGAATAGAAACAATTGTTTGATCACAAAATAAAAGATCATAACTATTTTAAATAAATAAGTATTCAAACAATCATAACTATTAGAGCTTGCTCAATAAACAGATTTATTTTTTAAATCTTTTACCTATTAATTTTTGGAATATTAATAAATTAGTATTATTTTATTTCGAATAAGCTTGTATAAACAGAAACAATTAGTTTATGACAAAACAAAAGGTCATAACTATTTGAAAAAGATAATTATTCAAATAGTCATAACTATTTGAATGTGTTCAAAAAACATATTTATTTTTAAAATTTTTACTTTTTAATTTTTGGAATATTAATAAATTTATATTTTTTTTTATTCAAAATAAGCTTGTATGAATAGAAACAATTGTTTTGTGATGAAACAAAAGGTCAAAACGATTTGAAATAGATAATTGTTCAAATAGTCATAACTATTTGAACTTATTCAGTAAACAGATTCATTTTTTAAATCTCTTACTCATTAGTTTTTGGAATATTAATAGATTAGTATTATTTTATTTCAAGTAAGCCGATATAAACTGATTCAATTGTTTTATTACAAAACAAAAGGTTATAACGATTTGAAATAGATAACTATTAAAGTAGTTATGACTATTTAGACTTGTTCGATAAACGTATTTATTTTTAAAATCTTTTACTTATTATTTTTTAAAATATTAATAATTAATATTATTTTAATCCAAATAAGCTTGTATGAAAAAAATAATTGTTTTATGACAAAACAAAAAGTCATAACGATTTAAAACAAATAATTGTTTAGATAGTCAAAACTATTGGAACTTATTCTGTAAACAAGTTTATTTTTTAAATCTTTTACTTTCTAATTGTCTAAATATTAATAAATTTGTGTTATATTTGTTGAAATAAGCTTGCATGAACCGAACCAATTGTTTTTTGACAAACAAAAGGTCATAATGTTTTATCTATTTCAAATAGTATAACCTTTCGTTTGTCTTAAACCAATTGTTTTTGTTCATACAAACGTATTCGAAATAAAATAATATTAATTTATTGATATTCCAAAAATTAATAAGTAAAAATTTTAAAAAATAAATATGTTTGCCGAGCAAGTTCATATCATTATGATTGTTTGAACTATTATTTATTTCAAATAGTTATGATATTTTGTTTTGTTATAAAACAATTATTTCTATTCATACAATTTTTACTTATTATTTTTCAAAAAGTTAATAAAGTAATATTATTTTAATTCAAATAAGCTTGTATGAACAAAAACAATTGTTTTATGACAAAAAAAAAGTCATAATGATATAAAATAAATAATTGTGTAGATAGTCATAACTATTGAAACTTGTTCAATAAACAAGTTTATTTTTTAAATCTTTTACTTTTTAATTGTCAGAATACTAATAAAGTTGTGTTATTTTATTTGAGATAAGCTTGCATGAACAAAACTAATTGTTTTTTGACAAAACAAAAGGTCATAATGTTTTGTCTATTTCAAATGGATATGACCTTTTGTTTGTCTTAAACCAATTGTTTCTATTCATACAAGCATATTCAAAATAAAATAGTATTAATTTATTAATATTTCAAAAATTAATAAAGTAAAACTTTAAAATATAAATATGTTTATTGAGCAAGTTCATATCATTATAATTGTTTGAATAATTATTTTATTTTGAATAGTTATGATATTTTGTTTTGTTAGAAAACAATTATTTATATTCATACAAGTTTATCTAGAATAAAATAATACTAATTTATTAATATTCTAAAAATTAATAAGTATGAGATTTAAAAAATAAATCTGTTTACCAAATAAGTTCAAATAATCATGTCTATTTGAACAATTATCTATTTGAAATCATTATGACTTTTTTATTTTGTTATCAGATTTCTTAAAAAATAAATCTGTTTACCAAATAAGTTCAAATAATCATGTCTATTTGAACAATTATCTATTTGAAATCATTATGACTTTTTTATTTTGTTATCAAACAATTGCTTTTGTTCTTGCAAAATTATTCTAAATAAAATAATACTAATCTATTAATATTTTGAAAATTAATAAGAGATTTAAAAACTAAATCTGTTTACCAAAACAATTCAAATAGTTATGACTATTTAAACAATTATCTATCTCAAATCATTATTATCTTTATTTTGTCATAAAATAATTGGTTCTTTTCATACAAGCTTGTTTAGATTAAAATAATACTAATTTAATAATATTCCAAGAATTAGTAAAAGATTTTAAAAAATAAATGTGTTTGTCAAACTAGTTTAAATAGTTAAGACTATTAGAACAATTATCTATTTAAAATCATTTTGACCTTTGTTTTGTTGTAAAACAAATGTTTTTGTTCATATAGGTTTGTTCAAAATAAAGTAATATTAATTTATTAATATTTTGAAAATTAATAAGAGATTTAATAAATAAATCCATTTACAAACCAGTTTAATTAGTAATAACAATTTGAGCAATTATTTATTTCAAGTCATTATGGTCATTTGTTTTGTCCTAAAACAATTGTTTCTATTAATACAATCTTATTTGGAATAAAAATAACACCAATTTATTAATATTCTAAAAATTAATAAGTAACGGATTTAAAAAAAAAAATCTATTGGCTTAACTAGTATAGTTATAACTGTTTGAACAATTATCTAATCATTAGGATATTTTGTTTTGTCACAAAAATTTCTTTTTGTTTGTACAAGTTGATTCAAAATAACATAATTCTAATTTATTAATATTTCAAAAATTAATAAGTAAGAGATTTAAAAACTGAATCTGTTTATCGAACAAGTTCAAATAGTTATGGCTATTTGAACAATTATCTATTTCAAATTGCTATAACATTTTATTTTGTCATAACATATTTTTCTATTCATACAAGCTTATTTCAATAAAAATAATACAAATTTATTAATATTCAGACAATAATGAGTAAAAGATTTAAAAAAAATCTCTTTACCAAATAAGTTCAAATAGTTATGATTATTTGAACAATTATTTACTTCAAATCATTATGACTTTTTGTTTTGTCACAAAATAATTATTTTTGTTCATACAAGCTTATTCGGATTAAAATAATATTAATTTATTAATATTTTGACAATTAATAAGTAAAATATTTTCAAAATAAATATGTTTACCGAGCAAGTTCAAATAATCATAACTATTTAAATAATTATCTATTTCAAATCTCATAACTATTTGAATATTATCTATTTCAAATTTTATGACCTTTTGTTTCATCATAAAACAATTACATTAATTAATATAGGCTTATTCGAAATAAAATAATACTAATTTATTAATATTCTAAAAATTAATGAGTAAGAGATTTAAAATATAAATTTGTTTGTCAAACAAGTTCAAATGGTTATGACTATTTGAACATTTATTTATTTTAAATTGTTACGACCTTTTATTGTGTCATAAAATAATTGTTTATGTTCATACAAGCTTATTTTGAATAAAATAATATAAATTTATTAATATTTCAAAAATTAATAAGCAAAAATTTTAAAAATAAATATGTTTTTTGAACACGTTCAAATAGTTATGACTATTTGAATAATTATCGATTTCAAGTACTTATGACCTTTTGTTTTGTCATAAACCAATTGTTTATGTTCATAGAAGCGTATTCAAAATAAAATAATACTATTTTATTTAGATTCCAAAAATTAATAACTAAAAATTTTAAAAAATAAATCTGTTTACTAAGCAAGTTTATATCGTTATGATTGTTTGAGCAATTATTTATTTCAAATAGTTATGATCTTTTGTTTTATCATAAAACAATTATTTCTATTCATACAAGTTTATTTAGAATAAAATAATACTATTTTATTAATATTTTGAAAATTAATAAGTAGGAGATTTAAAAAATAAATCTGTTTACCAAACAAGTTCAAATAATTATGTCCATTTGAACAATTATCTATTTGAAATTGTTATGACTTTTGAATTTGTCATAAAATAATTGTTTCTATTCATGCAAAATTATTTAGAATGAGATAATACTAATCTATTTATATTTTGAAAATTAATAAAAGATTTTAAAACTAAATCTATTTATCAAAACAGTTCAAATAGTTATGACTATTTGAACAATTATCTATCTCAAATTGTTATGATCTTTATTTTATCATAAAATAATTATTTCTTTTCATACAAGCTTATTCGAATTAAAATAATACTAATTCAATCATATTCCAAAAACTAGTAAGTAAAAGATTTAAAAACATACATGTTTTTATCAAACCAATTCAAATAGTTAACACAATTAGAATAATTATCTATTTCAAATCATTCTAACCTATTGTTTAGTCATAAAACAATTATTTCAATTCATACAAGCTTATTTAAAATAAAAAAAATACTAATTTATTAACATTCAAAAAATTAATGAGTAAGAGATTTAAAAAAATAAATCTGTTTACCCAACAAATTCAAATAGATTTGACTATTTGAGCAATTATCTATTTAAAGGTGTTATGAGCTTTTGTTTTATCATAAAATAATTATTTTAGCTCATAAAAACTTATCCAAAATAAAATAATACTACATTTTTAATATTTCAACTATTAATAAGCAAGAGATTTAAAAACTAAAGTTGTTTTCCAAACTAGTTTAAATAGTTATGACTATTTGAACAAATATCAATCTTAAACCATTATGATCTTTGTTTTCTCATAAAACAATTGTTTCTAATCATATAAGCTTATTCAAATAAAAATAATACAAATTTAATAATATTCCAAAAATTAATAAAAGATTTAAAAAATAAATGTGTTGTCGAACTAGTTCAAATAGTTAAGACTATTAAAATAATTATCTGTTTTAAATCACTCTGACCTTTTCTTTAGTCATACACTAATTGTTTTAGTTCATACAAGCTTATTTGAAATAAAATAATACTTATTTATCAATAAGCATGAGATTTGAAAACATAAATTTATTTAACAAACAAGTTTGAATAGTTATGACTATTTGAATAATTATCTATTTAAAATCATTATGAGCATTTGTTTTGTCATAAAACAATTGTTTTAGTTCATAAAATCTTATCCAAATGAAATAATACTACTTTATTAATATTACAAAAGTTAATAAGCAAAAAATTTTAAAAAAAAATTAGTTTACCGAATTAATTAAAAAAATTATGGCAATTTGAACTACTGTCTATTTCAAATCATTATTACCTTTTGTTTTGTTATAAAGCAATTGTTTCTCAAGATACAAGCTTATTCGAAAAAAATAATACTAATTTATTAATATTTTAAGAATTAATAAGAGATTTAAAAAATATATCTGTTTACCAAACCAGTACAAATAGTTATGACCATTTGAATAATTAACTATTTCAAATTGTTATAACCTTTTGTTTTATCATAAAACAATTGTTTCTATTCATACAAGCTTATTTAGAATAAACTAATACTAATTTAGTAATATTTTGAAAATTAATAACTAAGAGATTTAAAAAATAAATTCATTTATCAAACCGGTTCAAATAGTTAAGACTATATGAATAATTATTTATTTCAAATTGTTATGACCTTTTGTTTTGTCATAAAACAATTATTTTAGCTTATACAAGCTTATAAAGAATAGAATAAAACTAAACTTTAATATTTCAAAAATTTATAAGAGATTTAGAAAATAATTCTATTTACCAGGCCAGTTCAAATAATTATAACTATTTGAACAATTATCTATTTTAAATCATTATTACTTTATGTCTTGTCATAAAACAATTGCTTTTGTTAATATTAGCTTGTTCAAAAGAAAATATACTAATTTATTAATATTTAAAAAATTAATCAGTAAGAGATTTAAAAAATAAATCTACTTATTAAACCATTTCAAATAGTTTTGACTATTTGAATAATTATCTATTTCAAATTATTATAACATTTTATTTTGTCATTAAACAATTGGTTTTGTTCATACTATTTTATTCAAAATAAAATAATACTAATTTAATAATATTTTGAAACTTAATAACCAAAAAAATTAAAAAATAAATCTAATTGCCAAACCAATTCAAATAGTTAAGACTATATGAACAATTATCTATTTCAAATTGTTATGACCTTTTGTTTGGTCATAAAACAATTGTTATATTCATACAAGCTTATTCAGATTAAAATAATACTAATTTAATAATATTTAAAAAATTAATAAGTAAGAGATTTAAAAAATAAATTTGTTTATCAAATCAGTTCAAATGGTTAAGACTGTTAGAATAATTATCTATTTCAAATTGTTCTGACCTTTTGCTTAGTTATAAAATAGTTGTTTCAATTCCTACAAACTTATTCAAAATAAATTAATTCTAATTTATTAACATTCAAAAATTAATAACAAAAAGAGATTTAAAACAATAAATCTATTTACCAAACAAGTTTAAATAGTTATTACTATTTGAACAATTGTCTATTTAAAATCATTATAACCATTTGATTTGTCATAAAATAATTATTTCAATTAGTACAAGCTTAGACAGAATAAAATAATACTAATTTATTAATATTTTTGAAATTAATAAGTAAAAAATTTAAAAAATAAATATATTTGCTGAATCAATTAAAATAATTATGGCCATTTGAATGATTATCTATTTGAAAATGTTATGATCATTTTTTTTGTTATAAAATAATTGTTTTTTTATCATATAAGCTTATTCAAAATAAAATAATACTAATTTATTAAAACTTTAAAAATTAATAAGAGATTTAAAAAATAAATCTATTTACTAAACCTGTTCAAATAGTTATGACTATTTGAACAATTTTCAATCTTAAATCATTAAGATATTTGTTTTGTCATAAAACAATTATTTTTTATCATAGAAGCTTAGTTGGTTAAAAATAATACTAATTTAACAATATTCAGAAAATTAATAAGTAAGAAATTTAAAAAATAAATGTGCTTGAGGAAATTTGTTCAAATAGTTAAAATTGTTAGAATAATTATCTATTTAAGATCATTTTGATATTTTGTTTAGTCATAAAATATTTATTTCATATCTTACAAGCTTATTCGGAATAAAATAATTCAATTTATTAACATGCAAAAAATTAATAAGAAAAAGATTTGAAAAAATAAATTTATTTACTGAACAAGTTCAAATAGTTATGATTATTTGAACAATTATTTATTTAAAATCGTTATGACATTTTGTTTTGACATAAAATAATTATTTCAGTTCATAAAAGCATATCCAAAATAAATAATACTAATTTCTTAATATTTTGAAAATTAATATGCAAAAGTTAAAAAAAATAAATTTGTTTACTGAACAAATTCAAATAGTTATGAATATTTGAACAATTGTTTATTTAAAATTGTTATGACTTTTTGTTTTGTCATAAAACAATTGTTTTAGTTCATAAAAGCTTATTTGAAATAAAATAATACTAACTGATTAATATTTCAAAAATTAATAAGTAATTTAAAAAGTGAATTTATTTGTCAAATTAGTTCAAATAATTATCGTCATTTCAATAATTATCTATTTCAAATTGTTGTTGCGTTTTGTTTGGTCATATAACAATTGTTTTATATCATACAAGCTTATTTGGAATAAAAGAATACTAATTTATTAATCTTTCAAAAATTAATAAGTAAGAGATTTAAAAAATAAATCTGTTTACCGAACCGATTCAAATAGTTATGATTATTTGAAGAATAGTATACTTCAAATCAATTATTTACAAAATAAATCTTTTGTTCTATTATAAAATAATTAGTTACGTTCATACAAACTTATTCAAAATAAAATAGTACTAATCTAATAATATTCTAAAAATTAATAACTAAGAGATTTAAAAATTAAATTTGTTTGTCAAACCAGTTCAAATTGTTATGTCAGTTTGAACAATTATCTATTCCAAATTGTTACGACCTTTTGTTTTGTCATAAAACAAAATTTTCAATTCATACTAGCTTATTCAAAATAAAATAAAATGAATTTAATAATATTTCAAAAATTAATAAGTAAGAGATTTAAAAAATAATTTTGTTTACCTAACCAATTCTAATAATTATGACTATTTGAATAATTATATATTCCAAATCGTTATGACCTCTTGTTTGTCATAAAACAAATAGTTTTGTTCATATAAGTTTGTTCAGAATAAAATAATACAAATCTATTAGTATTTCAAAAATTAATAAGAGACTTAAAAAATAAATCTTTTTATCAAACTAGTTGAAATAGTTATGACTATTTGAGCAATTATTTATTTCCAATCATTTCAACTTTTTGTTCTGCTATAAAACAGTAGTTTCTATTCATACAAGCTTAATTGGATTAATTATTTATTATTATTTTGACAAATAATAAGTAAAAAATTAAAAAAAATGTTTACCGAACTAGATCAAATAATCATGACTATTTGAATAATTATCTATTTAAAATTGTTATGACTTTTGTTTTGTCATAAAAAAATTATTTCAATTCCTATAAGCTTATTTGAAATAAAATAATACTAAGTTATTAATATTTTGAAAATTAATAATTAAGAGATTTAAAAAAGAAATTATTTACCAAACAAGTTTAAATAATTATCTATTTGGAATCGCTATAAGCTTTTGTTTTGTTTTAAAAAGATTTCATCTATTCATACAAGCTTATTTCAAATAAAATGATATAACTTTATTGATATTAAGACAATTAATAAGGAAAAGATTTAAAAAATAAATATGTTTTCTAAACAAGTTCAAATCATTATGACTATTTGAACAACAAATTGTTATGACTCTGTTTTATCATAAAACAATTGTTTATGTTCATACAAGCTTATTCAAAATAAAATAGTACTAATTTATTAATATTTTGACAATTTTTTTTCGAATAATTTCAAATAGTCATGACTATTTGAATAATTATCTATTTTAAATCATTGTGATATTTTGTTTTAAAATAAAATAATTGTTTTAGTTAACATAAGCTTATTGAAGTAAAATAATATTAATTTATTAATATTCCAAAAATTAATGAGTAAGAGAACTAAAAAAATAAATTCATTTATCGAACAAGTTCAAATAGTTATGACTATCTGAACAATTATTTTTTAAAAAACATTATGACTTTTTGTTTTGCTAGAAAACAATTCATTTTGTTCATCCAAGCTTATTTCGCATAAAATAATATAAATTAATTTATATATAAAAAATTAATAAGCAAAAATTTGAAAAAGAAATTTGTTTTCACATTCAAATAGTCAAAACTATTTGAACAATTATCTATTTCAAATTGTTTTGGCCATTTGTTTTGTCATAAACCAATTGTTTTAAAAATAAATCTATCTATTAAAATTCTAAAAATTAATAAGTAAAAGATTTAAAAAAATTTGTTTATCGATTTCAAATGATTTATTTGAATAATTATTTATTTAAAATCGTTATGATCTTTTGTTTTGTCATAAAACAATTGTTTCTATTCATAAAAGTTTATTTGGAATAAAATAATAATAATTTATTAATATTCTAAAAATTAACAAGTTAGAGATTTAAAAAATAAATCTACTTACTAAATAAGTTCAAATAGTCATGTCCATTTAAATAAATCTACTTACCAAACAAGTTCAAATACTCATGCTCATTTAATAATCTATTTCAAACTATTATGACATTTTGTTTTGTCATAAAATAATACTAAATATTCAAAATAATTGGTATTAATACAAAATTATTCAAAACAAAATAATACCAATTTATTACTATTTGAAAAATTAATAAGAATTTAAAAAATAAATGTGTTTGCTGAACCAATTCAAATAGTTAAGCCTATGAGAATAATTTATCTATTTCAAATCGTTTTGACCTTTTGTTTAGTCATAAAAAAATTGTTTCAGTTCATACATGCCTATACGAAATAAAATAATACTAATTTATTAACATTCAAAAAATTAATAAGCAAGAAATTAAAAAAATAAATTTGTTTATCGAATAAGTTCACATAGTTATGACTATTTGAACAATTATCTATTTAAAATTGTTATGACCTATTTTTATCATAAAAAAATTGTTTCAGTGCATAAAAGCTTATCTGAAATAAAATAATATTACTTGTTAATATTTCAAAAATTGATAAGTTAGAGATTTAAAAAATAAATCAGTTCAAATAATCATGGCCATTTGAATAATTATCTATTTCAAATTGTTATGAACTTTTGTTTTATCATAAAATAATTATTTTTCTTCATACAAGCGTATTCCGTATAAAATAATACTAATTTACTAATATTTTAAAAATTAATCAATAGGAGATGTAAAAAATAAATCTGTTCACTAAACCAGTTCAAATAATTATGACTGTTTGATCAATTATATATTTTAAATTGTTATAACCTTTTATTATGTCATAAAACAATTATTTCTATTCATATAAGTTTATTTGGAATAAAATAATACTAATGTAATAATATTATGAAAATTAGTAACTTAGAGATTTAAAAAATAAATTTATTTGCTGAACTAATTTAAATAGTTAAGACTATATGAACAATTCTTTATTTTAAATCGTTATGACCTTTGTTTATCATAAAACAAAATTTTCAATTATTAGTAACTTATTCAAAATAAAATAAAATAAATTTATTAATATTTTAAAAACTAATAAGTAAGAGACTTAAAAAATAATTCTGTTTGCCGAACCAATTCAAATAATTATGACTATTTGAACAATTATGTATTTTAAATCGTTATTATCCTTTGTTTTGTCATAAACAAATGCTTTTGTTCATATAAGTTTATTTGTAATAAAATAATATTAATTTATTAATATTTTGAAATTGAAGAGATGAGAGATTTAAAAAATAAATTTGTTTATTAAACTAGTTCAATTAGTTATAACTATTTGATTGATTATTTACTTCAAATCATGATGACCATTTTTTGTCATAAAAGAATTGTTTCTGTTCATACAGTCTTATTTGGAATAAAATAATACTAATTTATTAATATCTAAAAATTAATAAGTAACGGATTTAAAAAATAAATTTGCTAGCATGACCAGTGCAAATAGTTATGAGTGTTTGAACAATTATCTATTCAAATGTTATGAACTTTTGTTTTATCACAAAACAACTGTTTATATTCATACAAGCTTGTTCGAAATAAGATAAATCTAATTTATTAATATTCCAAAAATTAATAAGTAAGAGATTTAAAAAATGAATTTGTTTACTGAACAAGTCCAAATAGTTATGACTATTTAAACAATTATCTATTTCAAAACGTTATAACTTTTTATTTTATCATAAAATAATTTTTTCTATTCATACGAGCTTATTTAAAATAAAATAATATAAATTTTTTAATATTCCAAAAATTAAGAAGTAAAATTTTAAAAAATAAATAAGTTTTCTAAACACATTCAAATAGTTATGACTATTTGAATAATTATCTATTTCAAATAGTTATTACCTTTTGTTTTGTAATAAGCCAATTTTTTCTATTCATACAAGTGTATTGGAAACAAAATAATACTAGCTTATTAATATTCCAAAAATTGATAGGTAAAAGATTTTAAAAATATATTTGTTTACCTAGTAAGTTCAAATAATTATGATTGTTGGAACAATTATTTATTTAAAATAATTATGATATTTTGTTTTGAAATAAAACAATTGTTTCTATTCATACAAGTTTATTTAGAATAAAATAATACTAATTTATTAATATTCTGAAAATTAATAGGTAGGAGATTTAAAAAATGAATCGGTTTACTGAACGAGTTCAAGTAGTCTTGTCCATTTGAACAATTATATATTTGAAATCATTATGACCTTTTGTTTTGTCATAAAACAATTGTTTCTATTCATGCAAAATTATTTAGAATAAAATAATACTGATCTATTAATATTTTGAAAATTAATAAGAGATTTAAAAACTAAATTTGTTTATAGAAATAGTTCAAACAGTTATTACTTTTTAAGTAATTATCTATCTCAAATCGTTATGATCTTTATTTTGTTATAAAAAAATGGTTTCTTTTCATACAAACTTATTTAGACTTAAAATAATACTAATTTAATAATATTTCAAAAATTAATAAGTAAAAGATATAAAAAATAAATGCGTTTGCCAAACTAATTCAAATAATTAAGACTATTAGAATAATTATTTATTTCAAATCATTCTAACATTTTATTTAGTCATAAAATAATTATTTCAGTTAATACAAGTTTATTCAAAATAAAATAATAGTAATTTATTAACATTTGAAAAACTAATGAGCAAAAGATTAAAAAAAATCTATTTATCGAACAAGTTTAAATAAATTTGACTATTTAAACAATTATCTATTTAAAGTCATTATGACCTTTTGTTTTGTAATAAAACAATTGTTTTAGTTCATAAAAACTTATTGAAATAAAATAATACTACTTTACTAATATTTCAAAAATTAATAAGAGATTTAACAACTAAAGTCATTTTTCGAACCAGTTCAAATAGTTATGACTATTTGAACAAATATCAATCTCAATTAGTTATGATATTTTTTTTTCATAAAACAATTGTTTCTGATCATACAAGCTTTTTTTGATAAAAATAATATTAATTTAATAATATTCCAAAAATTAATGAGAGATTTTTTAAAAAATATGTTTGCCAACCTAATTCAAATACTTAAGACTATTAGAATAATTATCTATTTCAAATCGTTCTAACATTTTGTTTAGTCATATAATAATTGTTTTAGTTTATACAAGCTTAGTTGGAATAAAATAATACTAATTTATTAAAAAAAATTAATAAGCAAGAGATTTGAAAAAATAAATATGTTTACCAAACAAGTTCAAAGAGTTATAACTATTTAAACAATTATCTAATTAAAATCATTATGACCTTTTATTTTGTCATAAAACTATTGTTTTAGTTCATAAAAGCTTATTCAAAATAAAATAATATTACTTTATTAATATTTCAAAGGTTAAGGCTATACGAACAATTGTCTATTTCAAATTATTATAACCTTTTTGTTTTGTTCATACAAGCTTACTCGAATTAAAATAATACTACTTTAATACTAGTTCAAAAATTAATAAGTAAGGGATTTAAAAAATAAATTTGTTTACCGAATCAATTCAATTGGTTAAAACTATTAGAACAATTATCTATTTCAAATCATTCTGACCTTTTGTTTAGTCATAAAATAATTGTTTCAATTCATATAAGCTTATTCAAAATAAATTAATACTAATTTATTAACATTCAAAAAATTAATAAGAAAGAGATTAAAAAAATAAATCTATTTACTAAACAAGTTCAAATAGTTATTACTATTTGAACATTGTCTATTTAGAAGTTTTAAAACCTTTTGATTTGTCATAAAACAATTATTTCAGTTAAAACAAGCTTATGTCGAATAAAATAATATAAATTTATTAATATTAAGACAATCGATAAGTAAAAGATTTAAAAAATAAATATGTTTATTGTACAAGTTCAAATTGTTATGACTATTTGAGTAATTATTTATTTTAACTTATTATGACTTTTTGTTTTATCATAAAACAATTGTTTCTGTTCATACAAACTTATTCAGATTAAAATAATTTTAATTTGTTAATATTTCAACAATTAATAAGTAAAAGATTTAAAAAATAAATATGTTTGCCGAACAAGTTCAAATAGTTGACTATTTGAATAATTATCTATTTCAAATAATTATGACCTTTTCCTTTGTAATAAAACAATTGTTTCAATTCATATAAGCTTATTTAAAGTAAAATAATACTAATTTATTAATATTTCAAAAACTAATGAGTAAGAGAATTAAAAAAAAATATGTTTATCGAACAAATTTAAATAGTTATGACTATTTAAATAATTATCTATTTCAAAACATCATGACCTTTTGTTTTACCTTAAAACAACCGGTTTTGTTCATGCAAGCTTATTTTGAAAAAAATAATATAAATTTATTAATATTTCAAAAATTAATAAATAAAAATTTAAAAAATAAATGTTTTCTTAACTCGTTCAAATAGTTATGACTATTTGAACAATTATCTATTTCAAATTGTTATGACTTTTGTTTTGTCATAAACTAATTGTTTTTGTTCATACAAGCTTATTCGTAATAAATTAATATTAATTTATTAAAATTTCAAAAGTTAATAAGTAAAAGATTTAAAAAATAAATATATTTACCGAGCTAGTTCAAATAATTATAGTTAAAGATTTAAAAAATAAATATATTTACCGAGCTAGTTCAAATAGTTATAACTATTTGAATAGTTATTTATTTCAAATTATTATTATAAATTTTTGCTTTGTAATAAAGCAATTGATTCTATTCATACAAGTTTATTTGAAATAAAATAATACTAATTTATTCATATAATAAAATTAATGAGATGGAGACTTCAAAAACTAATATATTTACCGAACAAGTTCAAATAGTCATGTCCATTTGAACTATTATCTATTTCAAATCGTTATGATATTTTATTTTGTCGTAAAACAATTATTTTTATTCATACAAAATTATTCAGAATACAATAATACTAATTTATTAATATTTTAAAAATTAATAAGAGATTTAAAAACTAAATATGTTAACCAGACCAATTGAAATTGTTATGAATATTTAAACAATTATCTATCTCAAGTCATATTGATCTTTGTTTTGTCATAAAATAATTTTTTCTGTTCATACAAACTTATTCGAAATAAAATATTGCTAAACTAATAATATTCTAAAATTAATAAATAATAGATTTAAAAAATAAATATGTTTGCCAAACCAATTCAAATAGTTAAGACTATTTCAAATTGTTCTGACCTTTTGTTTAGTCATTAAATAATTGTTTCAGTTCATATATGCTTATTCGAAATAAAATAATACAATTCTTTTAACATTCAAAAAATTAATAAGTAAGAAATTTTAAAAAATAAATATGTTTATTGAACAAATTCAAATAGTTATGACTTTTCAAACAATTATCTATTTAAAATCATTATGACTTTTGTTTTTTAATAGAACAATTGTTTCAGTTCATAAAAGCTTATCCAAAATAAAATAATATTATTTTATTAATATTTCAAAATTGAGAAGTTGAAGATTTAAAAAATAAATCTGTTTAGCGAACTAATTCAAATAGGTATAACTATTTAAACAATTATATATTTTAAATCATTATAATCTTTTGTTTTGTCATAAAATAATTATTTATATTCATGCAAGCTTATTTGGAATAAAATAATACTAATCTAATAATATTATAAAAATTAATAACTAAGAGATTTTAAAAATAAATTTGTTTGTCAAACTATTTCAAATAGTTAAACCTATATAAATAATTATCTATTTCAAATCATTATGACCTTTTGTTTTGTTATAAAACAAATGCTTTTGTTCATATAAGTTTGTTTGAAATAAAATATTATTAATTTATTAATTTTTGAAAATTATTAAAAGATTTAAAATATAAATCTGTTTACCAAACCAGTTCAATTAGTTATAACAACTTAAAATTTTATTTATTTCAAATTGTTATAACCCTTTGTTTTGTCATAAAATAATTGTTTCTATTAATACAATCTTATTCGAAATAAAGTAATGCTACTTTATTAATATTCTAAAAATTAATAAGTAACGAATTTAAAAAAATAAATCTATTGGCTTGACCAAAGCGAATAGTTATAACTATTTAAACAATTATCTATTTCATGTTATTATGACCTTTTGTTTTGTCACAAAACAATTGTTTTTGTTCGTACAAACATATTTGGAATAGCATAATTTTAATTTATTAATATTTTAAAAATTAATAAAAGATTTAAAAATTGATTCTATTTATCGAACAAGTTCAAATAATTATAACTATTTGAATAATTACCTATTTCAAATTGTTATAACATTTTATTTTATCATAAAACAATTTTCTCTATTCTTACAAGCATATTTTAATTAAACAAATATAAATTTATTAATATTCAAATAATTAATAAATAAAAGATTTAAAAAATAACTATGTTTACTGAATAAATTCAAATAGTTGTGACTATTTAAACAATTATTTATTTCAAACCGTTATGACTCTTTGTTTTGTCATAAAATAATTGTTTTTGTTCACATAAACTTATTCAAATTAAAATAATATTAGTTTATTAACATTTTGACAATTAATAAATAAAAAATTTTAAAAATAAATATATTTACTGGACAAGTTTAAATAGTCATAACTATTTGAATAATTATCTATTTCAAATCATTATGAGCTTTTATTATGTCAAAAAACAATTATATCAATTCATATAGGCTTATTTGAAATAAAATAATACTAATTTATTAATATTCCAAAAATTAATGAGCAAGAGATTTAAAAACTAGATTTATCTATCGAACAAGTTCAAATAGTTATGACTATTTAATCAATTTTCTATTTCAAATTGTTATGATATTTTGTTTTGTCATAAAATAATTGTTTCTATTCATACAAAATTATTTCAAATAAAATAACATAAATTTATTAATATTACAAAAATTAATAAGTAAAATTTTAAAAAATAAATCTGTTTTTTAACACATTCAATTAGTTATGACTATTTGAACAATTAACTATTTTAAATAGTTATGACCTTTTGTTTTATTCTAAATCAATTGTTTCTGTTCATGCAAGTATATTTGAAATAAATAATACTAGTTTATTAAATTTCAAAAATTAATAAGTAAAAGATTTAAAAAGTAAATCCATTTACCAAGCAAGTTCAAACAGTTATACATGTTTGAACAATTATTTATTTTAAATAATTATGATCTTTTGTTTTATCATAAAAAATTATTTCTATTCATGCAAGTTTATTTGAAATAAAATAATATTAATTTATTAATATTATAAAAATTAATAGATAGGAGATTTAAAAAATAAATCTGTTTATTGAATAAGTTCAAATAATCACATCTATATGAACAATTGTTTATTTCAAAAAATCATTATGATCATTTGTTTTGTCATAAAATAATTGTTTCTGTTCATGCAAAATTATTTAGAATAAAATAATACAGATTTATTAATATTTTGAAAATTAATAAGAGATTTAAAAATTAAATCTGTTTATCAAAATAATTTAAATAGTTATTACTAGTTGAATAATTATCTATCTCAAATCAAAGAGTGGTTATATTATCCGTAACCAGCTCAAATCCTTGAGGGGCATCAACTATCTCTACAATGGTCATTGCACCAAGCAAGAAAAAACGATTCAGCAGATGCATGTTTCAGCTTTGAAACAGCTAAATCAGTTGAAGGAGCCTACAAATGTGAATGGCCCAAGCATTATTACACAAGTATTAACAGATAAAGGCGAAAATAAATAAGAAAATGATAAAAAAAAAAGTTTTCCATACAGAAGTCAGATGCATTAGCATAAGTAGACCATAGAATTCCATTAATAAAGGGAGATAATCATAGTAACCATTTGCAAAATTCCTAGTGATGGTAACAAGCCACACACAAACACAAACTTTGGCTCTCCCAATTGACCATGGGGGTAGGTACCTAGTTTTGCTATCTTAATTCATTGCTATCTTACCCATATGCTCCTTACCACCCATAAACTCATAGCCATCAACAATCTATTCCACTTTTATTGAAGGCTAGAAATTCTTCAAAGATAATGCCTGCATATTTTATTACAAAAAGCAATGCCATAGAAATATGCATTATGAAATTAGATCAAATTAAGAAAGGCTTCTGTGCATAATACAAGAATATACAAAATATTGGCCAAAGATGAAAAAATGATTACAACTTACAAAGAAAGGATTGCACAAGAAATTAAAGATAAACCTGGATGTTGGTAACCCATGATAGGTTAATTGCCACAGTCCCTGTTAAAGCTACTGTGAAAACACCAATAGTTTTCAACAAATTAGTCTTTGGCTGGTAAGTAACTTCAAAATCTAACAAGCTAGCTTCATCAACTCAACATAAAGGATCACAAGGTCCAGAGGTTGAGGTCAGCTCCTGTTGATATGCAAAGGTTATTTCAGTGTGTGGAAAAACCCAAAAATGAAAAAACACAGACATTGTCGTTTTGCTATGATGGTTGGTTTTTATAGCAATTTGGAGAATGCTTTCTAAACAACCTTTTGAGTAATCTTCCCTCATAAAGAGGATCATTACTCAGCCTTAATCCTACCAATGAAGGATGAGAAACCAAGAAGAGTCATTTGAAAAATGTTCCTAGCCTTTAGGATTCAGCATTTTTTACACAATGAGGCTACTTTCAGGACTTGAACTTGCTCATTTGAGCCCTTCAGCCAAAATCTTTTATATTACACCAGATAGTGTCTCCTAATCAACCCTCATATATCTAACTAAATCAATCTGATTTCTGAGCTAAACATCTACAGAAGGTAATTTCCAATAGCAATAGCTTGAAATTCTATCAAATTATTTAACCTCCTCATTAACCAAGATAAAATCTTCAAATGTATGAACTAGCAGTACAGGCAAATGGGTACCCTTAAACTGGAGTACTTATAAGCAAGATAATAGATGACAAAAGACACAAAATGAAATAAAAAAACACTCACCCCAATCATAAATCAATGAACATGCAAATGGGTACTCGTAAAGATAAAATTTTTCATAATGGCATAGGGATGAAAAGAACAAAAACCTTAAGCTGCTTTTCATTGTTGGGTTAAACTTTTTGTTGCCGTGCAATAACTTTCGTTATGGGGTTTACCTAGACTCATAAAATTTTTCATAATGGCATAGGGATGAAAAGAACAAAAACCTCAAGCTGCTTTTCATTGTTGGGTTGAACTTTTTGTTGCCGTGCAATAACTTTCGTTATGGGGTTTACCTAGACTCATAATTGTTGTTATATTATTACATTATAATATAAATCAAATTAAGAATTTTTTTTATTGAAAGAGAAAAAGAACAATACTAATTTTTTTACTTGAGATACTATAACTAATTGAAGGTATGGATCCAATCTATAACTAAAGTTATAAAGGGGATACACTCATTCTTTTTGGTTTCTAACCTTTGGTGACATGGCTAACTAGTAAGACAGGGGATTGCAAATCCCTTATTCCCCGGTTCAAATCATGTTGTTGCTTGATCAACAAAAAACTTGAAACCTTATATTCTGCTTTGCTCATATGACTAAAAAAATTTTCTCTAGCAAAAACAAGTGCAAGAAAAGGACACTTGATACTTTCTTGATTATAAACTTAGCAAGGTTTTGTCTTCAAAAATGTTGTAAATCCTTACGTCTAGGATTCAAGGAAAAATTAGAGTAGGGGAGGGGAATAAAAAATCTTGATATGATATCCCCTCTCCTATTAATGGAGGGGCTGGTAGAAGAGTCTTCAATTAGATTGGATATCATAATGGGAGTGTCTAATTATTAACAAATGAATAGTTGTACAAGGGTAAATAATGAACAACAGTTACCTTTAGGAAGTTTTTCATGCTTTGAAAGCAAGGTTCAGACAACACATCATTGCAACATATGATTAATGCAACATATATGTATGCAATAATCCCTCATTGGAGGCAAAGAGGAATCTAACCCAAAATGAAGCATCACATGCATGTGTTGATCAACAATAGGTGACAGACGCTAAAAGCACCCAGACAAGTAGACAACAGAGCTTGCATAGCATTTTACACATACAGGCCACAACCAAACAGAATAGTCTATTGCAAATCATTGAAAAGGCTACAGATCCTAACAAAAATGTTCACCTAATGGCTCCAGCTACTACTTTGTGAAAATAAGCATGTGAATGCAACCAATCTTTAAATTTTAGCTTTCCAACATATGCACATGGTGTCATTTTCCGCAAACAATAAGAATGAAATCAAATTGATCTTCAGTAATATCAGCATAGTATTTCTCCACAGCTATAAATTTCTCCAAGGCTCGTCCAAAATCACCATGTCGAAAGTAACTTTCATCAGAAGCAAGTTCATACCTTCAAAAGATGGATAACACTCAGTAGGTGTACCCAAATTATAATTAGAGACAACAACATGTGGAAGGTAATAAACAAAAACAGACCACATGCACTGCATGTCATGAAGGTTGTTGTGCTGGCCCCCATCTTTCGTGAACAAAACAGCAGTTTTTCCTGCCAAAGCCACCTTCAAAAGTAGAAAAAGTTTGTGAACAGTACAATAATACCGAAAGAAATTTAGTGACAAATATTAACTATGACAAAAGATGAAGTGGGGAAGCCTTAGAACCTGATCAGACTACAACATTCGCTTCACAGATTCACTGTTTATATAGCGATTTGCAAGATCCATACACCTAGCTTCATCTATCAATGAAGCCACAGCTACCAAATCACCAACATGTTTCAGTATCCGACTCTGTCACCAAAGAGAAGTAAATAATATACACATAGACCCAGCTTCAAGAAAATTCCAAGAACTTCTCCAAAAGATCAAGAAACAATAGCCAGTCAAACTAAAAAACACCAGTAAAACTAATACAAAGAAAAAACCTCACCTGGATATAAAGGTTAGAAGAGGCTTAATGCAATCAATTGCCGCTTTACGAAATTTGTTTCCTTGCAGTAAATCAAGTGGTATCCTCTAAAAATTGAGAAAACAAAGTTTTAATATAAGTCCTAGAACATTCATCACACATCATAAAGGAAGTAGCATTTATTGGCAATAATGATGCACATTGTAACAACAATAATTACAATTCTCATGAACGAATACATAACAAATGTGGGTTATAGGAAGAAAACAATTTAAATACATCCTCACTGCATGAGTCAAATTCCAAAAGCTCTAGAGTTTGACACTTTATTTCAATCATGCCATAACCTGGCCCATCGTCAAAAGGTTTTTATATAGGAAAGTCAGTTTAACTAAAAGAATGAGATAAAGATAGCCACTAATAAAAGAATTAGCCACCATGTCAACTCTCTAGGGGTGAAGCATATGAAAGCATAATTTTAACCACCTAGAGTTCTTACTATTGTCACATCAAGACATCAATGAAGTATTTCAGCATAATACCACAACTATCTATTTCCAGATTATTTAAGAATATCACAAGCCATCGAATGGACTGTGTCTATTGTAGAAGCACATCACTAGATTTTTGTCACATAATTTCCTATCAAGCCATCAAGAAAAACAAGATCCCTACAAGAGTATTTGTAAAAATAGTCGCCCTTCCTCTCTCTAGAAAATGGGAGAAAGCTTGATAGCTCTACAAAAAAGTAAGGTTTTCGTTGGATTTGCATCATGTGATTCTATAAATAAAAGAGAAGAAGAAATCCAGAGTAAATATAATGAATAGAACATCCCAAGGTACCATTTGGAGCTCATTAAAAAAAAATACCAAACAGAAAATCAAATTAATATGACTAACAGCTAAGACATAATAAAACAGCTTACACTAGCAATATCATTATCTACAGTCTATAACGAGAACACATTTTATCATCAGAAAAAAATAGAAAAAAATCAAATCGGGCATTATTTGAAGTAAAAAAATTTAAATAAAATTAAGATGGTAGAAATCAAACCTTCAGAAGGTCTCCAAATTCCTCATTTCAATTTGTCCTCCACCAACTAATTCTCTACTTTGTTTGGATTGACTAATGCCCGAGAAAAATTCCTTCCCCTCAAAGGAATTAATTTCCCTCTTATTAGATCAAGAACCCTAATTTCCCAACCTAATCTTGATGCCTAATCTCAAGAAAAATTGAATCGACTCATTACTTGCTTGATGTCAATATTATCAACAATAATCTATATTCCAAGCCAAAAGGGAATCCAAAAACGAAAAACCTAAATTTGAGAGAAAGAAAATTGAAATGATGAGAAGAATGGCTGAAGACAGTGGGTTTTAAATTTAAAATGCAAAAAAATCTAACCGTTGAAACTTAACCAATTAAATTTTAAATTAAAAATTGACTTTTTAAAAATAAATGTAGTGACTAAATGAAAAACATATTTGATGAAAATCAGCTTTGCTTCTTTTATATAAATGAAAAAAAAATGCACTTCAAAGAAAAAAAAATGCAAATAGAAAAAGTGGAGGAGCCCCATCAATTTTAAAAGAAATTTCATTTTTCTAATGAAAACAAAGTTGAAGAAGAATGGAGGATGTGAATGTTAGCAAAAGCAATTCTGAATTAAAATCTAAATTACCCCCACACCAAACTTTAACCAAAAGCCTAGCCAAGCCAAAGCTTAAAAGTTGCAAGGATGACTAGTGAGAAGGAATAGCATCATTTCTCAAAATTGGCCAGAAGTATGGTGAAAGACTGATAAATATATGCAATTACAAAAAAACCCCTCACCAATTCACCAAAAAAAAAAAGAGCTGATCATTTTATTTGGTGGTTTAGAAATTTAGGTTTTTCTCAAAATAAAGGGAAGGCCCCCCCTTCTCATTAGTCCCATCCCCAAAGACACGTGGTAGTGTTTATGATTCTATGGGGTCAACCATCACTGCACCCCGTGATCAGCTTCTAAAACATTGTTGATAACTATATTATCAAGGAGAAAATTAACAAAATCATGAACGAAAAATTGAAATAATGAATCAATTGATAAGAAAACCAAGTTAAATATATCAAATCTTTTTTGAAGACATTGTGTGTTCTTAGATTCTCTTTATATTTATGACGTTTTTATTTTATTATCTTTTTTTGTAAAAAAAATTTTAAAAATAAGAGAAGTTATCTTATTTTTAAAAATTAATAAATTATTTATTAATAAAAAATCACTAAAGATTTGAATCTAATTATCATAAATCTATATATTTTACATCTAAATCTTAAGCTTTAATCATTTGCACCAATCTTTATTGGCTTATTTGATAATAATTAGTAAAAAAAAAATTCAATAAAATGCTGAAAGAAAAAAAAAATTCATGACACACTATAAAATTGTTCATGCAAACTAACAAGGATATATATAAATTTTTTTTTAAAACTTGTGGTGCGAGATCTTCTAAGGTAATTATTGATTCAAATAATATGTAATTTAATTAAATTTTAATTTAGTTAAATTTTTAAAATTATAAATTTGAAATATTTTAAATGTTTAATTTTTTTTTCATACAAATTAAATTAATAAATTAAAATTTTTAAAAATTAATCACTTAGATCTTATTTTTTCTTTGAGGTTTTTTTAAAGAATATTCCAAAGCTTAAAAATTGAGATTTCATGTTTTTCCATATCGTTAGGTTTGAGGAAATAAAATTATAAATATACGAAAACACTTCTTTTGGTTTTTTATAAAATTATATACCATTAAAAATTATAATTATAATCAAATAACTTTTAATGTATTAAAAAAAAATAACAAATCAAAATATAATATGACGAAATTCAAATTTGATTGGTTAAAAATTTTTTAAAAATCTAATAATTAACAATTACTCAAACAAAAAAAAATTAAGTGTTTAATAATTTAATCATCTAATTACATATAATACTTATTATTTAATATTTTTAGTGCATAAAATAATAGATAAGACAATAATTTTATATTATATTTAATTTATATCTAATTAATCGTATTGGTATAAAATGATTTAATTTTTCAAAAATAAAAATAACTATTTTTTATTGACGATATTAAATTTATATATTTTATTATAACATTAAGAATTATATTAATAATTTAAATTATATAAATTTTAAAGAGAAATAATTTTCTGTAGCATCTCAACAAGATTTGGTTAACCTTTTTCAACTAATAATAAAATTTTATAATCCAATCAAAATCCACTTTTTGTTGCTAATTATCAACCTTTCCTCCATAATAAAATTCAAACAGCAAACCATAAGAGACAAGACTTAGAACAACAAAACTGGGAATTTTTTATAGCCACTCTTGTCAGCTCCGTAGCAAAATTCTCCACATTATGTAGTGTTTATAAATGGCAACTAATAAAAGGGGCGAAGTACAACATGCTCCAAAGGCAAAGATTAGCCCTAAAACAGTGTTCTTCCCATGCTGACCAGAAGATTTCTTCAGCAGTACCCAAAAATTTTCTATAGCACCTCAAATTTTGGGGCAAAACCATGGAGCCAGATATCTCTAAAGATCTCAACCAAATGGTGAGCAAATTAAAAGAATATATATATATATATATATATATATTTCAACCCTAAAATCATAAATGCGGATAAATTATACACATTTGCAAAGGAATGCATTTCACGATTAGAAAGGCAGCGAAAATTTTGATCTCAAAGCAACAGAAGAAAGCATTGTCATGGCTTGCACAACTTCAAGATGCTCCTTTTTTCCGCCTGCTGCAAAGCACTCTTTCAAATTGTCTACATAATTTTACTTCAATTGTCTAATAAGCTATCAATAAAGAGGGCCTAATCAAAGAATAAACAATCATTTCTTGAATAATTTTGTCACATAGCTTGCAACTTCAATTAAATAAACATCAATAAGAAAGTGAGAAAATTATTATCATGAAAGTCAACCTTTCTTTAAAATGCCAATAATAATCACAGCATCCAACTTTCAAAGATTAAGCATCATAATAACAAAAACCAAGCAATCAGAACTCGTGAGATACATCTCAAAAAAATCACTGAATGATGTTGAAACCATAAATTTAAAATTCCTAATTTAATGTTTTATTTTTAGGCATCTAATCTACAATATTCAATTAACAGTATATCAAAATTTCAATACCATTAATATTCTTACTAAAATACTTTCTAAACAAACAACAGTAATTAATTTCATTAGTTGTTAATGGAGTCAAAGTCAAATTTCTAGTCAGCATCAATTTATGTGGAGAATTATACTTACTCAAAGCAGCATCTTGGTCAATAAGAACCCTTTCTAAGAGTTTATGGACTGCAATACAGTCCTTGAGTTTCCACGCCAGTACTGGTCCAAGTGCCCCATTCCTGGACAAGCAAAAGAGAAAGAAACAATTAATCTCAAGAGTAAGTTGCAAGGCATGGAATCGACATCAAACAGCAAAAATTTTAATGTACACTAAGAGCATTACATTGGCATGACTTTATTGCATGAATCTTCAATTAACTTAACAGCCTCAAGTTTCTTGGTCTGCTCCAAGGTATATAACATTTCTGCAACTCCCACTATATGCATCAAAGATTCTGCAGAACCAAAAAGTGAAATTTGCATGATTATACAACCTACCTCAAGGAACCTAAAATGCATCATGTTATGTAAAGGTCGTAATACCTTCATTTTACCAAGGAAAACTTTGTTCGCCTCACTAAGAGTTTTCTCCTGCAATTGACTGCGGAAAGAGAAAATAAAGGGATTTAATGCATCAGGGATCAAAATAATAATAGTAGCAGTAACACAACAAAATTCTAGTAGGGGGAATAGCTATCATAAAACCATTTCAAAGAGAACCTGATGGATGGACGCTCAGCTTCTAAGACACTCCAAACAAGTTTTTCAGCATCAGTTAATGGAGCAGGCATTGAGCCCAATTTATGGAAAAATTTAATCTGCATTAGATTAAATTCAAATAAGCATTGTAAAGATTACATGATCTTTGTATCTAAGAACAGAAAAGAATGCAATTGTGCATGGCAATGCACAAATATGGTAGGGCAGATGTTACATACCAAGCAGCGATGTGAATCTGGATTCTCAGCATCCAGCCTTAGCAGTTGCTTTACAGCCTTCAGGAAAACAAAATAAAACCAAGACAAACGTACTAATATGAGCTCATGAAATAGTAAAAGTACTACTGCACAAAACCATTGTTCTACAACTCAAAGATATGTCGTGCAAACTATCTAATTCACACATAAATTCATTGAGTGAGTAGAGTAATAAGAAAAGGATGTTTGGTTAAACGGTACAGTTTCTTTATTTCAAGAACATATCCACAGGCAGCAAGTGAAAAAAGAGAGGAGAAAACAAGAGAAGGGGCTTCCTCACAAACCACTAGCTGACAATTAAATATCAGTTCTAGTTGACCAAACACAAAAAGAACAAGAAACACATCTCATGTTCAATTCTTGGAAAATATAATACCTGAAAGGCAAGCAAAATCTTCTGCTTTCTCATATTTACTTCAAAAGAAAGTAAGTGCGTCTCCAAAGAATCAGGTGAGTTCTTCTGAAGCAACTTCAAGTACTTCGTTGCTTCTGACAAGGGATACTCTGTCTGAAAAAAAAAATACAGATTAAACAGTCTTAGCTTAATAGGCATTAGCGTAACACATTTTTACAGCACGAGGACTTTAATCAGGAATCTAAAGCACAGGGAAAAGATAATAATAGGTAACCTTCAATAATTTTTCTCCAAAAGGATAAGGATCTACAGGTTTAACATGTCGTTGCCCAGACTTAGAGATGCCACTAGAACTTGATTCTTCATTTTTCTCCTCTGCCTCCTAAAATAATACACGGCATCAGAATGAAATCATCAAAGAGAGTGTTAGCCAATAATCACCAAAACAAGCTGATATACTTTCTTAGCTCGTTCCGCCTTCCTCTGCTTCTTCATTTTCTTTTTCTGAGAAGGAGTCTTTGATGTGTCATCCTCTTCTTCAGCCAGTGAGTTCAAAGGAGAATCAAACAACTTTAGATAGCATTTGCACTTCAAAATCCAATAATTATCACAATGCAGAAAGAAAAGGTTCAAAATTGAAGTAATCACCAGTTTCAAGCCAAGAGTTTCAGAGAAAGAAACACCAACATAGAAATGGGACAATGGATCAATCACAAAAACTATTACTTAATTGTTGCATGGCCTGTCACTATATCATCCCATTCCATTTCACCATCAAATCAATAAGATCAATATAAAAAGCTGTAATCAACAAATAAATTCTGGTACAATAACATGCAATTCTCCATCCTTAACCCAACAGAAATCCCAGGCGCCGCCTTCCTATCATTTAAAAAGCCACAATCTCAAATTTCAATATGCCTGCAAGGAACATTTAATCCTTTCAGTAATAACATCACGAGAATATGAACTTACAAAAGATATAACGAAAGCAAATTGAGACTACCAAGCAAAATTTTTATCCTGTTTGGCATATACCACAAGGTCTCGACATAATAAGAATCCCCTAAGTACAACGTAAAACACCATCCTAAGTATGAAACAAGTATATAACCTTATAAAAATCAGAAACTATAATCTAGAATACTTGTTAAATTAAATTTGACTTTAGCATCATTTGAACACAAATTTTTTAAGCAGATCCAAATATTTGCATCTTCTTTTAATAGTTAATAATTTGTGGGAGAGCATTTGAACTTCAGACCTCCTACCAGGGCAAGAGGAGTTATTGCAACTAAGGTATGTGTAAAGCCACAAAAAAAAAAAAAACTGCTTTATAATATAACATAATTGGCTTATTAATAGCATTTGTTTCTGTATGGTAAGGATAGACATGTATCCACAGTTGAAAATTCGTTAATGGTACATTTTCCTATATATTATGTATTTGGTCCATCAGGTATATAAAACAAAGAGACGGGGCACAAGGATTGTCTTACATAGCATTGTGATACATAATACTAATTTAATCACATACATATCAATTAGATCAACAAATGAATCAACAACAGCCTCTTATTTGAACTCTAAAACTCTCTTTTGTATTCCTATACAAATGAAATTGAAAAACAGATTGATTAACATTATTTGAAAAAATCACAAAGTTCATAACGAACTTAAAATCATTGTGCATATCAAAATGACTAGTATTATTATTACTCATTATTAAAATTCACATTCAAAAAGAAGAGAGAAAATTTTGTTTTATGATAAAAAAATTCATTCATGGATCTCAGTTAATTTTCAAGGGGAGAAAAAAGAAAACAAGGAGTCCATTGAATTTCAACTAATTAGTTTCACAAATAAGATACAAAGATTTACCTCAAATTAGGAATTGCACAAAAAAGATTATTTACCTCAAAAAGGTCTATGTAAAATTATAGGAAAACATCAATGGCTACTATCTTATTTATCAAAGAAAAATAAAATACACTATAAAGAATTAATTAGTGAGTTGGATATTCAAGAATAAAAAAATCGCTAATTTGAAAATTTTGAATTAGTCAATTTATTAGATATTTCATTTTGATATACTTTTAATTTTCAATAATCCATGTAAGAGTGAATTAAGGAAAAACTTATGAATCTATCAGCTACAAAAAAGGCCTTAGTATAGTCAATATGATAGCCATTTAGCCGAATGGAGTTTTGTATAGAATATCAATAATAATAATAATAATAATAATAATAATTCCATTGCTACCATTATTATGATATTACATATTCCAATCCAATTGAATACTAGAAAAATAAAATGAATTCCTAATTTTATCTATTCATTTAGATAAAGAGAAAATAATCATAAAATATATATAGGGAGAGAGTTGATTTTTCTAGAACTTAACTTTTTCATAGATTCCATTGTTCAAAAAATGATTTGCAAAGAGATGTTTCACCAACTTTTTAGTTTTTTATTTTTTAGTAGAATATTTAGAATATAATTGAAGTGTGCACAAAAAGAGGCTTGTATTTATTAAACATGCGTAGATATAGCATTTCTATTTATATTCTTTCCTTTTTTTATTCCATTATAGCACTCTAGTGGAGAAACACACAACATGCTCTATGAAAAATTCTATTTTTCTTTAATTTTAATCTATTCAATGAAAAATTGAAACATGATAATTTTTTGCTAATTCCCTATGGACATCATATCTAGATAGATGAAATACATTATTAGATAACTATAGCTGTGTAATAACTTTTGTTCTGGGGTTTACATAGAATCATAATTGTTGTTATATCATTATATTATAATATAAATCAAATTAAGAATTTTTTTTTATTGAAAAAAGAACAATACTAATTTTTTACTTGAGATACTATAACTAATTGAAGGTATGGTTTCCAATCTATAACAAAAAGGGGATACTCTCATTTTTTTTGTTTCTAACCTTTGGTGACATGGCCAACCAGTAAGGCGAGGGACTGCAAATCCCTTATTCCCCGGTTCAAATCAGGTTGTTGCTTGATCAACAAAAAACTTGGAACCCTATATTCTGTTTTGCTCATATAACTCGAAAAATTTTCTCTAGCAAAAACAAATGTTAAGAAAAGGAATCCTGATACTTTCCTTGATTATAAACTTGCGAGGTTTTGTCTTGAAAATGTTTGTAAATCCGTACATCCAAGATTCAAGGAAAAACTAGAGTAGTGGAAGGGAATCAGAATAGCCCCTCCCCTATTAATGGAGGGGCTGCTAGAAGAGTCTTGAATAGACCGGATATCATAATGGGAGTGTCTAATTAACAAATGAATGGTTGTACAAGGGTAAGTAATGAACAACAGTTACCTTTAGGAAGCTTTTCGTGCTTTGAAAGCAAGGTTCAGACAACACATCATTGCAACATATGATTAATGCAATATATATGTATGCAATAATCCCCCATTCCCCAAAAGACAAAAGGAAAAAGAGGGAGGCAAAGAAAATCTAATCCAAAGTGAAGCATCACATGCATGTGTTGATCAACAATAGGTGGCAGAAGCTAAAAGCACCCAGACAAGTAGACAACAGAGATTACATAGCATTTTTCACGTACAGGCCACAACCAAACGGAATAAGTCTATTCCAAATCATCAAAAGCTTGCAGATCCTAACAAAAATGTTCACCTGATGGCACCAGCTGCTGCTTTGCGAAAATAAGCATGTGAATGCAACCGATCTTGAAATTTTAGCATTTCAACATATGCACAGAGTGTCATTTTCCGCAAACAATAAGAATGGAAATCAAATTGATCTTCAGCAATATCAGCATAGTGCTTCTCCACAGCTAAAAATTTCTTCAGGGCCGTCCAAGATCACCTTGTCAAAGTAAACTTTCACCAGAAGCAAGTTAATACCTTCAAAAGATGGATGACACTCAGTAGGTGCACCCAAATTATAATTAGAGACAACAACATGTAGAAGGTAATAAACAAAAACAGACCACATGCACTGCATGTCATGAAGGTTGTTGTGCTGGTCCCCATCTTTTGTGAACAAAATAGCAGTTTTTTCTGCCAAAGCCATCTTCAAGAGTGGAAAAAGTTTGTGAACAGTACAGTAATACTGAAAGAAATTTACGGTGACAAATATTAACTATGATAAAAGATGAAGGGGGAGCTTTAGAACCTGATCAGCCTGCAACATTCGCTTCGCAGATTCACTGTTTATATAACGGTCTGCGAGATCCATACACCTAGCTTCATCTGCCAATGAAGCTGCAGCTACCAAATCACCAGCATGTTTCAGTATCCGAGTCTGTCACCAAAGAGAAGTAAATAATATACACATAGAACCAGCTTCAAGAAAATTCCAAGTACTTCTCCAAAAAGAT